>BCNH02000008.1:10530137-10574257 GCA_001662345.2 Metrosideros polymorpha var. glaberrima | reverse complement strand
CCCCCTTTTTTTTTTTTTTTCGCTTCCGAGTTTCCGAGATGATGAAACTGAAGCACTCGTTTGCTTGAAGAAAAGAAAAACCACAGTTTAAAAGTAAGCTGTTGCAGTGAAGTGCTGAAATCTAGCGAAACCAACATTGGCCCTTTCTGCCATTTCCTTTCCTGGTTTCTGGGTACTAGCTACAGCATGCCGGTAGGGAATTGCGGCGAGCTCCTTACAAAATTCAGCTGAAAGGAACTTACTCCTGGCCTAAAGAGGAAAGCTGGCCTCGGCTTGCATCGATGAAGTTAGAAGTTGGATGCATCTCACATCCATCTCAGTCACCTTAAATCAAAACTCAGGTTCACCAATCAAATCATATCACTTTTCACGATTCAATTCATCAAAGACATAACCTTCTATAAATCATATTCAAAGTCAAGAACTTTTTGTAATTCTTTCGAACAAGGTTTTGCAATCCATTCATAGATAATCAGTTTAAACTATAATCAAAAGACACTTTTCCATCATATATCAAACAATCTTTAACTCATAATATAACTTTCTATCACTCTAAGACATGATAACCACTCACTAAAAAAGATGAGAACCAACTTACGAAGGTTGCTCAAACCGACGAATTCGTATTCCTATCAATTAATTAAAAAATGATATCAAAATCTAAGTAAAACACTATTCTAATGAACGTTCGACTAAACTACGCTTATTAGTCGACTAGTCAACTCCTATGCGCTAACAAAGAAACCCGTTCATATCGAACATTCATTTTTGTCCTTTACATGTAACTCTCATGCGAAACTTTAAAAATTTATTATCACTTTCATATAAATTTGCAACTTAACAACTCTTTAACTTTGAATTTATGTCCTAATTTCGAGAATTATTCCGATTTGACGAATAAAGGGCTCGAATCATATCAGGCTTTACAAATTGGAATTGATTCGACTTGTCAGAAGTCCGAACTGGTACGGGCGAAAATTTCTCTCTCTTCCTTTGTTTTCTCCTTTTCCTTGTTTTGTTGTCGCCCATGTGTTTCTTTTCCTTGTACGGCCCACAAGCATCACCTATTGAAGGAAAGTGAAGGTGGGCTGAGTTGTGGCCATTTTGAACATGGGCTTGGGCTTTCATTAATAAGTTTTTGTTTTAAGCCCGAGATATCTCACAAATAATGCTCCATTTTCTGCCATGGGGTTTGGATAGCAAATCCTAAAAAAATTTAAGCATGTGTTGAAGTGCTCGGCAACAAGGGGTTTCACCAGCGGTTGCATCTTATCTAAGTAAGCGCATGGTACGAGAGATTACTCTACAATGGTCATTTCTCCGCATAAAGAAACTAAAACTGCTAAAAGTTTCCTACGGTGCTCACTTTAGTGCCAAAATTATTTTTGGATCACTTAAGTGTCACTTTTTATAAAAATGATCACTTAAATACCTACTGCAATTTTAGGTCATCAGAAATCTGACGTGGCAATTATTTATCAATTTTTTCGACCTATGTGGCTTGGCGGCATGCCTAGCCAGTGTTTATGGTCCCAAATGACGTCCTTTACATGTTTGCCCCAAATATAAACCCTAATTTCTTGTTGCGAAAGCTCTTGTTCTTGCTATTTTCGTCGGTGGGAATGGCAGTAGCGGCATCTGTTGTCACGGTGGTTTCTTATGGGTGATCGTTGTCATGTCTCGAGCTACTTCTGTCTTTGTTGTGGTTGCCATTGCTCTTGGAGATAGTGGATGCTCACAAAGTTCGGAGGGAAAAGAGGGTCGCCCGTCTTCAAATCCTCCATTGAAGCTCAAAGAGAGACGATTGATCAATTAGTCCTTCAACACCAATCTTCTTCAAATTGAAGAAGAAAGTGAAGAGAAAGTGCAAATTGCAAGGGAGAGAGAGAGAGAGAGCGAGCAAGCGCCAGAGTCAACATAGAGAGAGTCGGCTTGAGCTCGTTTGCCATTTGTTCCCCAAATTGACAAATTGGGGCTAAATTTGGGTATAAAAGCTAGCATCGGAATCATGTTCTCTTAACGCTGCAACCCACCTAGTATTAGAGATAGTTATTGATGTCCTTGACTGTGAGAAGAAAATCAATTCGCTCCTTCACGACCTCGATCGTGACCAAAAGCACCAGCACTTCGAGCTCTTCAGGGACAATCCCAATCCCACGAAGGAACTTGTAAACCCTAGTGCAATTCTCCATCCTCTCGCTCTTTGTCTCCACCAAGCTAGGACGACTGTACAGGGACGAGGAGTTCCTATCTATCCGACCCAGTCAAACCTTGTGCGGCCTCATCGCAATCACATCGTCCGACCTAGAGGACGAATTTTGCTTTGTGACGGAGGTCTGGAACAACAAGATTTGCAAGATTCGACTGTTGTCGCGTCTCTGCAGAGAGAGGTTCAATCGCCATGAGGGCTTAAATGAATGAGAGAGAAAGAGAGATTTACTCTAGTGCGGCATTATTTTGTGATTAAAGGCCACCCCCATCATCCACGCGGACTTATTTATTTATTTATTTATGAAAAAGCCACCTAGGCATTAACATTTAATTAAAAAATCTATATAATATTTTTTGCCAGAATTTGTCGTTGGAGACACTTTAGTTATTGTTTTTTCTCCGATTTGACATTAAAGTGAGCGCCGCACGAAATTTTTAGCACTTTTAGCGTCGTTATGCCGTCATCTATCATCCAACAAATTGCTGAGGAAGCTCAAAAATTGAATTTGACAGTGACAGTAGCGAACGAGAGATAACTCCTATGCAAAAGAAGCATTTAATTCAAAGTTAGTTCGGGAATATGAAAGGAAAGGCAGAGGTTATCTGTAGCAGGAGATGACAAGGGTTGGCCAAATTTCAGACTACCTACAAAATATGGGTGGTCATAGTTACTCGTGGATAGTGGTTAACGGACTAGCTAGTGTGCAATCCGATCTGCAAATGCATCTGCTTGATCTTTTGAGTGAGATTGGACTGAATGCAACATGGTAGAAAGTAATCACTCAAGTGGCCAGCAGATCTAACCATGTCGAGCAGAGTGCAGTCATATGTTTTCAGTATTCACCATCTCCTGAACTTGAGAGGTAAGTCCTGCTTCCACTCTAGACCTACCAAGAATTGAATTGTCAAAGTAAGTCCTGATGTTACTAGAGAGTGCATATTATGTTTCCTTTCTTTCATTCTGTAAGTCTGGAACTGAACTATATATAGTATATTCGCGCGTCCTGGATACATAAAGTATAAACTGAGAATCGTCGTCGAATGCCCATTATGTAGTGATGCCTTCACTCTGCCAAATTAAGAATGGGGTTTGACTGACTGTAGATTAATGAGAGGAACTTAATGCAAAATTTAAAATGATAGCAATTTTCCAGGTTGCTGCTGCAGACAAAATGCTTGCAATTCAAGCGCAAGCCCAGCTTCTGTCAAGATACATGACACTTCTTCTACATTTCACAGGGGAATGAGACACAACTGGGAGTCCCCACTGAGAGGAAAAAGTGATGGCCGGGCAGATACCATCAAAACTCATCTGGTTGGCGATATCTCTGTAGATCCTGGCGATCTTGCTGGGCAATGCGATCAGCGAAAATGCCCTCAGAGTAAGTTTCCTAGAACGAGACAGCCGAAGAGCCTTGAGCTTTCCGTTCACATTCCTCACCCAACGCCCCCTAGGCCTCGTCGTTTTCTCATCAACATTGATCAGCTTCTCGTATTGATACCTGAAGCGGCCTGCGGCAATATCTTGCAGATCCATCTGCAGCATTAAGGACTGACGACAGAGGGGAAAAAAATTAGAAGAGAGGAAGAGAGCCTAGCTGCTTCTCAGCTGAGGTTACTAAAAAAGCAACTGTCCCTAGCATAAAGAGTATGTGGACAATTTATAAGGAGGTGACCTATTGCTAGTTATTTTGGCAGGATTTGGGTTTTCGAAATTTTTTAGACAAGTTTTCGTACCAAAATAATAATATAATCTGCAGTTGGGATTCCTCAAACACATGGCTTCCATTATAGTTTAACCCAGACACAGTTCAAGGTTACTAACCTTTTTAACACATGGCTAACATCAGTTTCCATAGCCATGGCCATAGCCTAACAGCTTGTACTATGAGCCTCTCTTGTCAGCTGCTTGAGTAAGGACAAACTGAGACAGATGGTTGAGAGGAATAGTGAGAGGCATGTGCAATGATTGCTTCCCATGTTAGTGTACCTATCGAGTCCAATCATTTGCTCAAAGCAAAGGAATGAACATTGGTAGTCATCATTGAAGAAAGAAAAGCAGAGCTGCTGGTTTATTCTAATTCGTTTGACACAGATTGTTTCAGAATCGAGTCAAGCCCGCAGGGTTGTTGGTCTAACTTGTCCCGGATTGAAGAATGCAAGAGGAAGTAATTGTTTAATCAGCAATCAGTGTCTGCATCATCCCTTTGACAGTTTGACAGGCCCCTACCAAGTCGCAGGCATTTGAAAATTTGCAAGCAGTTTAATTATTCTCTCTTTGCTGTTGGGTCAATGGCCTTTTGGTTGCACCTTATGGTATGGGCTTGTTCGAGTGGACTTGAATGGCAAATGGGCTGGCACTTGATGGATGGATATACGAAAGCACCAAGCAGTGACACATGCGTTGTTCTTGCACAATGCAAAGAGATCAGTCTGCTTTCACCCATTGGAGCGGACTAATGTATGTTTGGAGACTTTGGAACAGAAATATGGATATATTTGTGCGGTCCATGTTCTTATTTTCGACGATTTTCCAGACCAAATGTAGACATTCACGTGATTCACATGAGATCAGGGAAGGCAACCACTTACCTCAGACTGTTCAAAGGTACTTCTGACGATTGTGGATCTCCCATTGAGAGAAGCATTTAGTGAAGAGAATGCTCAAATCAATAGCCTAAACAAGCTGTATCGAGATTTTTTGTATAAAGTTCCTTCGCATGGACCTTTCAAAGGGGAAAGTGTCAAAGTGTAGCTCGATTTGGTCAGGGTTGTGGTGGCTTAGGAACATTGACGTCTAGCATGATGATTCCTACGATTCTATGGCCTTCTACATATGGTAATGTCGAAATTGTGATGCATCGATCGGCGCATGGAAATCAACAGAAGTGTGAAGGTGAGTTCTTATGACCATATCCTCGTACAGAGTAAGAACGAGAGAGAGTCCCATCTCCAAAAGTATCGCTCGGATTATTATATCGGGATTTGGGTCAGAGTTGTCTTTAGGCATGGACAGCATTCGGGTGATGAAACACAACATCCTAAGTGAGAGATATGCCTTGGTGGATAGAATCAACCAGACAGCCAGATTCCGTTTTGTGCACATTTGAAGCAGCTCTCTCTCCCCCAGTTAAACAAATCTCACAAGCCACAAGCACACATCAAAAACCAGGTCAAGTAATATTTGAGTGTGTATATATAAATTATAAACTTCTTAAGAATTGCTTGCTACTGTCCAAAAGCGTCTGCATTTACGTCTTGGCTTTGCTGATGCATGCAAAATGCATATCTCCAGGCTCTCCCCACCCCCATCAAATCAGCCGGATGACTTCAAGGTTAGGGTTTCATATTCATATTCTTGCTTCAGGTCAACTTGCCGTCCTCATGTCGAACCACACGGATCATTCGTCTCTCATATTATATTTTTTTTGCCTGTGCTTATATCAGATCCCAAGTTTCCCGGTTGTGCTCTTCACAGCAAGAATCATAAGCAAACAAAGATGAATATTTCCAAGTTTCTTGACTAGGCAAAGAGCGTAAGCATACACACAATATCATTCATGTTGAGCTCATGAGTAAAGAGATATGATCTCTCCTTGTGCCCGAGAGGAGATCCCTCTCCATCTTCCCAACACGCGCAGCTAAAGATACTCCGAAAAGTCAACCGGTCGACCGGATCCAGCTCTTGCCATTAAACCTCGGAAGCGAGAAGTCGCATGATCTCGGGACAACGACACTCGGAACTCAACGCCCTTCAGTGATAGAGATGAACAATTTGAAGATAGAAGCTTTTTTTTTGGCAGTTGAGTGACTAGACAGATGGAAAACGCGCCGAATTTCGAAGGGAGGGCTCCCATTGCATCGACCCTTTTTTTTTTTCTCGAGATAATTTGTGCTTATGATGTTCTAATTAACCTAGATGAGCTTCAAAGTGGGAGGGGCACCAAAAAGGTTGGCTAGCCTTGTATCCCAACGTATGTCATGCGAGTAAATACAAATGTGAGAAGAACCAGATCGATGGATGTGGTAACAGCAACAAATAATAAAAACACAGGAGGTCGGCAGCATACTGTATTTATTTCACATTAAATTCTTCATGGTCCTGCGAAAGTAGAAATTTTGTGTTGTTTTTTTTTTTTTTGTGCCTTCCCTTCCTCCCATAATGGCAATGTTGTAATTTCGTCAAATTCAAAGACAGCTGCCTGCAATAAATCTCCCAATTTTATTTGGACTGAAGAAAGTCACGCATCGTTTTGAAACCCTAATGGGTTTCTGCCATCTCCGTCAACTCTTTGACTTTTGTTCAAAGAAACCTGTTGCACGCGCGTTTACACTTTATACATGCATACATTTACTAAACTAGGGTTAGTCCAGATCCAACATATCTGTTTCGCCTACATCTGGTTTCCAAAATCGTGCAAAAACAAAAAAAACAAAGAAAAGAAAAATATCGAACCGAATTTCTAAGTAACGCGTGATTGAACCGGTTTAAATTGATCCCGAACGAAACGTGAAAACGCACCTACAAGTTGGGATTTGTTTATATTTTGTATGTAAACTCAGAATTCATCTGGATGCTCTGACTTCTAAAGTCCAAGCTTTGAAGATACGTTCCCTTTGATTATTATTATTATAATTATAATCACTATTATTATCATTCATTCCACCATAAAAGCAATGAAACGTAAAAAACCTTGCAGTTTCCCGCAGGAAATATTAAAATTTTATATTATGTGAAGCGGAAAAAAAAAGAAAAAAGCTTGGCAGAATGGTGGATGCTTGAATGTCCATGCGCAAACCGTACCTGCCTTCTCGCTGCAGTATTCATCTCGCTTTATTCCGGTCAACGATTCTCGTTTATTATGCCGCACCTAATTTCTTTTTATCTCCACGTTTACATCCCTCGTTCATGGCACACATAAACAAATCCAAAAATAATACCAGAAATATCCAAAAATAAGAAAAGCAGAGAGACATCTCTGTAGCAAAACCCTATCTCATGACGGCTGCAATGATATTGCATTCATGGTATTCACTAACGTGTTGGTGTATGTCTGAATCTGTAGCGAAACTCATCAGGGACAGTGGACAAACAAACCCAGAAAGGGCAAAGGTCATATCTTTAACTTCATCTAAATCCGTGATGTACGTGAAATTCTGGGTCTATGTCACTTCAGTCTTCAGCATGGAAGGCTGCTACTAAGGATTAATCTTTCAGGACAGGAGTTAATCTATCCTCTGAACAGATAAATAGAATTCAATCGTCAAGAGAAGAAAGAGAAGCAAGGTGATGAATCACTTTTCTGATTGTTGTAGGAGTTGTTGTCGTTGTTGTTGCAGAGGAGGGGAAGGAACCTTGATCGTCTCCTGGAGTAGCAGAGCCTGTGCCTGAGCCTGGAGAGCCTTGCGCAGACCAGCTTCCGGAGCCGGCGAGCGGACCTTAGCCGGAAACAGAGGACCCTCTTGACCTTTGTGAAGGACCTCTTGATCCTATCCGAGAGGCTCCGTTTTCTGCTGAACTGGTAGCTCCTGAGGAAGAGCTGTCTCTTCTCCATCATCAAGCACTGGTGTTCCATGGAGTCGATCCTGAAGATTGGACCCATCAGGCTGGGGTTCGCCGAGGCCATGTGTATCAGGGATTCAGGTTGCACTGTACAGACAGAAGGAAGAGTCTTCTCTCTCTATTGGTTGAGAGAGAGGGGAGAGAGAGAGCTGTGAGAAAGTTTGATGGGGGGGTTTATAGGCTGTTGAAAGCAAGAGTGAAGAAGAGAAAGGTTATAAGGTCAAAGGGAAATATTAGTATTAAGTTGGGTTTTTTTTTGGGAAGTCCTAGTCTTAATTGGACTGTTGTCAAAAGGCTGTGAACTTTCACATGTTTATTAATACTTCTCTTTGGTTTACAATTGAGTGGTGACCCTGCGCAGCCGCCGGTGGAGTGGGATTAGCCCATGGTGTAAATTTAAATGCTTGACCTTTCGTGATAAAAGTCAAAAGTGTGGCCTGATGCCAACCCAAAAAAGACGAAAACTCAAAGGTTGGCCATGGCCATTGCATTTTTTCTAATTGATTCTACCATGTCGACTCGATAAATAACAATCTTCACCGTGAAGATCACTGGAAATACCATTCGTCTGGCAGCAATCGATGCCAAGATTCTACGAATGCGAACGCTCATACAAGAAGCTGGAAAAAAGAAGAAGACTGGTGCAGATAATTACATGACTATTCACTGCTTACAAGTATGTAACAGATTTCTGTACCTACAGTGCTCAGCAGACAATTAGGCTGTTAGAAGGACACTTTCAGGGAGAGGCCTAGCCCAGTTTCTGCATCACACTACACAAACTTAGGTGCAAAATTGTCCCAAATCAAACACCACGTAAAATTTCTGACCAAAAAAAAAAACACCACGTAAAATTCTGTTGTTCTATCGTTTTTTTCCCTCCTCATGTTAGTCTGCCCAACGGTAATCTTGTACCTTCACCAGAGGAGAAAACTGCTCGACAAGTCATCTTTGTCTAGCTTCATCTGCTGCAGGAACATGCACAGGATAACTGGACATGTCTACATCAATGAGCGACATGTCGTAGGGAATTGCAGAAGAGTTTGATGGGTCAACAAGTAGGGAAGACTTCATGGTCTCTGACCCGATAGCAGAATCGGGCACTGCCGATGATTTCTTGGGAGTGCTAGTAGCAGAAGACGACATGCTGGAGAGTTGCACTTCATCCATTTTGTTACCAAACATGTGCTTGTTCCTTCTAACGGCATCCATTTCCGGGCCAGTCGGCACAAAGGTGCGCGACCTATATTTCCTTGTTCCCTCATCACCACCATCATGGTTGTAGAGTATGTATTCATGGTAAGTTGGTGCAAACTGCAACAAGTATTGATTCAATCATCATTTAAGGGCAGCACAAGCGAGAAAAAAAGATTAGGGTTCGTGAAATGACATCAGCAACCTCCAAGTGTTACCTGGTGGACAGTGTCATCGTAAAAGTCACTTAACTTTAGTGCATGTGCAAGACTCGCAGTAAAACCACGAGAACCGCCAATATTTGCACCCGCATACTCTTTGTATGGGAAGGCATATTGGTGACCTACTGCAGCAATAAGCATCTCCACACATATTATGAAATCTTGGAATTGAGCAGCTTCATCCGCATCTCTGATGAGTCCAGTCTTTGCAGCAAGGAAAACCAAGACGCCCTACAATATGGAAAAGAATATTGAGGACATGAAGAGACAACTAGTTTACACTTTCCAGCAACCCAATTCACAAAGCAACAAAGTTCGCAAATAAAGCAAGAGAAAAACCTATTGGGAAATAACAATCCATCGTACATATTTTATTCACGAAAGACAAATGACCAACTTTTTTTTTCCAACCCTCAAGTCGACAAACTGGTTTTGTATGCTTTTTCTTAAACATTTCCCCCAAAAAGAAAAACAAAGGAATGCACAAGGGACAAATAAAACAAAAGTTTCACCTGCCAATAGGTTAGAAAGACAACAGACTTGATGATTATAAACTTCGGGACTGGATTGAATGGCTGGAGCAAATCTTTGCATGCCACATAGAATAGTACCAAAGCATAAAGTGCCATTGTATATGATAAAGTGTAGATGATGGTAAGATACAAGTATGACTGTGCTGGACTGAAATTTCCGTCATGATATTTTCCCTTAGCGTAGAGGACGAGTGTGACAGCAACTAGAATGGGCTTCAGTATCACAAACTGTAAACAACCTTGTTTGCACCTACGAATAAAGCGCCTGCATGACAGATTCAGAAATCTAAATCATTCACAAATAAGCAGAAGTCAAGTGTGTCAATATATAAACACTCCAGTCAAACTCTGTTTTCGCTTGAGAGCAGTTTGACGAAACTTCACAATAATTGTCCGACATTCTTGGGGAAGCAGAGCAACTCGATTAATTAAGAAACTTGTGCTGTTTCCAATTGAATGTTCCTAAAGAACCCACTAGACTAAATAGGCAAGGCCCTGCTGTAAGCACTCACCCATCCAATGGCATGGGAGGTAAGCAGCACGTCATTAAGTACCAAGATGGTTTCAAAACCCGACCACTTAAATTCAGCACAACAGCTCCTGGACCACCAACCCATGCGAGGCAGAGTGATAAGAAATTATAAATAACCCAAGCTTCATACCTGAAAGAGTAAATTCCAAAACAATGAAAAAATAGCAATAACAAATTAAGTTATGAATATAAGACTCACCAACATTATCTATCTATAGATCACATCTATGAGTGCCTACAAAGGCAGTGATAAATAATTTGTATCTTTGTAACACAAGTTTGTGCAACACACAACGAACAAAGAAAAGGCCAACCAACCAAGGTGGCCAACCATCTAATTTTGCAACCGAAACTGTATATTCTTAAATTTCAGAAGCAGAGAAAAACAAAAACATGAAGAGCACACAAAATAAATAAAACGTGAAATGGAGACATCCCCTTCAGGAAAGATAATGCAAATATTCACATTTCATGAATTAAGTCATATATTTGGGGCATGTGTAGAATGACCATTACTGTCTTTTTTTTTTTTTGCGCAACCTAAATCTTGCAACTCACATACTTTGACTTATTTTACATCCTAACTCCTGAAACTTTAAATTTGAATAACCTTTTTAATTTTGATGGGGGAGAAAAAAAGTTACTTTTTGCTTTCACTTACGTTACTCAACATCATTATAGTATTAAAAAAATTTGACAGGGAAAGGGAACATCAAAGCACATGTAAATTGCGCCAAATTCTCCAAAATCTCTGTAAACATGGATTAAAAATGCAGATACTTACACTTCACGAGTGGAATTGAAATAAATTGAATTCTCGTTCATTAGGAGGGATAAGAAAGAAGTCAATGCATACACCTGGCAAGAGCATAAGATGGACAATTAGTCATATAGTAAAAGCAAGAAAAGTTAAAACATAATCTTCAATTGTAAACGCATTTCAAGTTTAACTTGCATTTTTCTTTTTTCGTGTTATGGGGTGTGAGGAACCTCTATATATTAAATTTTTTCTTCTGTAAAAAGGGGCGGGGAATAGGTCGTTTAGGGGCATAGGGTCATTGGAGAGACTGGTTATCAGCATGAATGTTAGAAAACTGGAAAGATACCTAAAAATTGATGATCAGATTCGACAGTTTACGAGCGCTTTCTCGTTTCAAATTCTACCAAAACCTTCATTCTTTTGTTAATCAGTCATGACTGAGACAACTCTACTGAAGAATTTCATTTCTTACACACCAAATGCCAAGAAATCCATCATTTATATGGTCTCATAACACATGAGGTCAGATAACAAATGATGCTTCAGTACGGCTGCTACTGACTGCGGCAACCAATGTTCTCAATTTAACACACCAACTTAAAAGTTCAATCGTTATAACAACTAAGCAATATGCTTTTCCCCTGTCCAATAAAGCAAGGAAGAAAGCAATATAAAATCTCCAAAAGGTTCACAAACTACTTGTCCAAGAGTTAACCTATGGCTCTGATGTTGAGGTTGAAGTGTTTGCAAAAATTGAGTTCGACATTTATACAGAATCACTAAGTTCTCATCCTAACCCCAAATCTTAGCTCCACCACCATTTTTCTTACCACTCAAATAAAGGGCATAACAGAATATCTCAAGGAAAGCTAATCAATGGAATGTGGAAGGTGCAATATCAGTATCCAACAAAGAAAGCAGTGTGGTGTTCATGGCTTTCCCAATCTTTCTCATGATCCACATATTGAAATTTCATAGTGCTCACCGGGACCATGAAGATGATGCGGACTATATATCTTTGATAAGTTGGCTCGGTGTAATTCACCAAGTGCATATAAATGTGGTGAATTGCTATCGCGATCGCCCCCACCGTGCAAATTAGTGCAACGATGTTGAAGTAAACCGGCACGAATTCCCCCATTGCAACCTGCTTCTTCACCAATAATCTCCTCCCTTTAACATGACCAAAGAAAACCATTTCCAGAAACTAAGCCAATCGGAACCAGCACAAACAACACAAACCCACCAAAACATATTAAGACCGAGCCAATCACAAGTCATGCACCTTGGCCGAAGTTCGCCTCAACTAGTGTAAAGTTTGGTTCTTGACACTCGAATTGGCTAAACAATCCTGGACGCCATTCATTTCCTTCGCACGGGGTTCGCAAAACAGTGGAACTGTAACTTTGGCACCTGCTGCCATTAACAACGACGGGCATTATCGCACTAACCAAACGATCACCCAATTCGAGGACTTTCACAAAGAAAAGAACGGTATTCGGACAAAGACAAGGGTGGGAAGAAGAAATCGGGAACCAACCTCGTCGACGTCGGGATCGTCAGAGATTGATGGAGACGAAACAGATCTACGTTCGACGTTGTAATTACGTTATCCAACTTCTCGGAAAGATGGGATTTTTATCGTGGATTGCTCAATGGAGTGAGTCGAGTGGGCACAAGAAATTGAGAGGGGATGGAACAAGGGAAAGGAGAAGCATTTGCTTCACTGGCAAACCATTGATGCTCTGTCTCTCTCTCTTCAGTCTGGACTCGGGTTGTACAACAACCATATGCTGTCACATATTTTTTTTTCGTCCTTTTTCTTTCCTGGCCCAAAAAATAGACAAAATGGAACTATTTCATTCCCCTTTTGTTTAGTGCTTATAGTGGTTCCAGAATACTCATGATCATCATGATCACCATCTTGGTGCTCCAAAAAGTTTCCGAGTTGGAGTTTGACATCGGTCTGCGGAGTGACCAAAATGACCTCTTTGTCTGAACATGAGAGCATGAATATTTATGATGGGAGGGGGAAGGAGATAGAGAGTACCTGAAAAGGAATCTTATGCTACTAGATGATCTAGCGCAATCTCACGGAATCAAATTGATAAGCCATTAGGATACGACAAAAAAGGGTAGCATAGACAAAGCACATAATCTATTAGGTAATTCAGTAGTCGCTATAACAACATCATCGAAATCATATCGTTTTTTAGTCGCGTTTGGTTTTTACATTACTATCGCTAGTGACTTAGACGTAAAGATCGAAAAGAAAAACGACGTGCTTTCGATGGTAAAACAAAGAAGATGTGGTAAAAGGGAATGGTAAGAAAATGCAAAAGACAGGCAAGAATGAAAAAAGGTAACCAGTAAAATACAAAGAAGTTCCGACAAAAAAAAAAAAAGAAGCCAAAGAACATGCAGGAGAAAATCAAACCAAGTAATATGGGAAGTGGGCCACAAGAGGTCCATGGGCTGTAAATCCAGTGAGAGGATGGCATGTCGGCCCATTTCTGTTAATGGACGGAGCAAGAATCACACAGTTCCTTTTGTTTCGAATCGTTTTTCTTTTGTTAATTTCTCTCTCTATAAAGAGAAAACGATAGCATAGCAGCAGCAAACCGAGACACGGAGGTGGAGGATAGGAGGCCAGACATCTCCTCCATTTCTCTCCCTCTCTGTGACCTTATCTCTCCCTCTGTCCACCTCCCTATCAAGCCGCCTCTCTCCCCCAAAAATATCATCTGCTTCTCCTTGTTCCTCCCTCTCTGTCCTAATTCACCCACGCACTCACCGAAGTCTCGAATTTTCGCTCAAAAGTCTGCCGTTGAGCGTTTTCTACTACTGTCTACAATGGCTTGTAGGTCTCTTACCACGTCTTTCATTTGCCGTGGCCAGTCTCTTGAGGCGTCGAAGAAACCGACCCCAACAGCAGCAGCGGTGTCTGCTGCGTCAGCTAGTCCCGTGGTTTCTTTGTCCTTTTGGGAGAAGCCCCACTTCAATTCCTTGCTCTGTTCGTCTAACGAGTGCCCTGTCCGGAGACCCTTTGGGGCATTAGAAAGTGGGTGTGTGAAAAGGTGTGGCCTTAGGCGGAGTCTGAGTAGCTTCGTGACTTCTGCTATCGCCACGCCGAACTCGGTGCTGAGCGAGGAGGCTTTCAAGAAGTTGGGGACTGGTGGGTTCTCGGAGAGTGAGATTGACGAGAGTGAGGATGAGGGTGGTTTCGTGTCTGAGGGTGGCGAGGCTGAGAGTGCTAGTGAGGACGAGCTTGCTCTCTCCAGGCTGGGTTTGCCTCAGAGGCTCGTGGAATCGCTTGAGAAACGTGGCATTACCCATCTCTTTCCCATTCAAGTATGCTTTGTTCTTTTTTTCGTTCCCCTGTGTTATCCTTCGTTTTGATGTGAATTGCTGTTGTTTATTGCTGGCTGAATTTTTCTTTTTTCGAGCATACTTTGTTGGCTGGATAATTAAGTGGAATACTTTAACCTTTGTTAATATACTAGGCGAACCACGGATGGAGTTTAAGTGCAAGCAATTATAATAGATGTACTGACATTTTCTGTGGCAGCTTACATTAGATTACTATCCTATGATGAAAATTGAGCTGTTCAACATTAAGATGGCGTTGGGTCTAAGGCTTTACAGAGGCAGAATTTCCTTTTTCTAATCAACTCGATATTCAGTTTCTTTACTTTTGCCGGCACTAGGATAGTTAACTCATTACTTTTCTCCCTTCATTGTCCATTTTACTAAAGTTTCTTCATGTTTTCATGGCAAATTCATTTTCCTCGTACTATTGTTTAATTGTTAGAGAGCGGTGTTCATCCCTGCGCTTGAAGGGCGTGATTTAATTGCTCGTGCAAAGACTGGAACAGGGAAGACATTAGCTTTCGGGATTCCTATACTGAAACGTCTTGCCGATGGTGATGAACACAGAAGTTCGAGGTACTTGAGGGATGATTTTACTTTTTTTGGTAACCTTCAATGTTTGAGCATTTTTCTAATGACACATTATACTGTCAATGTCCCTTAGACGTGGACGACTTCCTAGAGTTTTGGTCCTAGCACCGACTAGGGAACTAGCAAAGCAAGTAGAGAAAGAAATTAAGGAATCTGCACCTTTCTTAAACACTGTGTGTGTTTATGGTGGAGTTGCTTACACTACCCAACAAAATGCCCTTTCCCGGGGAGTCGATGTAGTTGTTGGTACTCCTGGGCGAATCATTGATTTGATCAAGGGTAACAGCCTTAAATTGGGGGAAGTGGAATTTTTGGTACTTGATGAAGCTGATCAGATGCTTGCCGTTGGTTTTGAGGAAGATGTGGAAGTGATCTTGGAAAAGCTTCCCTCACAGCGACAGAGCATGCTTTTCTCTGCCACAATGCCTGGTTGGGTGAAGAAACTGGCGAGAAAGCACTTGAACAATCCTTTGACAATTGACTTGGTAATGTTCTTCTCTCAATAATCTCTCTGTGTCCATCGGCCCAAACTTCTTGCATGATTTGATATTGGGTATAGGCCTGAACTTTTGCATAGTACGGTCGTAGAAATGGAGGAGTGTGGCTCATCGAAATGTCATTTGATGGCTTATGTGGTTTGCCTGCTCTTTATTTCCCTGATGTAGGTTGGAGAGCGAGATGAAAAACTCGCTGAGGGAATTAAACTTTATGCCATATCAACAACTCCAACTTCAAAGCGTACCATTCTAAGTGATCTCATCACGGTAGGAGATGCATCCCTCATATTTGATTGCCTTTTCCCCAAACAAGATGCTTATTTGATTCGCTAACATTTGCATATGGATATGTCTCCCATAAGGCTTTTGTCCTGAATTTCTCTATCATGCTGTTTCTTAAGATTCTTTCTGCCTACAGGAAGAAGGCTTTGATCTTGTTCTTGCCTACATGCTTTATGGTAGGCTTTAAGAGATTGTGCTTTTACTAGATAAATGACCTTATGTTTATCTATCTTAGGTGTATGCGAAAGGTGGGAAGACCATTGTTTTCACGCAGACTAAAAGAGATGCAGATGAGGTATCAATGGCATTAACGAGTATCATCGCCTCTGAAGCATTGCATGGGGATATCTCTCAGCATCAGAGGGAGAGAACTCTTGATGGTTTCCGGCAGGGGAAGTTCACTGTTCTTGTTGCTACCGATGTTGCAGCTCGTGGGCTTGATATCCCTAATGTTGATCTCGTAGGTTATTTTATCCCTAATGTTGATCTCGTAGGTTATTTGGTTCTTTATGTTTGTTTACCTTAACGATTAGTTATTCCTCTCATGAAGCTATGTGCACAAGAGTAACAAGAGTATATGCATCTTCTAATTCCAGGTCATCCACTCTGAACTGCCGAATGATTCAGAGACTTTTGTCCATCGGTCTGGTCGTACTGGACGTGCTGGGAAAGAAGGAACTGCTATCTTGATGTATACAAGTAGTCAGAGGAGAACTGTCAAATCCATTGAGCGAGATGTAGGTTGCACATTTGAGTTTATTAGCCCTCCAGCAATGCAGGAGGTTTTGGAGTCATCCGCTGAGCAAGTTGTTGCGACCCTTAAAGGAGTTCATCCTGAGTCTGTAGGGTTTTTCACTTCAACAGCGCAAAAACTAATTGAAGAGCAAGGTGTAAATGCTCTAGCTGCTGCTTTGGCTCATTTGAGTGGTTTTTCGCAACCTCCTACGTCTCGGTCTCTTATAAATCATGAGCAGGTAGATTAGAAACATCTAATTTGTGGCAATTTTGCTTGTCATCTGTGGTTCTATAACCCTACCTGTTATTAAATTTATTTCAAGATTTAGCAAAAGAAGTTGTTGCTCATTGGAGCATGGACCATTTATGTCAGGAAAATAATTTGTTGATCCTGTTTGCTGTCAAAATTTGAGAACATGCATTTATATAACCAATGGTACCAATTGGTCCTTCAGAACATGGTTTTTGTATGTTTCTGCCGATTATCTGGTTTGAAATCATGGAAAATTGTGCCTGCTGCTGTATCTTATAATGTTCTACTGGACACATGCGTTGTAGGGTTGGGTTACGCTGCAATTGACTCGGGATCCATCTTATTCTAGAGGTTTCCTTTCTGCCCGATCTGTCACTGGATTTCTATCTGATGTCTATTCTCCAGCGGCAGATAAACTAGGGAAGATATATTTGGTTGCAGATGAAAGGGTAATTAACAAACCAGAGCACTATCTTTATGAATTTTCCCATTATATATATTTTTTATTGGCTTGTACATATTATTTATATCGTCGACGTGCCAATGACAGGTTCAAGCGGCACTTTTTGATCTTCCGGAGGAGATTGCAAAGGAGTTGCTGAGTAAGCCAGCACCACCTGGGAACACTATTACAAGAATTTCCAAGGTTGTATAAGAGCTCGAGATACGTCATAGGGTTGAGATGACTATGGTTTACTTAGATGCAGTTGCTTCCATGCTTAGATATTGTTGTAGTGTCAGTTTCGGTGCTAATTGCATGCTCAAAGCTAATTCACTTGGATCTTGTGTATTGACAGTTACCTGCTCTGCAAGATGATGGGCCCCCTAGTGATTTCTATGGTAGATTTTCCAGCAGAGACAGGAGTCGTCGGACGAGTCCTGGAGACCGGAGAGGATCGAGATCGTCCCGAGGCTGGGGCAGTGGTCGTGATTCTGATGGCGATGATGGTCTATTTAGGCGTGGCGCCCAAGGTTCCAGAACTGAAAATAACTGGAGTCGAGGTTCCAGAACTGAAAATAATCGAGGTTCCAGAACTGAAAATAACTGGAGTCGCAGCACCTCAAGAAACAATGATAATGATTGGCTTATAGGTGGTAGGCGATCCGGTAGGGCATCTTCGAGGGACAGGTATATCTTTCTGCTTATGCAAATCTTGCGAGTATTCCTCAAGCATTTTTGTTCGCTCTTGGGACATATGGAATTAATCTAGTGTTTCGGACTTGTGTTAGACATTTGGTACCTTATCCTCCATCATTGAGCAAATATATTCCTTTTCACTCACCAATGACATAATTCACATGGCCATGTAAATCTCACTGATATGGCATTATGTCACGACAGGAGCTTCGGCGGATCGTGCTTCGTATGTGGGCGTTCTGGGCACAGGGCATCTGAATGCCCCAGTAAGCAAGACTATTGATTGTACTTATTTAAATGTGTTGCTCTTCATACATTCTAGGTGAAAAGTGGAGGGTCCTACTCTGCTGCTGCAGCTGCCTCTGCCGCCTGCTTTGTTCTCTGCCTGCTTGTTTCTAAACAGGTTGGTCAATGTGTCTTTGAGCTGGAGAGACGATGAGAAGAGTTACAGTGATCAACCCCGATTTAGCCCCCAAGTTTCAGTATGCTTGGAATGGATGCTCTTGAATAGATCAGGCTGAGTCAATCCTGCTGACACTTCATACCAAATCATAGTTTCTTAGCATCTTTTTGATAGTTCTCCATTAACTAGAGAAAGAACGCTTCTTTTTGAGTTATCGTGTTAAAA
The DNA here is from genome assembly GCA_001662345.2 of Metrosideros polymorpha var. glaberrima. Lineage (NCBI taxonomy): Eukaryota > Viridiplantae > Streptophyta > Magnoliopsida > Myrtales > Myrtaceae > Metrosideros > Metrosideros polymorpha. Next base: position 10,555,750 of record BCNH02000008.1, on the reverse strand, counting down.
GTAAAGGTGTGTTGGAAGCAATTCTTGCGAAACCTTATCTGGCTATTTTCGGAATGGGAGGTTTCCTCCAATTCAGTTGCAAATGGATGTTTATATGAACTTGTGTCATCTGGCTATCTTACCATAGGCTTATGATGCAGATGAAACTAGCCTAATAGCCCACGACGCACGGACCGGAACATCGGAAATTATTTTATGATGTCTTCCAATGTTGCACGTTTTTGTGATTATTTGAATGTTTGCTGCATTTGCTTTTGATGCTCTTCAGAAATCTATTTGTTCATTATCTTGGCACTCACTGACAGGGAGTTGAATGAGGAGCTGAATATACATCTAGGTTGAGCTCTAAGGTGAAAGAAGTACAAAAAATAACAATAATAATAATTAGATTCAAAGGTCCGCGAATTGGAATTATCGTCTGTGAACTAAGACTAGCAGCAAGTCTAGGAACAGAGTGAATGGTGTACTAAATCTCTGAATATGAAGGCAATACAACAAATCTAAGCCAATCTGTCCAAGTTCTGATGTGAACAAACTGAGGAACATGATAAATATTTCTGCAAGGCAGAGCGATGCATAGACGCCTAGTGGGAGAATTGCCCAACAAAAGGTCTCAAATTTCCACTTCCATGGCAGAAGACGAGGTCACAAGATGTTCTGGCTCACCCCACCTGCTTAATTATTAGAATTGTGACAATGACTTTGCCCCCAAATTGATTGCTTTTAAAATGATTTCAACCAAATTATGCAGACTGGACTTTCCCTCTCCCTATCCCATGGAAGAGCTATCGTTGAACCGGAACCGGAACCGAACCGGAACCGGAACCGAACCGCCACGTCGATGGCTGAAGCTAAATTCCTTGAAGAGGACGTGCATTGCATTGATAATATCCAGAACCATCTAAAATATCGTTCTGCTCAAGACAAAAGTACATAGAACATCAATTCCCAGGTTACATGTTTTTCGACGCCGGCAGGAATGTCTGCTCTCTAGGATCAGGCTAAATGAGCAGTTTATATTTCGACCCCGTCTATTCGACTGTCTCCTGATCCAAAATCTTCACCACATCATTAGCAATGGATGCGATTACCCGCAAGAAGCCCATGCTGAAGCTAGTGCATGCTGGACGCATCACCGAAATGCATAAAAAACCGATCACTGCTGCCGAAGTCATGAAGAAAAATCCCAGGCACTTTGTGACTCGCCCGGATGTGTTCGAGTTCCCCTGGATAGTTGTTCGGCCAGAGTCAGTCTTGCAACCTGGCGACGTCTTTTATATTGTCCCATTCCATACAGTCCGTGACTTGCTGCGGCGCAAAGCCCGTCAGTATCAGCTCTTTTGTCAGCAGCAAAGCCCAGACTCCTGTACAAGTGAAGATTCTGAGGGCGAATGCGCCCGCGAATTGTTTCGAATAGGATCATGTCCGTACGATTCTTCCTCTGAAAGGACTAAAATCGTGAAAAGGAGATCTCCAAATGTTTGCCAGAATTCTGAAAGATGCAGGCTTGGTGAATGTGATGCAGGGAACCTCACATCCTCAAAGAAGCACTGTCTTGATCAATTGGGTGAGATCCTGCAGCAGCAGCAACAAGGCCACGATTCTCCATCCAATGAAAGAAACAAAGCAAGTTCCACACGGAGACAATGCAAACAACTTCTTGAAGAATTATGCACCTATGATTCTTCAAACGAGGTGACACACACTCATCACCTCTTAAAGAGACAATCCCCAGATGCTCACCGAAATACGCCAAGTTACAAGCTTGAAGAATATGTCAAAGGAAACCGAAGATCGGTGTGTCCAGTTGGGCATCATCAGTCTGTGCTGCTGACCCCAACTAAACAGTTTGTTGAGAAGAATTCCCCAGACGGTACTAATTTCCGGACGAGAGTGACATCAGAGAATAATTCTAGCCCTGCAAAACTCTCTCGTCCAAAATATACTGGTGGCGACTATTACCCTCTCATGAAAAGACCATCTTCCGATGCTTGCCTGAATATGAAAAGTCCCAAGCTGGGAGAACCTGATTCAGGAATTTTTGGCTGTCAGTCTGAAGGAACAGCATCCAACGAGCAGTATCTTGAAAAGCCCAGAAAATCATTAGATAGCTTTACTTTGTGGCCCCAAAGTGAAGCAGATGGACCTGCGGGAGATTCCGAAGATTGGCTGGATTCTTCCCCTGAAGAGCATCGCTTTCATTGGCTAGTGAAACACCGGCCTCCAAGTTCTTGCCTAGATGTTGAGAGCCCCTGCTATGGAGATCAGCGGATGGGAAATGAGCGGTACTTTGACATACTTATTGATGGCAAAGTATCCATTGGTTCCGGTGATCGCCAGAAAATGCAAGGACGTTATGGTGGAGCTAAGATAAAGAATCTAGCATGGGCAGGTCGTGCACAGGATGATCCCTACAGCCCAAGTGATGACAAAGGGAGTCGTATCTTTCGGAGAGACAGACCTGGAATGAAGCTCGACCAATCTCAGGACGACGTGGTTAACTTGAAATCTTGTTTAAAGAAGAACAAGAACAAGTTATCCGGCCGCAGGGTAAGATTTACCCTTCCAGGCGAGGATGACGACAACTTGAGGGTGGAAGTCTTTGAGTTCCAAGATGAGGAGACTCCTTAGAACTCCATAGTTGAATAAGTTTTGCTTCTAGTCTTTTTTCTGTCACGCCTGTTTTGTGATGAACCTCTTTGCATCAGTTTAACTGTCTTGAACATCCATAGATAACCTTTACCTCCTTCATATATGATCATTTCTCACACACACCACGGAAAGCATGAGTCCTTGCGGATTTCCTAGCGCAGAGTATGGAGATAATGCACTATATTCGGGCTTGCATATGAACAAGTGTCAATTGTTCAGAAATAATTCCCAAATTTCTGGGCAATGTATGCTTGGAGGCATTGCAATCACAATAAACATGGAACTCTCTTTGTTCTTTAGTCTATATATGCCTTACTCAGGCTGCACATGGACAACCAGGATAATCTTCCTTCGGACGATATCCATTAGCTCGCTGCAAACTTGATATTCTGCTATATCGGAGACAAGACTTCTTGTGGCTGTATTCTCAAGAAAGTTTACACATATTGGCAATTAAGAAGAGAAAGAGGAAGAGAGATGGAGGGCGCACGGACACCAGGAGTGCCATAAGTTTTGTACTTGAGTGCCATCAGCGATTTGCCTTTCCAAAAATCCGACGTGGACGCCAAAAAATCATATGTGGACGCCGAAAAGTGCATTTTTATTTTTATTTCTTTATTATTATTTTGATTTTTTTAACTTTTTCTTTTCATTTTTTTTTCTTTTTCTTTTCCCCGACGGCGAGGGCCATCAGCAACCCTCGCTAGACTCAAAGGCCTTGCCCAAATTGGGTGAGGACCATCGCGGCCCTGCCTGACCTCGCCCGCGGCTGGGGGGGCCACAAAAGCCCTAGGCAAGGCCATCATGGCCTCACTAGCCATGGGCGAGGCGTCCTTGCCTAGATCTAGTGAGGGTCTTCGCCAGCGGCTGTGGGCGAGCGAGGTCAGTGAGGGTTGCCGGTGACCCTTGTTGGCACAAAAAAATAAATTAAAAAAGGGTCAAAATTTTAAAATAAATAAAGGTCAAAAATTTTAAAAATAATAAAAAATTTCAAGTAGGACGACTTAACGGAACAGGCACTCAGGTAAGTGTTTTTACTTCGATATGACACTCAAGTGAGCAAAAAAAAGTTATGACACTCAAGTGATCTCCGTACAAAACTTATGACATTCCATGTGTCCTTCTGCTGAGATGGAAAGGCAATTTACACGCTTGGTTTTTTATAATAATTTCACACTTCATGTCACTTACTTTCAGTTCAGATAAATAGGGTGGTATTTTTGCACATAACACTCAAGCTTTGTATCTTCTATAGTATTCTTAGAATATACTCCTACACCTAATACTTGATTTTTTGTTTTTTTAGGGAAAAAGTTACCAAAAATCCAAAACTTTGCTCTCTGTAACACATTTACTTCAAACTTTTTTTTGTAACTCCAAAAATTTCAAATTTCTACCCGTGTAACATATTTACCCTAAACTTATATTTGCATGATACATTTACCCCACTTGAAATAAAAAGACACATTTACCCCCAATTTATTATTATTTTTTATTTTCACTTTTTTATTAAATAAAATATTCAAAAATATTTAAAAAGAAAAAAAGGGAAAATCAAGGGCAAGGGCGGCAGGCCCTTGCCGCCGGAGGGGGCCGGCGGGGGTTGCTAGGGCCTCGACGAGGGCCGGGAGATGAATAAGTTGCATTAATGCAAGTTCCATTAGTATCTATGATCTCCAAGCACACTTAACTGTCTCATCTTATCTGAAAATCTCACTGTTGAAAAATACTTTTGCGAAGAGTGCCTGCTATTAAAGTGCCTCTTCCTGAATTGCAGAAGGTAGTTCAATGGTTATCCACTATTGAGAAGCTGGCGTGGGTACTTTATTGAAAGAAGAAGCTAATGACCACAGCTCTTCTATAAGACACTTCATTACTTATGGAAGAAACATTATATACCTTCCAATCTAGTTGGGTTTCCATGCCCACACAAGAATCTTATGAAATACTAACTTTACGGAGAAAGTAGAAACTCATCACTGCGTAAATAAAAATTGAAGATCCTTATGTGGTGAACACCGAAATATGCCTGGTGAGAAGATCAGGAGCCTCTTACTCATTGGCATTTTATGCATTTACTATACTGTTTACAAAAATTTTACAACACTGATTCATCCAATTTAATCACTTAATCAGCTACTTAAGTAACTATCAATGTACCCTCATATTCTGTATAAATTTGGCCAATGAACCCTGTAAATATGCCTGGTATTCTTCGCTTACGAGCATCTCAGAATGATTTGAAGCATGAGGACTTCTTTCCACACCAGAACCATCCGAAAGCAGTGGCGGCTCGCATGTAGTATCTTGGCCATTTCGGTTTTGTTCACCCACTCTGGAAGGATTTTCGTTCACATTACGATGCATCACCCAGGAGGTGGTTTGGCCGTCTACGTTGTCATTTTGGTTATCGGAAATATGCTGTGGAAAAGCAGAAGCCATACCAGGCATATCTCCTTCCAGTATTTTCAACACCTGCAAAAAGAAATTAAGAAAGTTCTAGTGTCGTGGAGGGAAAGGGTGTAGTCATCAATGAATAAACAAATCGGTTCACTTATCGACAACGTGTAATGTGTTTTCTAGGTACATTTAAAGACTTCTAGTGGGGTTGAAAGATACCTGCGACATCCTTGGTCTTTGTTCTGGCAGTGGTGAGAGACACAATTCTGCAGCATTCATCATGGCATCCACTTCCCATTTTACATAATTGTCTGACAATTGAGGATCTATTATCCTATTAATCATCCTCCTCTTCAGCAACGGAAGGCCCTGCACAACAGACAGGAAAAATGACGATATTAGGGACTAATATCATCCTGTCGGATTCCATTTTTTCCAGGTTAAAAGTGCTAGATAATCAAAGTGAGTTCCATCAATTATAAACTAACAACATAATGGTTCTTAGCAGTTTCTTCTATGCAGTGTACTGCAAGATAGTGAGAAGACTTGCCCAATCAGACACAAATTGTTTTCCTGTACTTCTTGAGAACTCGGTGGCCTTAAAGCCATTTAGTAGCTCCAAAAGAACTATTCCATATGCATATACGTCAGCTTTCTCTGTTATAAGCCCAGTCTGAGTATACTCTGGAGCCAAGTACCTACATAAACATTAACTCATGTGTAAGAACCATTTTCTTTGATGCAAATAATTTGCTGGAGGCCAGACTGGATATTCAGTACAGTACGATTGCTTAGGTCTACTTAGCAATCATTCCATGGTTGTTTACTAAACCAGATTCATAGAACTGGTCCAAAAAATCCAAAAGGAGGTGACTGTTCTTCTGGCAAACAATTAAGCTACATATAAGTAGGAAAAAAGGCACTCCATTAATTTACTCTGCGAGTAAATTAGTCAGTACTCCAGATAAGCTTGCTAATGAGAAATGCTAATGTTAAGGAAAGCATGCCTCTGGAAGCAATTGCTTCGATGAAGTTCATTGAGACAATCAAACAAGATATGAACTTGTAGACTCACATGAGGCAGAGAAAACCATTATCATGTAGAGATTACAGTAAGAAATCCATGGGAAGAACAGCATTTTTAACCAAATTGTGATGCTGAGAATTAGAAGATTATGATAGAACAATAGTAACATTCAGTAAATACCCGAATGCGCCAACAACCCGTGTCTCCTCAGCTGCTTGGCCATCTGCTTGCCACCTTGCTAGGCCAAAATCACCCACCTACATGTGAGTTGCAGCTGTAAGTAGCTAAAATCACTCACTACTTGCATATGGAGTGTATTTCATTCAAGTCACAATTCTCACTGACAGATGAACAAATATTGACTTAAGGGCATCATAATGAGGCAATGCTCAAAACTGCATCTGCATGTAGTCTAACATAATGCTTGTCAGCCCATACATTTATGAGGCACTTCCTTTCTGCTATAGAGGTTGGTCTCTGAATCACATAATTATTTTTCTTAGCACATTCACATCTGGAAGAGGCGGATATGTGAATTTTAAGAAAATTCATGCCATGAATGAAGGCGATGCAGGCATAGGTATTGAAAATTATGTAAAGAATAAGGATGGAATTACCATGGGTTCAAAGTCATGGGTAAGAAGGATGTTGTTGGGCCTGAAGTCTCTATGTATAATGCATCCAACTCGACAATCTTCATGAAGATATCTCAAACCTCTTGCAGCTCCTATTGCAACCTTCATCCGATTAGGCCAGGTCAGCACCTCAGATGACTCTTTTCCTGGGAAATTTAACTTGCCTATCAGATCAAGTAATTTTTGCATGCGCAAGTGTCTATCAAGATATGGCTGTATCAGAACTTTTGATGGCAAATGATCCGATCCAAAACAAAAGCAAGCGTAAGCAACTACAGCATTACAGAGCTTTACCATACAGATGCTTGTCCAATGAACCATTGCAAGCAAACTCGTATATGAGGAGCCACTCTGTTTCAATGCAATAGCCCACTAACATCACCAAGTTCTTATGCTGTGCACAGCTCAGCACTTCAATTTCGGAACAGAACTCTGATGCACCTTGTGCACTCAATAACTTGTGCTGTTTCACTGCAATGACTAGTCCATCAGGTAACACTCCTTTGTAGACAGGGCCAAATCCGCCCTCTGCCAAGAAGTTTTCTGCTGCGAATCCATTGGTTGCCATTTCAATCTCTTTGTAAGTGAACTTCCTAGGAGCCTTACCAAAATGCGGAGCATTAAGCTTGCAGACAGAGCAGAGAGATGGAGGTGTTGGGGGATGTTTAATTGAGAGAGACATGGCTCTCCTGACACTCGACATTCGTGGAATATTTAAAGAAGGGACTGCCGGTGGTTGATTGTCATGGCAAGTTGAAGGGTCTTTTCTTGTGCTCAGCTCTTTTGACTGTTGCGGGCTAGTTGCTTTTGGCCATAAGCGTGATGAATCTACTGATCTTCTCGCCGGGATGGGAACCGCGTTCGCTGCTGTAAGATTATTACCCTTTGCCATTTCTGTTTTAAAATAACAAACAGCTTTAGTGTATTAGTGCAAAGCTCTTCAATATGTTTCCTTTCATTTTTGCTTACCACTTTTAGTCTTCAGAGGACCACTGTAGCTTTTCCTTTTTGGCTCCATAGGAGTAGCTGATGCTCTAAGAAGTGTCTCGTCAATGTTGGAGTTTGATACCTTCCTCAACAATTGATGATTAGTATTTTCCACAGAGGGATTGAATGCAGCCTGGACTCTCGTCTCCTGGTGGAAGTACTGAGAATTGAGATGTACACGCGAACTGTATAGCGTCACATCTTTAGTGGTAGCATTGAGCAAGTAGAAGGGGTCCTTCTCTGCAGTAGATAGTGAGGACGATGTGTCTGCCTTGGCATTTGGACTTCCGAACCCAAGACTGCTATGAGTCGCTGGACTGCTATTATCTTTGGAGTTGTATGCAGTAACTATGCCGAGCATGTCAGCTACAGTGGGGTCATTTTGCTCCACTTTAGTATAAACTTTCTTCCGAATACGGGGATTAGCTGCTCGCAGGATCCTTGGGATGGCGTGGTCTACAAGTACAATGTTACAGATCAATTGTTTCAAACAGTCGTCACCCTCTTTCTTCAACCGTCTGCAGTTTGAAGGAACTCAGCGTCAATACTGCTCTTGTTAATCACTCAGAATAGGAAGAATAAATACGGTTATTTCACTGAGTCATTATCAGGAATTCCTCCTTGATGTTAAGGATGATGCTTTTTACAAGAATTGAGATGAGAGAGCAAGATTACGGGTGCTTACGTATCTAGAACAACCCAGGTTGCTCCAAGCTCTCCAGCTGCAGTTGCAACTGACCCCGGCCATGCAGCTGTTATGACTTTGACTATACTGTGCACCTATCGCTTAATAATGTGCGTCAGAAATGACACTAGCAATTTAAAACTACATGATCACTGGTCATCATAAACCACAAAATGTGATTACCTGCTTAATTTTGTGAGCTGAAAATACGTTCCACATCATAAGCTCACAAACACCTTTCACCTTCAGGTTTACATCGGTTTCTACTCCATCGTTGAGTGCCCGGGCCATGTTATCTAACGAAATCTTCTCATTGTGGCTGAGACCCCACTTCTTGAGCAAGCCTAAGGAACGATCACAGGGTCACAAACATACAACAAGAATTTAAAGAATCACATTAACAAGCTAAATTTGCTGTCTTTGAGATGCTCACGAGTGAAAAACTGCGAAGTCTTAGACTTATGAGTCCTATGGGCACCAGCGGGATAATGAGCTTTAGAAGGAAGAACGGCGAGTAGGAATACATAGTCCGAAGTCTTGGTCAGATTGCGCACTGCCCATTCGAGAGCATAATCCGTGATCTCTTTACTTGCATCAACCGCCACAACTATCACCTCACCATCCATCTCTCATAGAATCATGTAAGAAGGTGAGAACAAGAACAAGCTGTAAAACTTCCTGAAATAAGTTGAATAGTGGAGACCTTGGAGCAACAATAAGCTAACTTGGAGATGGAGTCTGGTGGCCTCAAGTACACTAGTCACCCTGATAAACCATATGATTATCAATTACAATTTTCAATGAAGTTTTATTCTTTTTTCTTGGGAAAGCAATAGAGAATGGACCAACTGAAAAGACAGAGTCCATGGAGGATGGAAGAGCCACCACTGGGCAGCACAGGATGAGACGTTTGAAATGTTCTCCGTCTATATGCATTTGGAGGGAAATGCATATTCTCTATCACATATCAGAAAGGGACCTCCACAATAACTCTTCCTATTTAACATATGTTTTCTGAAGTGCTGAAGTTTTGACCTTTTCAATGATTGGAGGGTCTGTCTGCTTCATTTTGATACAGCCTATGCTGTGTTTTGATCTAGACATCCTTTTTGTGTTTGTTTTCTCACTCAAGTACCTTGGTGCCGCTTTTGTGTGTGCGTCTGATGTCGGCAGCTATGTCCATCCCCCATTATAAAATTGTCTGGGAAATGATCCCAATTTGGTCCAACACCTTGCTGACTCTGGTACTCCATTTTGTGCTCTATTATATATCCCACAGATACCTTCAAATTAACAGTTTAGAAATCCCTTTTACATCGTAATAATAACAATGATAATGATATTCTCAATACTTATGGCAATAATAATAAAAAATAAATGAGGATTGAACAGACTAAGACAACAGAACCTATTGATCCTACAGCTTATTTGTTCTTTTGTCAAGTTAAAGTAATGGGCCAGATATTTGGCATGCTCGTAGTTGCTTCTTCGATGTTCTTCTTTTCGCAATTCAAGATTAAAGTTAACAAACACGACATAATGTAAACATCAGGTTTTTATCACATTTTAATGTTGAAAATCATTGCGGAAACAAGCTTGTGAAGTGAAAAAAATGGGGTGAAAGAACCGTTGTTTCATTGCCCCTTCGCCTTTTTATAACCCAGAAGATCCCATGTTCGGACATTATTTCTTCCAAGTACAAAGTAAGGAAAGTTAGGGCTCGTCTGTCTGTCTATTTGCATGTATCCGGTCATTTTGCATAGAGAACACAACTATCGACTCGGTTGGATCCTAGAGTATGAGGATGTCCTTGGATTGATTTTCTATGCCTAACAGGAAGACATGAACAAAATCAGACAATATTAAAGGCACGTGGGTAGGAATTTGGAGATGGACTTGTCCAGAGTAGACCTTCTTCCCATCAATATGATTATCTTTAGATGTTTTCCTAATGTTAGGTAAGGATGACATCTTGATAAAGATAAGACCATCAACAGGCTAAACCCTAGTTCTGGAGCATTTGGTGGAAAATATTGCTTTAAGGCTCCATTTGTTTCGCTAAAAATGAATGATTTAGACAACATCTTTCTAAAATTAATCGTTTGTATCGCTTGAAATGATTAACCAATGAAAAATGTTTTTATCATTGACAACAATTTATATCTAAACGTTTTCGTAGACGATGAAATTTTTTTTCGGTCATTGACTTTTGTAAGCGATATAAGGAACACTTTTTAAGAAAATATTTTCCAAATCATTTATTGTTCAAAAAACAAACGGAGCCTTAAGCACGTTTTTTTTTTTTCAACTAACGGATGTTCCAAGAGGCTTTCGTTTTTTCCCAATGTTTTCCTAAGAGTTGCCAAGCTTAGAATCAGCTAAAATCCGGGTCTCAAGAGTGAATGTAAACCCCAGGTACAGTACTTTAGGAAAAGTTTTTCTGAGATATAAAACTACCTAACTGCAAAAGGACTAGAGATCAAAACATAGAGCCTTCCCACAAAGAAACATCAAATATAAATACATGCTATAACTGATGAAGCCAATGGTAATCCATTACTAAACACTTTCATCTGTAAGCAATTAGAGGCGCTTGACTCAAACAAGTCCCGGATGCCATTTTGGCTTAATCACACATTGTAATCTATAGGGGTGAAAACAGAAAAACAAAGCCGATGTCATCTCTCAATCCCAGCTGCTCTATGTCCTAGAAGACACTTCTGTTTCCATTAATCTCGCTTGCCTTTGTCACCCCCGCTGGGATCTCACCTTCATATGATAGTCAAGTTAGGACCTTCATTACATCTACCTAGCAACTTTTGCGGGGATCCATAAGCTGCTCCTTTTCAATCTCACGCCGGTTTCACGATATAACCATCATGAGATTGGCACCTGATTCTGCCACTTAACGAGACACCGCCGTTTCATCTGCGTCCTGCTTCTTTCATTTTCTTGAAGAAGGCTTCTTCGTCCAATGACTTGCTGTTGCGGTAGCTTGAATGAGACTTTAATTATTTGGCTGCCACAACGATTCGCTGGTCATTATTCTCACCCATTTTATCCTCGTGATCAGAATATTCCCTCTTCTCACCATGAAAACTGATCTCAACATGACAAAATTTCCTCAGCTTTGTCCTTCACATCGGAATGTTCTCTGCAGTAATCTTGTCTGCTGTAACTGTCGTCGCCATGTTCTGTTTGACCATCATTTTCCTCGGGGGAATGAAGCTCAGGATCCGCAAGAGATGAACACGGTCTCTCATCTGATGCCCCTGAAAGAAAACTGAGAGCAGTCACGACATCACTCATCAGCGGTCTCACTGATGCTTCCTCTTGCAGACACATCGCAGCAATAGCAACAGCTTGATTTAAGTCTTTCTCGGGAAATTTCCCCTGGAGTAGCTGATCTGCCATTTGTGGGAACAGTTTAGGATCTCGGAATTTCGGATATGCCTGCATATTATCCAAGCACTCGACAATTAGTCAAATATTTTGATTTCGGTGTATAAGTCCCACAATTACAACAAACAGATAAAGCAATCCAAAATGTTTGATGACAAAAATGAAAATATGAAAGATGCATATTACCCGAGCGACTAGATTCTGCTCTTCGCTGGGTTTTGTGGTGTCAATTACTCTTTGTCCAGTGATGAGTTCTAGTAAAATTACTCCAAAGCTGTACACGTCAGATTTCGGCGTTAACTGTCCTGTTGTTGTGTATTCTGGAGCACAATAGCCATAAGTCCTCATGACCCTTGACGAAACATGCATTTTATTACCAGAAGATCCAAGCTTCGCCAGTCCAAAATCAGACAGCTTTGGCTTAAATTCTTCGTCCAACAAGATGTTTGTGGACTTGAGATAACCGTGTATAATAGGGGGATTGCAGCTACCATGCAAATACTCGAGACCTTTCGCTGCACCATAAACGATCTTCATCCTCATGAACCAGTCCAAAGGTTCCTCACTTGGCCCAATATCTGCATTTAAGTTTTGGCATAAAATCCAGTCATTAATTAGACAGAGAAATTTCTCTCCAGAACAAGAGGTGGAAATATGTATGGTTCATCTTGCGAAACACATTATACTTAATTAGAGTTTGGAAGCTGCTCTGTGAGCAGCAAAAGCAGTATACAATAGTACTTTGCTAGCAAACTCAAGCCGTCCTCCTTTCCCAGGCACCATATTGCCATTTGAACTTCTAAAAATTCCAAGAAGAGGTACCTTTTTCGTTTGCTTTTAGGTTTGGTGGGAAGCTTTTGGAACCAAGCAGATGATCTTCCACAGTCCCCCCAGGTAAGTACTCATATACCAGAAGCCTCTGATCCCCATCGGCGCAATAACCAACGAGGTTGACCAGATTGTCATGGCTTACAAGACTCAATGTCATAACTTCATCAAGAAACTCCTTGTTTTCATGTAATCCATTTCTGTCAAGTTGCTTTATAGCCACCACCTGTCAACAATCCTAAGTAGTGAATCAAAGAACTTAATTGCCTGGAAAAAAAAGAAAAAAGAAAAAGAGCGTAGAACGTTAGTTTTATTACCTGACCACTACCTTGAAGAGTGCCCTTGTATACTCTACTGAATCCGCCTTCTCCCAAGAGATACTCCGGTCGGAAATTCTTTGTAGCAGATGCGAGCTCGCGAAAAGTGAAATGTTGCACTTCGATTTTTTCATGATCCACCTTGTTTGGCTTGTTTTGGGATTTACCAACTAGTTTCTGCTTCTTAGCCCCTGCAGGATTGAAATACGGAAAATTTACGCGAGCGCACTTTCTTGAACATTAGTTCACCTTACGACGACACTAGCATGAAGGTCAAATGTGGCACATGCTGTGAATTTGATGTGTGGAATAATTAGCAAATAGTGCATAGCAGAAGGTAAATTTAAAATGCCCACGAGAAGGTTCTCTCCACAGGTAGGGAACTTTTTGTTTTGAAGATCAGCAGAGCAAATCAATCTGTATTCCCAACTCAAATTCCACATTTCAAGGCGAGTCTCCGATGCAGGTACCTTTTTATTTGGCGATTCTCCTATCCAATGTTCTTTGTGTTACATAAGCTAGAAGAAAGTGCATGAGCAAAATCGACTCACGTTTGCATCTGCGGTAATTCCATAAAAGTCTCAACCTTTTCCATTCTAAATCTCCATTTACCGAAACAACAATGCATTATGATCCACTGCTGCCCAAATTTTCTGGCTCCTGTAGGTCATACCTTGAAAATACTAAAAGATGGCAGATGCAGAAATGAAAGTTAAATGTAGACATGGTGGTGTTTTGGGGGGCAATATGAACATGGTAGATGAACTTGGACCATCCAGATTTTGCCTATGATGTAATCCAACAGAAATAAGGAAAACAAGCAACATATGCGGTCTAACCAGGTGCGTGTGCTGTGTTGTGGCCTTCGATTGGAGTCATGTGCTCCCTCTTAATCTGTTTAACGTGCGATGAGAAACAAGGGAAGCAACTCATGCCTGGACACAGATCAAGAAACTCTCTTCTTTCACATCAAGTGTCCTGTGAAAAGAAATGCTACGAAAACAGGCCTCTGAAGGAGGCCAGTAAGGAATGTGGAAGGCCAAGGGTCCTTCAAATTCTGCAACACTCACAACAATTTGGAGGACCCCTCAGACGATTGATGTTGGAATCAACAGGATGAAGAACAAAATCACCAGAAAAACGAACCATTTTCTGGTCTCTTTTCTTTGAGAAGAAGATTTGAAAATTTTCTCTGATCTGTTGAGGTGAATTTGGCATAACAGAAGAGGAAAATGTGGGATTTTTGTTGTGTTCCTCCATCAAAAGTCGGTTAGGAGGAGAGGACCATATCTTGGTTACGTTCATGTTTATGTCCGCCTTCCTATGTATATCTCGTGAAGATGAATCATTTGGTCAGCCACAAAGAATGAAATACATGCCTTACAGAGCCTGCCTTGCTTGAACCTAATCACTCTCCACTTAAATGCTTTCATACTGGCCAAAAACCAGAAGACTTTCCCCTGTTTTCATTCTAGCACTGACGCGTTCATTTTTCTTATTGTTATTCCGGTGAACCACACTAATGCCCTCTAGCTTATGCTTAAAGTGTGCAAAATTTGATTGTGCCTATTCTGGTTCTCTGTGCCGAAAGCGAAAAATGAGTTCGAACCAAGAGAACTTATACAAGAATGGTCAAGACGGAACAAAACATTTCTGGTCATCTGATCATGTCTAGTCAGATAACCAAGTGGCCCTGCTTCGTGCATGAGATGGTCCAATTAACCATGAAAACAGAACGCATTTAGTACCGCAACGAAAAAGAAATGCCATACATGGATAGATAAACACATTCACACAGCTTTGAGCAGGGTCCAGTTTATTAACACCCTCTTGTAATTATTTCATCTGTAACATCTTATGTGAAGTATAATCATCTGTAATATTCACAATATCCCCATTCACCTCATCTCCGTCGACCTATGCGCAGACGACTGCTATCTCGGGAAGTCATCTGTGTAGGACGAAGCTCAATCCCCTGGATGACTAGCCCGGATTTCCAGTCACCACTTTTCACCTCCATCAAGTTTATTTGAACCTCCCCAGTTGGAGGGTTGTTCACGAAAAACTCACCCAGATCGATCTCCTCCCACCCATCTCCTCTGTCCCGAGGAATTTGTTTCTCCCTAGCCTGAACATATCCTGCCGCGTATGCTTCATGGTAAAGATGCGCATATCTCACTTGCGCAGTTTGATAATGCTGTTGTCTCAACCTCCCATCAGGATCCAAATAAATATTGCCTCGTTCACCCGCGGAACCACAAAAGATGGACACTTCCACTGCTTGATTCTCAAAGCCATAGTTCCCATGCACAAACTTGAAGATAAAGTAAGCTCCATAATATGTGTTAGCAGACAGAAGTCGCATCTCCATCTTGGCGTGAACCTCAAGCCAGCATACTCTAAGGAGCTCTGCCACCTCTGGGAATCTTTCAAATAGAAGAACAGATTTCAGTAACCACACAATAGATGCCAAACATAAGAAGACAGATGACAGTATCCATAGCAAAAATGGAAAATGTAACAGCAGTTTGGTGATTGGCTGGACCTTGAAACGTGGAGTGAACTCCATCTCCAGGCGCAAGGAGTGTCACCCCATACTATAGACAGATCTCTGGTGCCAATCATATAACACTTCTTCCCACTCCATTTTTCAAGTGCAAAACTCTGCACAAGACATGGAAAGATCATTCAATGTGAAATATTTGGAAAATTAAGATGACGCAGTCTCTCCATAAGGAACATGATAATAGTGAAGGATAATTATGCGGAGCAAATTAGAAGTAGGAAAATATACCTTTTGGTCGTGTGACATGCTGAACAAACAACGTATTGAACAGATATGATACTCCTCGAGACATGATTGCCAAAATGATTAAAATAAAATTGTTGTACTTAAATTAAGTATTTAGGATGTCAATGATCTCCACTTCAACAAATATGAAAAAACAAACTAGAGTAACTTCTTCTGCCATTGCTTCAAAAAGACCATTGTAACCAGGTTGTGTTCCGTGAACTTCTCCCAGTAAAAGAATACCACAAAACATAAGAGAATCATCACCCTATGAACTTTTCAATAGAATGCACTTAACTCTTTGACAAGTCAACTGTCCAACATTAACCGAATGGTTAGAATTGATGGTCCATCTCTATATACAGCCAAACCAATTCTAGGAGTAACACCTTCTAAAGTCATTCTCTTCTTTCAACTAGTCATTCCTCGAGTTAGCCATGGACATAACATTTTAGCGCACATGGAGACAATTCGCCCCGCATTCATAATTATGTCATCAGGTGCGTGTGAACAGAGACTGCAGCGACGAGATAATTTCACCTCCACAGCCAACTTCTATGGAACAAACAATGTTCCAATTCTATCCCCAACTTTAACTAAAACCGGTTACACCACAACAGCCATTTTAAAGCATAGCCTTCAAACCATCCCAAGCTCTGGTATTCAGCTCCTGCAGACAGTGCGCAAATTAGAAGCACAACGGCCCATTGGTAATGATGCCTTTCTCGCCTACTATTTTAAGTTTTAATTCTTCCTAGCGAGTATCCTCAGTTTCTTCAGACTGCCCAGCACAAGCAGTGAAGCCAAAACCAACCAACCAACCAACCCAAGTTATAAAAAGAAAAACAAAACAAAATTGAATCTGAGTGCTGACCCAATTTCAGCAAAAGCTTAAAGTTGAGTTGACACGGTTCACGCTTCATACCTTTGAGACTACCCTTCAGGTACAGGCCGATTGAATGAGCGAACCCCAGCACCAACGTTGTTTGGCACTTAGTATCAAACCATTTGTTCTAATACGCAGATGATTGAAAGATTGCGCTAATTATTTTAAAAGCTTGAAACTGTCGGAAAAAATCTCAATTTTCGTCTTTAACGAGTGCGATTGGCCATGGTCTTCGAGAAGCGGATCACACAAAACCGGAGTACTGTGCAGAAGTTCAAAGCATTCGACCCTCCAGCCGATCTCAAAGACTTTCCCCTTTTACTCCAAGATTCAACTAAATCAAACTCCAGGCCCGCGAACCCGACAATCATTTCAGCTCGCGGCCGACATAAAACCCAGAATTCGCTCGACGAAAATCAAGTACCTTGCGACCGCAGTCAATGAGAAGAGGGGCGCTGCAGAGGCGGAGGAAGACGTCCTTCTTCCTAGTCAGCGAGGGTCCAAGGGGCGGCGGCTGCGGCGAAGTCGAGACGATCAGGTCGAGATCGGGGGGGAGGAAGCTGTGCCAGACGGCGTCGGAGTCGGAGATGGAATGGAAGGTGCGGGAGACGGCGGAGAAGCGGGCGGCGTCGCGAGGGGTGGTGAGAGAGAGTATGTGGGCGATGCACTCCTCGGGCAAGGCGTCCAGCTCCACCATCTTCTGGGATCGATGGCGTTCGGAGCTCGGTCCGATGTTCTTGTTCTGAGGTTGGCTGCTGACCACCACAGGCACGAACCAGGTGCTCGACAGTTTCCTACTTTTGTCTCTTTTCTGGTCTTCCTCGGGTCACGGGCTCGGGCACCGCTGCGGCCGGAGCCCGACCCGGAATTAGACGGTCTTTTTTTTTTTGGGCGATGGATATCCTTCAAAACTTTCATTAATAAGGGGTTCACTCTTTCCCAAAATGAGACAAATGAAGAAGATAAAAATTAAAAAAAAATCAAAGAAACCGGAAAATATAAGTTTTATTTATTTATGAAATGGAGTTATCATAATAAAAAGAATTCACTTAAGTTAAACTCCTCAATTAATTCCTTTTCATTTCTTGTGCCCTTATTAAAGACTGTGCCAAGCTAGTCGACGACGATTAATCCCAAAACTTGGGCCTATGGGTGCGATAGAAGTTTTTCATTATATATTATAGGGATAAGTGTATTATAAGTTTTAAAATTTGTCAGGGAAGTACAATCGAGTCCTAAAAATTTTAAAAAATTCAATTAAGTCCTAAAACTTGTTGCAAAAGTGCATTCGAATCCTAAAACTTTCAAAAAGTATAACCAATAGGACTTGATTAGACCAATATAACAAGTCTTAAGACTTGATTATACTTTGATGATAAGTTTTATGACTCAATTGTATTTTTTTAAAGTTTTATTACTCGAATGCACTTTTGTAATAAGTTTTAAGACTCATTTGTACTTTTATAATAAGTTTTTAAAAAAATTTGTGCACTTATCCCTATGATTTTTATTTAGGGAGGCTAGGACCACCAATGGCACTTTAAGTTAATAAGTGCTTGTAACAGCTTTTCTCACGATATGATTCGAACTTATGGTCTCATGCAAAATAGCTTGACAAAAACGTTAATGTTTTTATGCTTCTTCTGTTTTCTTCTCTCTCGGTGAACAATTGATCCCTTTTTTTCTTTTTCTTTTTTCGGGTAACAAGTTTGGTAATTTTCGGGTTAGCTTTCACGCATCTCGACTGATCCACCTCACGAAGCGATCTTTAGAGTGCACTTCCCAGGTCGACCTGATACGTTCTAGATTTTGCTCCTCGAATGTTCCGAAGAAGGGTTGAGTCGGTCAGTGATAACTTTTTCAAAATGGTACTCCACTTTTTATCAAACACCCTGTAAATGTGGACCATGTGCTAAAAATGGAGTTGATTGAGCAGACCACATGCAAGCACAAAGAGAGGCAATCCAACATCAGAAAGTAGATATTCAGCACGTCAAAAGAACTCCTCCATGAATTCAAAGCAGATCGCCACTCTTTCTTTACGTCGCCTTTATGATTGTCCAACTTCTCTATGACTAGAAACCTCTTTTTTATTTTGTCCGTTTGGAGATGTATGTATGCTTAAATTAATGGCACATGGGGGCCATCCTCTAAGCAATTCCTTCTTGAAGCTTTTGGAATCCAATTTAGGGAGATCTCTTTCTTACGTGGAATCGACGTTCTTCCTTGATTATTTAAAAGAAATGCTAAGAAAATGTGTCGACAATGTATTAATAGAATATCAAATTAACACTCCCTCTTGCGTGTAAATCGATCCTTTAGTCATGACATACACGACTTAAAGCACTTTTTCGTGTGTAAATCCGGTCTCTTCGCACTCGCAAGACAGGATATGGACACGATCGTATCGACGAGATAACCGGGACGTAAGGAAAACATAAAGAGTAACACGAAATGAAAATTAAGAGGGGGCGCTAGGATTTGAATCTTTACATGTGCTTAAATACTATGTGAGACGAACTATTTTCCTTAAAAGTTTATAACATAACTACCTAACACTCCCTCTTTCGATATATTTTTGCATAGCAATTTTAGTAAAATCAATTTAAGCCCAAGAATTTCAGTCGGCTTTTAAGCCCATTGGAGCAAGGGAATTCCTTCTATCGTTTACTTCTCTGAGAAGAAATGATTAGCTGTGCACCGGCACAATCTTGGTCAACCTTTATTTATATATATTATATATTATATACACACACATTCGGGGTGTCCTATCTCGTACATCCTTAACCACGAAGACTAGTCGACATCCACCCACCGCTCTCCTCTCTCTCTCTCTCTCTCTCTCTATATATATATATATAAACACCAACGAATCGCGCTCCGAAATAACCATCGTCTCTTCCAAAGGCGTCACCTTTCAACCGTTTCAGCTTCACCCATTCTCGGATTTCTTCCATCTCCCTCTCTCTCTCTCTCTGTAAACACAACGAATCACGCTCTGTATCACCATCGTCTCGTCGAAAGGCGTCGCCTTTAAGCCGTTTTAGCCACACCCATTTCTCGGGAGTTCTTCCCAATGGCGGTGGCCGAAGCAAAGGGTTGCGACGGTCCCGACTTCTCCGCACTACCCGAAGGGTGCATCGCCAGCGTCGTCTCCTTCACCAGCCCCCCCGACGCCTGCAGGCTCGCGTCCGTCTCGTCGGTTTTCATGTCGGCGTGCGATTCCGACGCGGTCTGGGCCTCGTTCTTGCCGCCGGACTGCCGCTCGATGGCCCCCCGGAGCGTTTCGTCGCTGAAGGAGCTCTACTTCAGCCTCTGCGACAACCCGGTTCTCCCCGGCGATGGCAAAATGGTGAGTCCCCCCCCGTCTTCCCACCTCAAACCGCCTCTTCCTATTTTTTTTTTCCTATTATTTTTGCTGATTGTGGGGGGTGATAGACGATAGCTGTTCTTCATGTTAAGATTTAATAGAATATTGAAAATGTGATTCACGCGACGTGCTGTCGCCTGCACGTCTGAGAACGCTGCCAATCTGGCTGGCAAAAAAATATTGTCCTTTCATTGACGTTGAAAGGCGGTGTCATCAGCACATGCTTCAAGGAGAAGCAATTGTCATATGATAATCATGCTGCGGCTTCCGTTGGAACATTTTCCTTTCACACACAGCCACGATCTGAATGTGAAAGGTCGATCGAATTGTATGGACCAACCTCATGGTTGACGTCTACAAGATAGAGAGATAATGAATGAAGGGTGAAGAAGAAAGGGAGGATCTTTCATCTGAAAATGACCAAAGATTCAAATGGTTGGAGCAAAGAATGGATGGATATATTGAATCACTCATCAATGTACAATGCTAAGAGCATGAAGGTTACCACCGCTGTTGATATGGTACCTTGATGACCACTAGTTGCAATGCATCTGTAGGGGTGATCTGCATATGGCTTTAGGACTGTCTGCTACCTTATGGTGGGTTCGGAGTGACTCTACTTTGTTAGCATTGCTCATAAGCCCCTGAACATTTTAAATTGGCACCGTCCAATAGTGGCCATCTAACTTTCAAAAGTTGCGGATTAGAGCCGAATTTTGATTTTTTTGTCGTCGCGGTTAGTTTTCCGTCTGCAAAGCCGGTAAGTGTTACCTAAACATGGATTGACTCAATTCTTTTGACCATAATAGCCTCTGCTGAATTTTCTTGACTTCATCAATCATGTATCTTCTCTACTTTGTTAACTTTTATTAACCATGTGATGGAGATCTTTTGGTAAAATAATAATAATAATAATAATAATAATAATAATAATAATAATAATAATAATAATAATAATAATAATAATAATAGTGATAAGGAAGTGAATTTTAACGTGACATTTAATGCCTATATAAGATAGAATAACTAGCCACTGCAAAAAAAAAAAATCAAAGTTTATGGGGAATTTTGTAACTTCACAGATTTTTCGGGGGTCATTATGCAATGGTTCCGAAGTTAAGGTGGTTTTGAACAATTATTTTCTTTTGGTCTAATCTCATGGTTATTGCTTTTATTTAGCGTGAAAGGTGTTTTCCCACTTAAAATTTTGGTGAAGAAGTCGATAAACAACTTCTGCTTAAAAAGGCCAAGACAAACACTCACTTTTTAATTGGAAAGGCGATGGTGCTGATGGTTCAATAAGTGCTAAGCTTTATTGCTTTGCGCATATTATATTTGCTGAAACGGTGAATCTTGTTTTCTCAAAACGACGTCGGTCCGCCTTCTTGTTGCTCATGTGAATCCAACATGCTTTGCAGAGCTTGTCGCTGGACAGGCACAGTGGGAAGAAATGTATCATGCTATCTGCGAGGGCCCTGTCTATAACATGGGGTGACACCCAGAGGTACTGGTCTTGGAATTGCATGCCCAACTCTAGGTACTACGTTATTTCCTCCACTCTCTCACCTTCATGAAGAAAGTCAGTGTAGCATTAATTTGCTCGTCCCAAAGTAAACTTTCTTTTGTTTCTCCCTCAAGGTGATGATCGTGTGGAATGTCCTTGTGAATTAACAGGTTTGCAGAAGTTGCTGAACTCATCAGTGTATGTTGGCTCGAAATCAGAGGCACGGTTAGTTCTCGAGTGCTGTCGCCCGGAACACTTTATGCTGCGTACTTGGTATTCAAATCCACCCCGACGTTTTATGGATTTGAATTCCAGTCCATTGAGGTTCGAGCTGGATTTGCCGGTGATGAAGTGGGCAAGCGCGAGCGCACTGTTTATTTATCCAGAGAGAACAACACGCGCGTACGGCAGTTTAGGCCGAGATTTGGTCGCATTGGTATCCATATTTTACCAGCGTGGGTCAACAACGATTGTGATGGGGGCCCGCCTGCACCTGCACCTGCACCTGCACCGGCACCTGCCGAGGGGAATGGGAACTATCCTAAAGAGAGACGAGACGGGTGGTCAGAGATAGAGTTAGGCGAGTTCTTGACGAAGGATGGAGAAGACGGGGAGATTGAAATGAGTGTCCTGGAGACGAAGGGTGGCAACTGGAAGGGTGGGCTGGTTGTGGAGGGGATCGAGATTAGGCCCAAGGATGGGAAATAAAAGTGCCTTCATCCGGGGCATGCGTAAGTTTTGTATGAACTGTCCCTTGATTGAGAGCATTTTCTCTCTGTTTTGCTGTTGTTCTTTCAATGTTTCTTCTATCAATTTTTCAGTAGCTTTCTACCAAATCAGAAAGCGTCCTTCTGATCTGTATTAACTTTTAATGTAAGTGGGGAAGGCATATGTTATGGAGCGAATGGTTTATTGATCCGGTTAGCGAACGCCCAATGCCTCCTGCGGAAATGATGGAACTTAGAGGTAGACTTCCACAAACTCAGACAGACGCACTCAAACACTGTGATTGGTTTCCTTTTACAACATCTGCAGAATGATTCCTCATCTTCCCACACACTCAAATATGAATGCAATTGGTGTCATGCGCTGGTTAGAAAAGCAGAGACCAAAGCCAATGACTGGCTAAAATAATTTCTTGTTGACTAGCTGAATGACAGCACGCTCATAAAAACAGTAGGTGCCTTACCTTTCAGGATTGGTGGACTGTCTTGGTGGCGATCTTCATCTGCCAGTCAATGTTGTCGCCTAAGTGTTTGTACGAGCAAAGTAAAAAGTCAATCGACAAACTTGAAATGAATTACTAACGAGTAATCCGATTACAAATAAATGATCCAAGCCCAACGATGGACATTGTGTCCTTAAGACAAATTTGTCTCCTTCACCGGTACTAAAGGTTCTAAAACAATTGTCTTTCAGGATAAAACGAATTGCCTCTCCTTTAAAGCGGTACTTCTTTTGAAGAAATCTTCGAACGCAACTTCGCAGAATAATCGCCAAAGAACTGAAAATGAATACCATGTATTATGTAAAAGATGTTCGGTTTTTCAAAGCACGAAGAGTCACCAAGAATCGAAAGGTTTCGTTCAAACCGATAGCCTGAAGAGTGACTTCCAAAACAAAGACATGTCTGTTCGGTAAAAAATAAAACTAACAAAACTAATGGGCTGAGTTCAAAAAAATAGGAACAAATCTCAGACCTGGGCCCAAACTGAGCGGGCTGCGATGGCGCGCTCGGACAGACCAGCTTGGTGTAAGTCCTTTCCCTTTCACAAAAGTGAGGTACCCTTTGGGGTCCAAACCCACTTGAGAGGCTCCTCTAATTAAACTCATCTCTCATCTCTCTTATATCCTATGTAGGACTACCTCCGATCACATTGCTCATTCACCTTCTATGGGATCTGATAACAAAATCCCAACAAGTTCATCCATCAAAACTCTGCTCATTTCTCCTTGTTAAGTTCCTAGTTTTATTCTAGTTTTCGTTTTTTTTGTTGGAAACCAAAAAGGCCCAGTGCCGTTTTCTGAGCCAAAAAGAAAAGAAAAATTGGTTTTCTTCGTGAGGGTGGAGTGTGCTCAAATCTGAGACACCGTCCATTTATGGCCCCACCAATAAAGTAAACCTTCCAAAGGATCAAGGGAGAAATTGTTCTCTTTGGATCTTCGTGAGCATTTCACGTGTACTAACAAAATGGAAGGAAGTCGTACTTCAGCAAAGGATGCATAAACACAGGAGCACTTAATAAATTAATAATTACATAAAGACCTATTCCAGAGCAATGCCGGACAGTTCTTTAGGTTTGCTATTTCGTTGAAAAGGGCAGCACTACCATTGTCAACGATCGACACCGCAAGTTTACCGCCATGTCTACCGCTGGATGAGCAGCTTCTGGATTTGATGGAACTCTTGTAGTCTTCGTATCGACCATGACGACTTTGGACTTGGTGTTTTCATCAACATAGTGGTTGGTTCTTTGCATACGAAAGTGGCAACTATGCGCATGCCATATCTCAATTATTCCAAAACCATGGATTTGTCCTCCCTCTCAGCCTTAACATTGATCATGTCACTCTTACCTTTACTCAATCACTTATCCTACAGTCAACATCCAGCTTAACTGCTCATTCACGTTATCTAAACTGAAAGGTCACCACTGCAATGTCCCTCAAAATCGAAGCCAAGTCCTTCATGACCTTTCGATCTGCCTCACCATCGCTCCGCTGCTTGGCTCAGACGCCTTGGACATAGCCATCATCAACAACATCAAATCCACTGCCGAAAAGATAAGTTATGGTAACTTGGTCATAGTTCCAGTTTCTTGCTATTGCACTGGAAGTATTTACTTGCATCAGGCGTCTCATGATGTGGCCAATGGTGACACCTATTTCACGAGGTAAGTACATTAAAAGTGCCATAATTTGGCATGGGTGGACAATTTAGTGTCACAATTTCTAAAAGATACACTTATGTGCCAAAATTGGAGAATAAATGAACACTTAAGTGCCAACGGCGAAATTTTCTGGCCAAAACGCTAATGTGTCTTTTTCCGGCGAGAATTTTCAATAATGTGACATTTTTTTTAAAAAAAATTTAGCTATGTAGACATTTTTCTAATAATAATTTAATTTTGTTAATTTTTTCTTTTGTTTTTTAATTCTCCTAGGTCTGGCCGAGGGCTACTGGACATGAGGGAGTGAAGTGAGCGATGGAGGCTAAGATTGATCAACATGTTGCCCACGAAGGGCTTGAAGCCCTTGGTCATCTGCTTGTGGGCTTGGGTGAGGTAGGCCTTGGAGGTGGTGGAGATTCGCTCGAGGTCGGGGATGAGGGTTTGCTGGAACTTGGTGGGCAGATCCCGAAACTCAGAGACTAGATCGTCGTCCTCCCCTAAGTCGAGCCAGTTCTACTGTTTCAACTTCTGGGTCTTGGGGGTCTTGGGTTGTTGGTTGATAGAGTCTCTGTTTTTGCTCTGTTTCTTGGGGTTGGACTGAGTGAGCTTCTTGTTGAGTTGGAGTTGTGACTCTTTGGCTTTGTTCTTGGGTGGGGTTAGTTTTCCCAGATCTGAGTTTTTCTTGGCCAAAGATAAGGCGCTCTTTACTTCTCGAACCTCCAACAATCTTCTTTTTGTGGTACCCAGAAACTGCTTACTCTGAATTTGAGACTTTGATTTTGAGACGTTGGAATTAAACTGCTTGCTCTGAATTTGAGACATTGGCTTTGCCGTCATTGTTGGGCGAGGTCGAGCCTCGCCCAGATCTGGTAAGGTCAAGCCTCGCCGCAGCTGGGTGAGGCCGACCTCACCCATGGCCTTGCCTGCCATTACCGACTCTTCCTCTAGCCGGCGAGCCAAAGGAAGAAGACAATGGAAAAAAAGGAAAATTTAAGAAAATTAAAATATTATTTGAAAAATATTAGAATATTATAAAATAAAAAAAATTGCCACGTCAGCACCGGCGAGCCATATAGGCTAAAAATATTAATAAAATAAGACCACTTCGGACTTCCGGCAAGCTCGCCGAAGTTGGCACTTAAGTGTCCTATTTTTTTTTTTAAAATAGCACTTAAGTGTACATTTTAGAAATTGTGGCACAAAAGTGTCCACCTGTACCAAATTATGGCAATTCTAAT
>BCNH02000008.1:10398085-10520508 GCA_001662345.2 Metrosideros polymorpha var. glaberrima | reverse complement strand
GTGTCACATATTTGGTACGTCATTTAGTCTAGGTTCATCTTAGTATTATGTCTAGGATCATTTTAGTTTCATGACTAGGTGCATTCATGTAGTATCATGTCTAGGTTCATTAATTTAATTTGATAGCTTAAATTAAATTCATGCCATTTAGTAAAGGTAAGTTTAGGACCATAACAGGTGACATTTATTTCATACGTCATTAGGTTCATGTCATTTAATTTAATGCCTTTCATATAGTATAGTTGCATTGCACTTTAGTATAAAGTTGCATTTATTGCATTTCATTAAATAAGTGAAAACTCCAAATTAATTGCATTAGTCTAAGTCTTACGCTTTGGAAATAAGCGTTAGGGATTAGGCTGCAGCGTTCAAGTATATTTACGCTACCCTTATCTTGCAATTTATTTAACGCTTCGATTATTTGGTGTTAAATAATATTTGCACACTCGCATGAATACCTGACATGTTAAAACTTTTGGTTAAAATTAACCCAAAACTGTCTGCTCAAATGTTTTCTTAAATAAAAGAACGGTACCGAAAGGGCGTTAGAGTAATCTAGCATAACCAAGTCCCCAGATTTAGAAATCTCTAGTTCGTAGAAATAAAGCATTATCTCCCTAATGTTTTATTTAAGTGCCTAATCGACCTACCAAGAAACTGATTAGTGGCAGCTCCAATTTAAACATTTTTGCATGTTTAATAACATAAACCTAAGTTGCGATTTGGTAAGGCTTGGGAGAGCTCGAATTAGATTAGTTAATTCAATTGATTAATTTAGTAATCCATTAGCCTAGATTTAGCGAAATTTAGGTCGCGACAATGACATATCGATGTGTCGTGTCGTGTCGTGTGTCGGTGCTACATAGCTTGTCACTATGCAAAGTTTTATGGGGGCAAATTCGATGATAAACCCCTCTCTAATATACCCTTTTACAAACATTCTCATTCCCCTTACTTATGCAAAAGATTCCATGAGTAACTTCTGCTATTATCCCAATCAATATGCCGAAGGTGGGTCGGGAAATGACCTCAATTGCATGCCTGACCAAAAGAAGTTTCCTTTCAAGCTGGTTCTTGTAATAGGTAGTCATCAAATCTCTCCGCTAATCCTCACAATAGTGCTGATTATGTCTTGTCTATCACTGATGATTCATCATTTGACAGATGGATTATGCATTCCGGTTGTTTGTTTCACTCTGCACCAAATAGGAACTGATTTACTACTTATCAATGCATGTATAGTAGTAAAGTGTAGTTGGGGAACAACGAGAATTGCGATGTTGTCGGTGTTGGCGATATTAGAATCCCAATGCATGATGGTATTATGAGGACATTGATTGGAGTGGAGCATGTCTTGGAGTTGAACAAGAACCTAATTTCCTTAGCTTCCTTGGATTTAGCAAAGTGTCAGTATTCTTCAAAATGTAGAGTTTAGAAAGTTGTTTGAGGTGTCTTAGTGATAATGAGAGGAATCAAACATAGTGGCCTATATGAGTTTCAAGTTGAGACAATGACAAATTTCGCGGCAGAGACATTGGATGAATATGTTCAAGAGTCTAAATTGTGGCATATGCGTTTGGCGTACATTGGTGAGAGAAGCATGAAGGTTCTAAGTGAAAGGAATTTGCCGCGTGGTATCTTGCTGACAAGTTGAATTTATGTGGGTACTGTGACTTAGATTAATGCGAAAAGTGTGGTTCAGTACAATTGTTAAAGAAACCATGGAGATTGCAAAATTGATTTACTTGGATGTTCGCAGATTGTTGTGATTTTCTTCGACAAAAAGTACTAGATTTATGCTAACAGTTGTAAATGACTACTCGTGGAAGACTTGGGTGTTTGTGTTAGGGCACAAGTTTGATGCTATTATCTAGATGAGACAATTGAGAGCTTTGATTGAAAAGGAGACTAATAAAACGATTAAGCATGTACGAACTAACAGTAGTGTGAAATTTTGGTTGGAGTTGTTAAACAAATTTTACATGAAGGAAGGTATAGTGAGACACTGCACTAGTACTAGTGAACCACAACATGTTGCCGAATTGATAAGCGTAACATTATTAGAGACAGCCCATAAAATGCTCTCTAGGGCCAGCCGAATGCGCTTAGTACAACGAGCTACTTGGTGAATAAATTTTCATTGACTGCGATTGGATGTTGAATTCCCGAAGAAGTGTGGCCAGCTACTATTGCTCATTATTCTATTATTAGAATATTTGATTATCCATGTTATATTCGAGTAGGTGATGGTAAGCTCGATGGGAGGGCAAGAAAGTGTATGTTACTAGGTTATGTACAAGATGAGCAAAGCTATAGGTTATGGTTCTTGGAATTAAATTCACTTGTCATCATTAGAGAAGTTACATTTTGATGAGTCTCCAGTACTTTTGAGTATGAGTGATTGTGACAGTGTTTATATTAATATTGTTGGTGTTCAGCTCAAGGTAGAGTTGCAACAAAAAACTCACGAGGTAGCAGAAATTAGCAAGGTAATCGACACATATCGTGCTTGGTGAAGCTTGTAGAGCCAATGATTGCTATAACTGTTGAGTTTGACAAGGTGCGTATTCGATCTCTTAATGAATATGGATGCAACGGTTCTGCTTAATCTATGTGATTGAGAAGGTTGTGTCGAAAAATCCTTGTGGAGCAGTTAAAGTTGCATGTGGAGTTGATACTCTGATGAGATCCACAATTATGGCGAAGTTCAAGTGAAACTTGGACTTGGACTTGGAAGATGTCTGTGGTTATTAAGCTCATTAGAGGCGGTGCGAGAGAAGCATCGAAGTTCAGATTCTAGCGAAACGATTGTAACTTAGCTCAAACGTCGAGCCAATATGGAAACTATTGAGAATATGTCTCGAGTTGAAGCAAAAAAAAATTTATTTATTTGAATTGTTTCATAATTGGAGTTGATTTCCTATTTAAGTGATTACCTAGTATGAATAGATTTTCAATTTTGGATCTAACTCTTGTCTATATATAAGAAGTGTCTTTGCTGTGAAGAACATTTAAGAGGCAACTTTTTATGAATTACACCATAAAGTAATCAGACAGTGTTGAAGTCCATAAATCTTGTGGTAAGAGTTGTGAGTTTCTTTGTGATATCGAGAGACTATTTCATAAGCAATTGTAAGGCTAAATACTGTGTAAGATTATTGGGTGTAATTAGGGGCTGAAAAACATTGAGAGTATTTCAATAACTCGAGTGCGGATGTAATTTTCATTTTTTTTTTAGAGTTGAATTCTTTGCTAATTTCTCTGTGGATGTAAGTCACACTGATCAAATCACATAAATATGATGTTCCTTTTATTTTCATGTTCTGTCTCTTTATTGTTTGATGGTTTGCTTAACATTTCCAAAATTGGATCCTGTAGTTTAAATTTCACATGACTTTAAATTTATGCCATAACTGCAAAGATGACTTCGATTAGATAAACAAAGGACTTGAATTCTTACGTGTGTTCCGAAATGGAGAAAATCCGACTCGACGAGGTCTCGTGACGTGACTTGACTTTCTTTCTCTCCTTTTCTCCTTTCTTCTCTGTTTGCGCGAGCTCTCCCTTTTTAATAGCTGAATGTCCACTTTTCTTCCTTTTTTCGACAGTCAAAATTTTGAATTATTATCCACCCGTGGGTGGCTCAGTTGGTTTGAGCTCTCCCGCCATCGTAGGAGGTGAGCAGTTCGAAACTCTGCGACGTCAGCGATTTAAGTGGGGGGTCCTGGCGGTGGGTTGCTGGGCTAGCCTTCCCTCGGGTTTAGTACCAATTAGCCTGTCGGGCGAAAGGAAAGTTTTCGGATCATAAAAAAAAAAAATTTTGAATTATTTTTTTTTGGGCTGGCTCCCAATATTGACCAAGTCAAATAGAGAAGGCCGATGGTGCACTTCGATTAGATAAATAAATGACTTGAATTCTTACGGGTGTGTTCCGAAATGTAGAAAATTTGACTTGACGAGATCTCGTGGCGTGACTTTCTTTCTCTCCTTATCTCTTTTCTTCTCTGTTTGCGCGAGCTCAACCTTTTTAATAGCTGAATGTCCACTTTTCTTCCTTTTTGTTGACAGTCAAAATTTTGAATTATTTTTTTTTGGGCTGGCTCCCAATATTGACCAAGTCAAATAGAGAAGGCCGATGGTGCACTTCCCAAGTTCCTTTATAAATATTTAGTAGCTTTCTACCAAACCAGAAAGCCTGCTTGTGATCTATATTGACTTTAATGTAACTGGGAAAGGCAGGGAATGGTTCTTTGATCTGGTGAGCCCGATGCCTTCTGCAGAAATGATAGAACTTAGATGTGATTAGTTGCTTTAGAACATCTGCAAAACGATTCCTCATCTTTCCACTCCGACCACCTCTCTCTCTCTCTCTCTCTCTCTATAGTGGTCGGTTCTTTGCACATAAAAGTTGCAACTATGTGCGAGCCAAATCTCAGTTATACCAAAACCATGGATCTGTCCTCCCTCTCAATCTTAACACCGATCCTATTACTCTTATGTCTGTTTAATCACATATCCTACTGTCAACAACCATATATTGACAATAAGCAGCTTAACTGCTCATCCACAATATCTAAAGTGAAAGGTTACCTCTGCAATGGCCCTCAAACTCAATGCCAGTCCTTCCTGACCTTTCGATCTACCTCCCTATACAACTCACCGCTCGCCATCGCTTCGCTGCTCGGCTCAGATGCGTTGGACATAGCCACCATCAATAACATCACAACCACTGCCGAAGAGATACCTTACAATAACTTGGTCATAGTTCCAGCTCCTTGCTATTGCACTGGAAGCATTTACTCCCACCAGGCCACTTACACTGTGGCCGAGGGCGACACCTATTTCAGCATAGCCAATGATACATTCCAAGGCCTGTCCTCTTGCCAGGCTCTAGCTAATCAGAACTACTATACTGTTGAGGATCTTTTTGTAGGTGCACAGCTGCTGGTTCCACTAAGATGCGCATGCCCAAGCACCAACGAGACAGCTAATGGGGTTAAATCCATGCTTACATATTTGGTGACCTGGGGCGAATCTTTCAATTCAATTAGGGAAAGCTTTGGTGTCACTCTGCAAAGCGTTATAGAGGCAAATATGATAAAGGACACCTCTGTAATCTTCCCTTTTACTCCCATCCTCATTCCCCTTAATTGTGCAAAGAATTCCAAGAGTTCCTTCTGTTATTGTCCCAATGGATATGCCGAAGGTGGGCGCCGGAATGGCCTCAATTGTATGCTTGACCGGAAGAAGTTTCCTTTCAAGCTGGTTCTTGTGATAGGTAGCTATCAATTTCTCTGCTAATTCTGTCCAGCAACACTGCATGCCTGATCGAAAGAGATTACCCTTTTCCTTGTATTAATATTGGCTGTGATGATGGCAGTTAGAAAATCTTTGACTATTGCAAGGAGAGATACATTCGATAATGCAAAATTATGCATCCAATACTCGAGCAAAAACTCGAGTGTGAAATTACTCCATTTTCTTACGCATGCCATTCTGCATACTACACTTCGGACCATTGCACTTTCTTCACACTCATGTACACCGAGCCTTTTTTCTCTCTGCATCTTATCTATTTGGCACCTTCCGGTCTTGCTCAAATGCTCCAGTTGACGCACTTGATCCCTCTTATGATTCTTCCTTGCTTATAGATTGAAATACAACACGTGAATCTCATTTGCTGTCTCTTTGTATTGTGGCTTCATGCAAATATTCATCATTTACCTTCTTCATTTGCAACATGACGTTTTTAAGTCCACGGTTTATTCTCTCCTAAGCTATGTTATTGAACGCTGTCACCACTAGGGATGTTGCAGTGATGTGACAGTACTCCTTTAGGATTGGCAAAGTAACCTAGAAATTGCAGCCAGCAATTGGAATATATTAGATGGCTTCGGTGTGAGTTTGCTTTAGAGAAAAGTGATGTAGAAGGCAGTTTTATTATCTACTTGAACAACCTATACATAGGCTGACTTAGGAGAGCATGCAAGTTAGCATTCTGGCACGATCCATACTTAGGAATAGTAATATCAGATTGGTCAACTCCGGCGAATTATTACGAGCATTTTGAATAGACAGAACTAGAATGTGGTATCTCACAGTTTCCTTATAAACTTATTGTTTTCTTTAGGTGCTGGCATTGGTATGGGATTCTTGTGTCTTTCGCTTTTCGGCTATTGGCTATACAAATATCTAAGGAAGCGGAGAGACAGAATTGTCAAGGAGAAACTGTTCGAGCAAAATGGTGGTTTGCTGTTGCAACAAAAGTTTACTCCTTATGGAAGAGATGGAAGAGCAGCTATATTCTCTGAAGAAGATCTGCAAAGAGCAACAGATAACTACAGCCAAAGCCGGTTTCTTGGTCAAGGAGGGTTTGGCACGGTTTACAAAGGGATGCTGCCAGATGGTACCATAGTTGCTGTGAAGAAGTCGAAGATTATTGACCGGGGCCAAATCAAGCATTTCATCAATGAAGTGGTTGTTCTATCACAGGTTAATCATCGGAACATTGTAAAATTGATAGGATGTTGTTTGGAGACCAAGCTTCCTTTACTAGTATATGAGTTCGTTCCTAACGGCACCCTGTCCCAGCATATTCATCAGCAGGACAAAGATTGTTCCCTTACGTGGGAAGACCGGTATAGAATCGCATGCGAAGTTGCTGGAGCGGTAGCATACATGCATTCTGCGGCTTCAATTCCCATTTATCATCGAGACATAAAGCCGTCTAACATTCTGCTGGATGACAAGTACACCGCAAAAGTCTCTGATTTTGGTACCTCAAGGTCGGTTCCAATCGACAAAACTCACCTGACAACGGCCGTGCAAGGGACCTTCGGATACTTGGACCCGGAATACTTCCAATCTAGTCAGTTCACAGATAAAAGTGACGTGTACAGTTTCGGAGTTGTGCTAGTTGAGTTACTTACGGGGCATAAGCCGACATCCTTCTCAGGAGATGAGGAAGGGAGACATCTAGTTGCTAGCTTTATCTTGCTAATGAAGGAATGCCGTTTGTCAAAGATCCTAGATCCTGTTGTGGCCAATGGAGCAAAGGCGGAGGAGGTTCTTGCAGTAGCAATGCTTGCCATGAGGTGTTTGAAATTGAATGGGAGAAAGAGGCCTACCATGAGAGAGGTTGCCATGGAGCTTGAAGGACTAAGAAAATTTCAAAGTTTCTCTCAGACCAGCCAAAATCCTTATACATTTGAAGATGGACTACCCAATGAAGCAAATGAAGAATCGACAGATAGCAAATCCATGTCACTTGAAGTTGTATCAATCTCAGTAGAGACATCGAGCTAGAACATTTGGTGTTCATACTGAACTTAATGTTTTTTTTATCCTACACAGCTTTGGGGATAGCGCATGTCACATGCAGCTAGCAGCAGAAATTATCAAAATCACCAGAAGATACTTTTCTGTTAAATGATTTTTTTTTTAACTTTAGCTTTATGGATTTCTTAAGTACCGCATACCAAACTTTATTCTGAAGATTTGCTGTAAATTAAGGTGGGAGAGTTCATTTTCATGGATCAATATTAATGGTTAATTTTCTTTGCATTAGGAAATTTCTTCAGTTCTTTGGTTCCCCTGAGATGCGTGTGCCCTAGTACTAATCAAACGGTCAATAGAGTTAAGTCCTTGCTTACATACATGGTGACAGCGGGCGATTCTATATATGCAACTGCTGAAAGATATGGCGACTGCACAAAGTGTCCAGGAGGCAAATATGATGACAGGCCCCTCTATAATATGCCCTTCTACTCCCATCCTCGTTCCCCTTAGTTGTGCAAGGAATTCCAAGAGTTCCTTCTGTTATTGTCCCAATGAATATGCAAAGATATGTCCAGGAGGCAAATATGATGACAGGCCCCTCTATAATATACCCTTCTACTCCACTACATATCGCAGCGCTTGGTAAGTGCTTGCACCCCTCGTTCGTCTAATCAGAGTAGTTTTTGGGTTTAGGTCACGAATTTGAAATTATGTGAAATTTGAGCCGCGAAGTCAGATTTTGGAGCCATTTAGTTGCATTTTTATACTAGAATGAAAGTTTAGGGTGTTGTGAAGCCATGCGAGTCGACAGACCTCAGTTTGGACTTACGGTTTGTCCGAAACGGAATTTTGAAGTTCGACGCGTGCAGTGAACAGTGCGCGACCAATACATGTTGCAACAGTTTTTGTCGATTTTTGGACAGATTTTGGAGGAGTCATGTTATGGGTTTTGAAGTACATTAAAAAAGCTTTATTTGGACTGCAAGTTTGCTTTAATCGGGGCTCGAAGGAGGAAGTTATGGTGCGTTTAAGTTTGTCGCATAAGTTGCGTATAGTGGACAGCATGCGTGTCTGCTATGAGCGAGCCTTTTGTTGGCGCGTAGTTTTACCCAATAGAGTCGTGCGTTAGAATAGCATATTACTCAATTTTTGATAACGTTTTTCATATATTTAATAGGAAAACGTGTGCGTTAGCTCAAGTAACCACCGTAGGTTAGTTTTCGACTTTTCCGGGTGAGTAATACTATTTTTTCTTTGGTTTTATAAAACTCTTGTTGTAAAGAGATAGAAAAATATATTATGAATTGAGGAAAAATCGCGTTTTTGGTATTTCTTTGAAAATGAATGGATTTTTATTGCATTCTTTATGCATAATTTCGGATCGGGCATTTACTACCATATTTGTTATTTGAAATGGTTTAAGATGAGTTTGTGAGATGTATTATGTCGGATAAGTTGAATTGCGACGTTTTGGTTTGTAAATGAGTTGTGATATTGATAAACGAAATTGTGAAAGCTTTTATGATTCGATTTGCGAAATTGATTTATGAAATAGTTTTTTAATATTGATTGTGGATATTTGAGAATATGATTATGGTACTCAATATCGCTGTGAACCCAATGGAGGGTTTGTGGGTATGCACATACTAGTTTAAAATATCCTTGTAGGTCGAGCCACCGGCATTATAAGTGGAGACCTTGCCAAAGGGGGAAGCTTGGTCGCTTATGTCACGGGGTGTTATGCATGACCATAGTTTGATATTTGAGTACGAAATTGGTCAATGGATGGACCATTGACGTGTGTTTTGACGAGATTCGCCAATGGATGGATCATTGGCTTGTGTTTTGATGAAATTGATATTTGTTTCGACGTTTTGGTATTAAAAGTTTACGATTATTTGATTTTGGAGAAAATGAGTTATGTTATGTGTTCGAAATGTACATAGTGATTGTTCGATCCGCTTAGAAGAAATGTATTCCTTATTGAGCCGTGGTATCTCATTCCTTTCATCTCACTGATTTTTCAAGTTCTTCAGCAAGTCGTGAGTAGGATGTGAGTGTCGCGTTAGCAGGAGCATTTTTTATAAGAGGGTTTTTTTGGTATACAGTTATAAAGTGCTTAGTTAGACATTTTGGTGAATGTGTTCATATGCCTTTTTAGTGATTTGTAATAAAACTCTGATATTGTAATCATGTGACCTATTGATCATATATATATATGTGTGTGTGTGTGTTTAGATGTGTATATATATTTTGATATCAAGTAGAGTTTTGATTACTGTATAGGCTGCGTCCTATGGGCAAAAAGGACGGCCGTGTTATTGCCCTTGTTCTAGTTGAATTGGGGCGTGACAAGTGAAGCAAAGGTGGAGGAAGTTCTAGTAATGGCAATGCTTGCTATGAGGTGTTTGAGATTAAATGGGAGAAAGAGACCTACCATGAGACAGGTTGCTATGGAGCTAGTAGGACTAAGGAAATCACAAAGTTTCTCTCAGACCAGCTGTTATCTATTCGAAGATGGACTACCCGGTGATGCCAATGAAGAATCAATAGATAGCACATCCATGTCAAGATTGAATCAATCTCTATATAGACATCAAGCTAGAACATTTGGCATTCATTCTACAACACTAGTTTATCCCAGACAGGTTCGTAGATAGCATGTGTAGCATCCAGTTAGCAGTTACATGCGGTTTGGCAACATTAATATCTTTTATGGATTGTCGTCTTTTTTGTCTTATGGATTATCATTTTTTTTTTCACTTAAGATTGAGGCCTTGTGCTTCTATCCATGACAAGTTCCATAACAATGTTTGTGGCCGATGGGACAGCCAGACTTAGCCTCAAGTTGCAGCTTCTGCGTTTCCGAATTGCTTCTTGACAAAATCCATAGCATAAGTAGGATAGAATCATTTACAAGTTCATACTAAAACATCCGCACTTCTATAGCCTAACACAGTTAGATCATCACCTATGGTTTCTTCGGAAGATGCATCCCTGTCCGATAACGATCAAGTCGTCCTGTTTACTGACATGATCCTCATAATCCCTGCGAAACTTGGCTGCTTTGAGCCGCATTTGCAGTGAGAATTCCAATCCCAGTCCATTGAGGTCCGCCAACAGGAATGGGAACTGTGCGAAAGAGAGACGAGATGGGTGGTCAAAGATAGAGGTTGGGCGAGTTCTTGACCAAGGAAGGAGAAGGTGGGGAGGTTGAAATGAGAACGTGATGGAGACGAATCTTGTTCCAGTTTCAAGCTCCTCATGAGCTGTTCGAGATCATTCGGCAAATTTATTTGAGGTCAACCGAATTTTGTTCCAGTTTCGGCAGCTGCTACATACTCAGTCTGTTTGGATTGGACTTGTGTGCTCATTTCACTTTCCATACATTTTGAAAGCCGAAGAGCTCGACCTTGAATACTCTATTAGGTGGATTTTCTATTTACTCAAATCGAGTTAGGTAGAGTGCGAGGAAATGAAAAGCTCTATGCAGCTGTGCTCGAGCTCCATCTCTTTTGAATCCAGGTGTTCGGTCTTCAATCGATATTAGGGCCGAGTTGATCATGTACTCAGATGGAGATCAAACCGCTTGATCATCAGTCATTTTGAAACTTCAAACTTGTTCCTTGTCCAAACAACGGATTGCTAATTGGATCCACGTGACTTCATAAAAAAGAACGGCGACGGTTGGGGTTGACAGTTCAGAGCAGCCAAGGATTTGTCACTAACACAACCCAACTTACCAAGTAACTCCATTGATTTGTTCTCATGGAATTGTATGCAACTTTGATGTCAGGTTTCAAGAACATATATGAAAGCAATTTGTGTGGTGCGCTGGTGCCTGCGCGTTTCTTCTGGGTCTAAAGCAGAGTCAAAGTCAATGACTGGCTAGATAATTTCTTGTTGATTAGTTGAATTAAAGCATATTTTGGAGCACGCCCAGAAAGAATGCAGGTGCCTAATCTTGAAGATTGGTGGGACTGTCTTGAAGGCGATTTTTATCTACCAGTCAAATTCAACCATGAGAACTCTGCTTATTTCTCCTTGTTATGTTCCTGGTTCTCTTCTCATCTTAACTTTTTTCGTTTTATGTTGGAAATGGAAGGGCCTGGTGCCTTTTTCTGAGCCATGGATTGTGCTCAAATTTGAGACAACCATACTTTTAATCCCTTTATGACCCCACCGATAATGTAAACCTTCCAAAGGACTGACGCAAATTGTTCTCATTGGATCTCAATGAGCACTTCATGGATAACGAAAGGGAACGAAGTTCTTCACGTGAAAACCTGTTCCAGAGCAATGTTTGACAGTTCTTCACGTCTGCTATTTTGTTAAAAAAAGGAACCATCACCGTCAGCAGTCAACATCGCAAGTCTACCGCTACGTGTACCATTGGATGGGTGGCTTGATGGAACTCTTGTAGTCTTTGAAGGGCCTAGATTCTGCAATTGATAGTCTTGAAGGTGATTTTCTACGGCGTGTCAGCCACGGCAACTTTGCAATTGGTGTTTTCATCAAGTATAGGGGTTGGTTCTTTGCATACAAAAGTTGCCACAATGTGCATGCTGAATCTCAGTTATTCCAAAACCATGGATCTGTCATCCCTCTCGATCTTAACACCAATCCTATTACTCTTACCTCTGTTCAATCACATATCCTACTGTCAACAGCCATATGTTGACGATAAGCAGCAGCTTAACTGCTCATCCACATTATCTCAACTCAAAGGTTACCTCTGCAATGGTCCTCAAACTCAATGCCAGTCCTTCCTGACCTTTCGATCTACCTCACGATACAACTCACCGCTCACCATCGCTTCGCTGCTCAACTCAGATGCGTTGGACATCGCCACCATCAACAACATCAAATCCACTGCTGAAAAGATACCTTATGATAACTTGGTCATAGTTCCAGTTCCTTGCTATTGCACTGGAACTATTTACTCGCATCAGGCCTCTTACACTGTGGTCAAGGGTGATACCTACTTCAACTTAGCCAATATTACATTCCAAGGCCTTTCCTCTTGCCAGGCTCTAATCAATCAGAACTACTATAATGGTGAGGATCTTGCTGTAGATGCACAGCTGCGGGTTCCACTAAGATGTGCATGCCCAAGTATTAACGAGACAGCTAATGGGGTTGAATCCTTGATTACATATTTGGTGACACACGGCGATTCTATATATTCAATCGCAGAAAGATATGGTGTCACTGCGCAAAGCGTTATGGAGGCAAATATGATGACGGACACCTCTGCAGTGTACTCTTTTACTCCCATCCTCATTCCCCTTTATTGTGCAAAGAATTCCACGAGTTCCTTCTGTTATTGTCCTAATGGGTATGCCGAAGGTGCGCCCAGAAATGGCCTCAATTGCATGCCTGACCAGAAGAAGTTTCCTTTCAAGCTGGTGCTCGTAATAGGTAGTCACCAACTTTTTGCTAATTTTGTCCAGCTACACTTCATGCCTGTTGCAAGAGGTTTTTCTCTTCGTGTACTATTTCTGGCTCTGATCATGGCAGTTAGAAAGTTTGTGACTATAGCAATGAGAGTTACATTCAATAATGCAAAATAATGCATCCAATACCCCCCCAAAAAAAAAACTTGAGGGTGAAATTATTCCAATTTCTTACTGGCCATTTTGCATACTATAGTTTGGACTGTAGCACTTCCTTTACACTCATGTAAACTAAGGCTTTTTGCTCTCCGCATCTTATCTATTAGGCACCTTCCTCCGTTTGATGCACTTGATCTCTCTGATGATTCTTCCTAGCTTATAGATTGAAATGCAATGCATAAATCTCATTTGCTGTCTTTTGGTATTTTCATAAAAATATTCATCATTTTCTTCTTCTTTATTTGCAACATGACAATTTAAGTCCATGGTTTATTCTCTCCTAAGCTATGTTTTGTGATTGAACGTTATCACGACTAGGGATGTTGCAGTGGTCAGGACAGTACACCTTTAGGATTGGCAAAGTAATTAAGAAATTGCAGGCAGCAAATTTTATGGCTTCTCTGCAAATTTGCTTCCAGAGAAAAGTAATGTAGAAGAGAGTTCTATTATCTACTGCAATAGCCAATACATTTGCTGACTTAGGAGAGCTTGCAAGTTAATATTTGACATGTTCCACACTTAGGAATTGTAAAATCAGATTGGTCATATCAGGCGAATTACTAGGAGAATTTTGAATGGATGAAACTAGAATATGTTATCTCAGAGTTTCCTTATAGACTTGTTGTTTGCTTTAGGTGCCGGCATAGGTATGGGATTCTTGTGTCTTTCGCTTTTCAGCTATTGGCTATACAGATATATAAGGAAGCGAAGAGACAGAATTGTCAAGGAGAAATTGTTCAAGCAAAATGGTGGTTTGCCGTTGCAACAAAAGTTCTCACCTTATGGAAGAGATGGAAGAGCAGCAATATTCTCTGAAGAAGATCTGCAAAGAGCAACAGATAATTACAGCCAGAGCCGGTTTCTTGGTCAAGGAGGGTTCAGCATGGTTTACAAAGGAATGCTACCAGATGGTACCATAGTTGCTGTGAAGAAGTCGAAGACCATCGACAGAGGCCAAATCGAGCAGTTTATTAATGAAGTGGTTGTTCTATCACAGGTTAATCATCGGAACATTGTAAAATTGATAGGATGTTGTTTGGAGACTAAGCTTCCTTTACTAGTGTATGAGTTCATCCCTAATGGCACCCTGTCCCAGCATATTCATCAACAGGACAAAGTTAGTTCTCTTTCATGGGACAATCGCTATCGAATCGCATGTGAAGTTGCTGGAGCCATAGCATACATGCATTCTGCAGCTTCAATTCCCATTTATCACCGAGACATAAAACCTTCAAACATTCTGTTAGATGACAATTTTACTGCAAAAGTCAGTGATTTTGGTACCTCAAGGCCGGTTCCATCTGACAAAACTCACCTGACAACGGCCGTGCAAGGTACCTTCGGATACTTCGACCCAGAATACTTCCAATCTAGTCAGTTCACGGATAAAAGTGACGTGTATAGTTTTGGAGCAGTGCTAGTTGAGTTGCTTACAGGGCAGAAGCCAACATCTTTCTCAGGAGACGACGAAGGGAGACATCTAGTTGCTAGCTTTATCTTGCTAATGAAGGAAAACGGTTTGTCAGAGATCCTAGATCCTGTTGTGGCTAATGGAGCAAAGGCGGAGGATGTTCTAACAGTGGCAATGCTAGCCATGAGGTGTTTGAGATTAAAAGGGAGAAAGAGACCTACTATGAGAGAGGTTGCCATGGAGCTTGAAGGACTTCGAAAATCTCAAAGTTTCTCTCAGACCAGCCAAAGTCCTTACGTATTCGAAGATGGACTACCCGCTGATGCCATTGAAGAATCGATAGATAGCACATCCATGTCACTTAAGATTGAAACAATCTCTATATAGACATCAAGTTAGAGCATTTGGCATTCATTCTCCAACGTTTGTTTATCCCAGACAGGTTCTAAGATAGCATGTGTAGCATCCAATTAGCAGTTACATGCAGTTTGGCAACATTATTATCTTTTATGGATTTCCTTCGTTTTCCTTTTTGTTGATAAGAAACCCTTCTTTTCCGGTTTGCTGGTTGATGCCGGTGCGTTTTTCAGGGATAAACTTAAAGATTGAAAGAGCAGATAACAAAAATGATATGGCAAATTCTCCAGCACATTTCTTGTGCGATAAAATGAAAGACTAAAAAGAGCAAAGTCAAACGCAATGACCGGAAAAATGATTCCTTATGGAGTAGGTGAATCAAAAAACAGTGCTTCTTAGTTAGCTTACGTTTCTTGACCACACCACACGGGCTAAGTAAGCGCACTTGTTGCCTAGTTTTCCTTGTTTATATGCACAAGATGGGTGCCAGAACAGATACTTGTAACAAACACTATGAAGCTGTCGTCAGTTCTCTTAATAACCTCACTTTCCTCTCCGTGTAACCGAAATCCCACTGTCAACAACCATGTGTTGGCACTGGGCAGGAAATTTGCCACTCCTCTGCTTCCACACTGAGCTCACACCCCTGCAATGCCCCTCCAGCCTCATGCCGGTCCTTCATGACATTTCGAGCCACCCCCGGGAAACTACTCGCCTCTCACCATTGGTTCGCTCCTTGGCTTGGACTTTTCCGTCGTAGGGCAATCAACAACATTCCATCCAGAATTGACAAGATAATTCCCCGGAAAGCTTGGTCATTTATCCAGTTTCATGCAATCGCTACAGAGGGGTCTACTTACAAGTGGTCTCTTATAGTGTGGCCAGCAGCTACACATATTCATCAATTGCCAATCTTACTTTCCAAGGCTTGGCCTCTTGCCAGGCAATAGCTGATCATTGCAGATGGATTGTGGTAATTCTAGACTAGAAGGAAAGCTAATGATTCTACTAAAGCATGCATACCAAGTACTAATCAGACGGCTGAAGTGGTCACATCCTTGCGGAAAGACATGGCTTCAGCACACAAAGCACACAGGAGGCAACTACGTTGCCAGCCCACTATGTTTTAGACCCCTTTTCTCCTATTCTTGTTCCCCTAAATAGCAAGGCAAGGGTTTCTGCTATTGTCCCAATGGAAACATTGTAGGCGGAAGCGAAGGTGACCTCAGATGCATAAATAATCGTACCAAGTTCCCTAGGAAGCTGGTTCTCATGATGGGTAACAAACTCCCTCCAGGTGATTCCATTTTGCTAGATTTGATGGACTCTTTCGGTGTACCTTGCTCTTTAAGTAGAATGACTGAATTAATTTGGTCATGTCAGGCCAGGCCATATACAAACAGATGACAGAGAAGGAATTGCAAGAAAGTTTGCTTATAAATTATTTTCTTTCATATGTTTTCTTTAGGTGCTAGCATTGGTCTGGGGTGCTTGGATCTTTACCTTGTCAGCTATTGGGTACAGAGATATCTGAAGAGAGACAGAGAGAATTATCAAGAACAGACTGTTCAGGAAAAATGGTGGATTGTTGCTGCAACAAAAGTTCTCTTTTATGGGAAGAAATGAAAAGAGTAAGAGCTTTGTTGTGGTTGATGATCTGCCGGGGGAGATAAAGCCCGTCCAAATTAGTTGAATGAGATGAGAGCTTTGCGTGAAAAATGAAAGACATTCTTTAAATATCTCAAGATGTTTGTGCACACCTACATCACGAGATACAAGATTACTGTTTGCACAAAAACCTCTTAGGATAACTTGAAAAGAAATAGTAGATATTACCCTACACAACTTTCACAACTGTTAGTTAATAATTAAAAGAGACATCATACGAAAAATAGATAAAATTCTCAATTGGTGAGTCTTGATTTATTGACTTATATATCGAATTACATCCAAATTAATAAATAAGGCGAGATGGTGTTGATATAATGCCATGAAAAAGATATGTTAGATCCAATGAGACAATTAAGTTTTTTTAGTTAATGTCACTTAACGTATCTAACTAATGATATGGAAAGTGGGAGGGAATAGAATATTGCGATAACGGGGCTCGACCACAAAACTTCATTCTACCCAACTTTCTTATTATTTATAGATGCTACCAGATGGTACCGGAGTTGCTGTGAAGAAGTACACAACCATTGTCAGAGGCCAAATCGAGCAGTTTACTAGTGAAGTCGATGTCCTATCACAAATTAATCATGGGAACATTGTGAAATTAAAAGGATGTTTGGAAACTAGGGTGCGTTTGTTTTCTTTTCTCTTCCAGAATTCAATTTTGGCACGAATTGATTCTTGCCAAAATCAATTCTGAAAAGAAATAAGAAATAAATTTCTAAAATGTTTACCAAATGCGCCATCACTCTACTTCTGCTTCTAACAAGTTTATCAAGCGCCGATCGGAGATTGGCGATCGACGGAGACCGGTGGCCAGCGACTGCCCATCGCCCGACGACCGATGATACAAACCCACCAATGAGGACCGACGATCGGCTGGTCGCCT
Organism: Metrosideros polymorpha var. glaberrima; assembly: GCA_001662345.2. NCBI lineage: Eukaryota > Viridiplantae > Streptophyta > Magnoliopsida > Myrtales > Myrtaceae > Metrosideros > Metrosideros polymorpha. Next base: position 10,503,287 of record BCNH02000008.1, on the reverse strand, counting down.
AACGGGCGGCAATCAACAATCGATAGCGGCCGATGATATAAACCCATTGACAGGGACTGACGGCCGACAACCAATGATCATCGACGGCCGGCAATACAAACCCAACGATAGGGACCGACGATTGGCGGCAATTGACGACCGGTTGTGACTGGCAATAGGCAACCGGTGATACAAACCCACCGACGAGGATCGACAATCGACGTCGGCCGCAATCGGCAACAAGAGCGGCGGCCTACAAACATGAGAAAAAAAGGAGAAGGAAAATGAAAAATGAAAATATAAAATAATCACTTCTTGCCCTAGAGAATTACTTTTTTTACTAAACAAAATTCTCATTCAAAAATAGAAAATTGCTCTAGAAGTAATTATTTACCAAACACATTTCTACTCTAAAATTACTTTTAGAGCATAATTAAAAATTCTGGAGGGTTATCAAACGCACCCTAGCCTCTAAGACCTTCTACATTTCCAAATTGCTCCATGACGTAGTACAAGTAACCATAGAATTATTTACAAGTTCATACTAAAACATCTGCAACGTCACAGCCTAACACAGTTATCATCAGAAATGGTCTCCTCAGAAGATGCATCACTGTTGATGACAATCAAATCATCTTGCTTACCAACGTGATGCTCAGAGGCCTTGCAAAATTCGAGTGCTTCATGCCCCGTTTGCAATGAGAAGTTGCCTTCAAAAGCAGCACTACCAGAGGGCTGCATATTACCTGGCCTCAATGCGTCGGAGATACCACCTACACTGTTAGTTGATCCCAAGTGTGGCTCACTAGAATCTGAATAAGGTCGAATTATCTGTATATTGTCGGAAGGAGAAATGGAAGAAAGACATGAGGACTGAGTTCGCTCTGTCAACCTCGGCGGAGGCGTATTAACAACTTCCCTCAACCAATGGGGCAAATTACCTTCCACTCCTCTAACCCCCCTAAAAAATCCCCCGCTAAGCCTTGCCGTCGCATCTCTTTCCATATACTCAAATGACATTCTATCGTAGTTCTTTTCAAGTAAATCTGCATATAGATTCCTTCTAGGATGATCACTCTGGGTCTGCTGAACGCCATAATTGACCAGATCTGGACAATTCAGGTGGCGCCTCTTATTCTTTCTATGAGCAAATCTATTCCCAAGTGAGAGTCGGGTCTCATCCATCATATTTCCACGTAGAGTCCTGGGATTAAAAAGATAATTACCAAACAGCTGATCCTGTGAACTTGACGTTCTGAATTGCGGTGACCAACGACCACTCAAAAGTTTAATCTGCTCCTCCTCCCATCGATCAGCAAGGTCCCTTGCCACCCTGCAAGGTGAGAAGTGTAATCTAGGATCCCTTAGCATGGCATCCCAGTTATTCTTTCCATATCTCCTCACACCTATCCAGAGAACATCCAACTCCTCTTCTGACCACATATCAACATATGGTTTAAGCTTGTCTCGCATATTGTCTTTTCCAGCCAAAGCTTTAGCTCGATTCATAATGTTATCAAGCATCTGTTTGTGTCTGTGAAGCACTGATCTCTGGCTCGAGAAAACTTGGGGAAAAGCATGCAGCATGAATTCTCTCTCACTCCAAGGCACTGAAGTGGAGCTGTTTACATAGGCACATCCACCAATCCTAGTTTCAGTTGGCAAATATGAACCTGCAAACTGAGATCTGCCTATAGTTTGATCCATGTAATGAGTATCAAGTCCTAATTGGAGATCTTCTCTTGCATCAGAAACATGGAAAGTAGCCATTTCAGGGGATTTAATTGGTGAGCGCAATGATTTTTCAGTTTGACCATCCACAAGGAGCTGAAAATAGAAGATGAGGCACCAATCACATCCAGTGTAAACCACAATGATTCCAAGAACAATTAGCAAAAATCAGACAATGATTCTACCACACAGCAATATCTTAAAGCAATGTCAATGAATAATAAAAGGACAAAAAAAGTATGGTATAAGTGAAAGATCATGTTTCGTCAGCTAGCATTTCATTTCATGCTTAGAAAAAGCTACCTCTCTCAGAAATAAAAACACATTAACATATAAAAACGTGTTAACAAGGCGGATATGCAATAGGAGAAACTATTTACCTGCATGCATTTGATCTTTGGTGAAATTTCCATCATCAAACCCATAGAAGTCAAATTATTATTGCATCTGTCATGAAGTTCCTCAGCACTAAATGGATTAGTATGCACTTGTCTTTGGTTGAGGGAAGGAGATTCTCCCACTGTCTCTTTTATGACATTCACGAAACCTGAAATAGACACTTCTTGTGAGGGAGAGACATTAAAATTATTTGGAGAGGGAGATGAGCCACGAACAGCGACCAACCATTTTCTGGATGACTCTGAAAATCCACATTCAAATTGATGCTTTCCGGTGCAGCATGAGAATCTGCAAGGTAATTAAAGTAGCTGAGGCACAAAGCAACTTGATATATATTTCCATCAAGATGAATGGATCTATGATATTATTGCTATAGAAACATATCATACATTGTAAATGCTCTAACTTCATGTCTCCTTGATACATCTGAACTACAGAACGGTCAAAGGAAAGACATACCAGGGGGTGCAATAGACAGATTTAAACAAGGAAGAAATAATTCTCTTCTCCCAGAGTCTTGTTTAGACGTAATCTTGGTACCATCAACTGAACACATTTGAGATTCCTCACCAATTTGCATTTGGCATTCAGGATCTTCAGTTTGTTTGCCACTACCTGTGGCATCGGCAGTGGAGTTGTCAACCACAATAGATTGGGAGGACATGAGAAGAAAGTCTCCCTTGACATTCAAAGCATTATCAGAGTGAACATCTGCTATTGATCCAACACTAGGCAAGGCACCATTAGACTTCGTTTCCACATTTTGCACTTGTTTCCCCTCAGTCACACTGTTTTAATGAACATAACAAGAAATGGCATGAACATGTAAAATTGTAACCTCATAAACATAGTAACTAACTTACATCAAAATAAGCATCAAATGAGTTTCGTCAACATACATCTTTTTTCCAGGAGAAGATCCAAAATGAGTTGATATCAAATCAACGTCTTTTATCTGAAAAGGAAAAAAAAAATAGATTTAAGAGTTAGCACACATACATCAGTGACTAGTAAAGATTTGCTTTAATAGATTTCAGTGTCCAATAAAGATGTAAGACATATCAATAATCACCAAGTGTTTGCTTGAAGATCTACAGTAGTTCAGCAATTAAGTTGCACTTCCATGGACATTACCAGGGGTGACTATAAACCATCATCTAGACCAGATTTGGTACTAAAACAAACCAAATTGTTAATCCAAATTGGTTTTAGAGTAATATTTGCCTCCATGTTCAACTCAAATTGAACCCAATTCCATCCCAAATTCATCCCTTAGTCCAGAGTCATTAGAGGCCAGCTTACCCATACTGACATGTGACTTGCAGCACTCCCCTATTCTATTTTTTTTTCCATCGAATGATTATTTTGCCAAAATCGATGAACCTTAAACAGTGGCATAGTTCAAGACAATAAGTGTAACACGATCATGATTGTGATCATGCCAGATCCAGATGCAAAATGCAGAGTCAAAGGGAAATTCCACTCTGTGATGATTGCGGGACTGTGATTTTTCAAAAAAAAATTACAGATAAATACTAAAACCAGGCCAAGGGACCACCACACATAAACAGCCATGCTGTTGGCATCTCCTGAGCGGCTCACTAGACCTCTTAAGAGAATGATGTAATGGACTTAAGTTAATGATGGCACCCAATCATATAAGTACAAGTGTTAGTAATCATTGACAAAACTCTCCTTGAACTGTATAGCACAAATATGATAACTGATGAGATGAATGACCAATGGTAGCATTCTCATCATGATATTCACTTTCATAATCTTGAGTGGAATTTAAATGAAACATCAGTATTTGATCCTGCCCTACTATCGATACACAGATTAGTGACGGTAATCTAGTGAAAAGTTGCTGAGACAACCCCAACAAGATATACATGCAGCAAACTATAGATAGGAAAAAGATGAAAAACCAGGAAGCCAACAAAAGAAATGGAAAAGTGTGAAATAGAAAGAAGACACACTTGATCAGTTATATGGATCCTGTGCAAATCAGACTCAGGCATTTTTGACACTGTTCTCTCATCTTCAGAGCGGCACTGACATGTTGCAGCAGACAGACACTGTTTCTCATGAATGAAGTCGATCCCTTGTTGAAGCTCCTTACGAAGTTTGTTCTCAGTTCGCAATTTGCTTTCCACATCAACACCCACACACTTTTTCCTTATGTGCCTTCTCTTGAATGTAATTAATGGAGTGGGTGATTTCATTTTCTCATGCAACTCGCCAGATACAGACGCTGACTTCTCCTTGATGAGCGAACCATTGTCCTCCAAATTTGATGCTCTTACAGATAAAACTTTTCCATCTGGAAGGCCACAATTTTCCTGAAATGTTGAATGTATGCTATAATGGTCTTCCTTTTCAGCATCAACAGCCAATAACAGGGTATCAGTACAACAGACCGAGCAGCCATCTTCAGATTTGCATTCCGAGATATATATTGGATAGGACTCTGTATGGTCACCATATTTCTGACCTTTTGACTTTGTATATGCTGAAGACAATTCATTGAAGTTCCGAACAGATGCATCTGTAGAAGGATTATGTGATAGAGGTGATTTAGATGCATGAACAGCCACTACAGACGCATCAGGTTCATTAGTGCTGTCATCCTCATTAAGCCTGCAAGAACTACCGGTGGGCGAAGATGCCAAAAGATCTTGTTCTGTGAGACAGCTGTGGCTTGGGCTTTTGTCAAGAACATGCTTTAAAGTAGGAAAAAATTGATATCAGGTGAGGGCTGCATGAATTACAACATAAGTGCTGAATACTCCCTAGCATACTGAATTTGAAATTGAAACCGGTAAACAACTTTATGCTTTGCGAAATCGATAAAATTCATGCAGACAATGCCATAAAAGATAATACAGCCGATAGCAGTCATTTGATGTCTGAATCTCTTCTTGAAGAAAGATAGATCTTTCTTGATTCAATGCAGACACTGGAGATAATATCCTGGGATCACCACTTCGCACTTGCACATCAGCTCTCTCAATTCCCACTTGTTTTTCTAGTTGTGAAAAAATGCCATCATCAACTATAAGCACATTGGAGGGTAAAAGTATAACTCACTAGCTAGTCTGTATAATCTCTAGCAAGTAGCAACTTGATATCCCGATGCCTGAACCTTAGTCAACCTCTAAGACCGGGAAAATGTTGCATTTGTGGCTCTTCCTATTGATACAGGTTAGTATGAATCACAGAATGTGGTATTTTTTTCCTTTGCAGATGTACCATCAAACTATTACCTAAGCTTTAAGTCAGATTAAATAGATTCCATTGCCTCATTTCTACTGTGTGTGTTAAGGATCCTATTCACCTTCTACTTTTCAATTCACCAGTCTTACTTGGTGCTCCATTCAATTTATCCAATCCCAGGAAAGAATACAATTTGAGTGGAGATAAAATGTGAAATGACATGACATTTTGCAATCGAATAGACTATAAGAATCTCTGGATGTCTTTACATGTGTCAAATCTCATAAACCAACAAAGACAGCAGATTGCTCCATATGAATTATGAAGTACTTCCAAGAAGCTCTAACCTCAAATACGGGTTTCCATTGTTGACAGGCTTATTAACTAGCAGATGAAAAGCTATAGGATTATCATTTCCAGCTAAATTTAACAGACTCTGAGTACACATGAATGCATCAAAGCAGCATAAAACTACTAGCCAAAAGTTTACGCATCATACCAGCACATTTGTTCCCTGATTTTCAGAAAATTTGTTTTCACATTCTTCTTTCGTGCTTGGCGTGATTGCTAAACCTTCTAAAGCTGAATCATTTTGTCCTGGTTCTTGAGCAAGACATATTGTTGATGATGGCCGTTTCCTCTTGTACGTTAGAAGCACCTTTTTGCCGGACATTTCTCCTTCCAATAAGTACTATACTTTCAAAGCAAAGTCTAGCGACGTATGAACACTAAAATGATGCCAAGCAACTATGCACACCGAGAGAGGAGAAGCATAGGAGGCCAGACTGGAGAGCCATACCATCAAGCGTCTGCACAAGTATAAAGATGTCCCGAATTAGAGGTGACTACAAAAATAGAGAAACCGAAAAATTAGCAAAGACACAAGTCAGACCTTGTAATACCATTATGAGGGACAGCCTACTGAAGTAGTTTGGTGCAAAATGAGGAATCCAACATGACATGGATCGACAAGGACAAATCATGAAGATAAAGAAAGCAATTGCAGCCTGAAGCTAAATACACCAGGGAAAGAAAAGACCTAGCTTTGAACCTGGCATTCTTATAAGAAGTCATTTCCAACATTTCGAGTGTAATGAAAATGAAAGAAGTTCATAAAATCTACATTTCGCAGTGAACAAGTTAAATGGAAGCTGCATTTTCCACTTGCCTATGTCCTCCTATAGACATTACATAACAATTAGTCAAAAACACATTTCATCAAACACAACCAAACTTCAGCCGAAGCAGTAAATTAAAGCCCAAAATCTCAACATTTTGCTTCACATTCTCAACAATATTCCCCACAAAGTCTCAGCAACCAAGAGAAGGACGAACTCACCACACCATCATACCCTTCACTACCTCTGCTTGAAATCAACAACTACGCAAGTAGGGAAACTCAATAGCAAAAGACACAGCTAAACTGAAAGCCGCTCACAGCAAGCGACGACCCATGACGATCGTACCTCTGTACCAGTCCCAGAGACCCAAGAACTAAGGGTAGCTTGGAAACTTTTTGTTTCTCTCTCTATCTCTATGTGGGTGCCAGCAAGTTCTAAACTTTTCTCTCTCTACTGTGTTAAAGCGTGAGCTTTATTACCCGGGGGGTTGCTGGTGCAACAGATAGAGAGAGAGAGAGAGAGAGCGCATTGAACAGTGGTATTGATCAAAACGTTTCGTTTCCCAGTTTCCGACGTCAATTCAATTGTCATCTCAGCGTAAACAGGCTTTTCGAGGGTGGCCCACCCGCACACAGACAGACACACGACAGAGAGAGAGAGTAAGCGTGCGATGCATGGTCGAGGGCGCGCTGCAGAATGCCACGTCATCGATGTCGAGGTGGGCCCACTCGCCGTGGCACGAGGGAACTTTGGTCGAGAGAGAGAGAGAGAGACATTTCGGGCCCTAGTCCAACATGTTCCGGTTGGGCGTCTTTAATATTGGCTTCTTTGGGAATAACTGAAGGAAGAGACAATTATTCTTATTTTTTTTATCAGAATAATCATTCTATTTTCGAAAATAATTTTTTTGCTATCTTTATTCTTTGGATAAATTTTTAAGCAGAGACATACGTTTGATAACAATATAAAATTTATATTCATAAAAAATATTTTCTTTTAATAACTAGCAGCGGGCGACCAGCGGCTATTAACGAAGAGAAAAAGTAGAGCAAATCGTGAAGAGAGAGAAAAAAAAAATTGTTTCTATTCCTGTTTCAAAAATAAAAAAAATTCTACTTCTAATTTTTGTTCCAAACATATTTTTAGGCTAAATAATTGTCCTAAAAATAAGAAAATGAAATTGCGTTACCAAACGAATTTCTGTTCCAAATCTGTTCCTGATAACAAAAAAATATAAAAATTGAATGGTTATCATTTGCGCCCTAAGTGACTGTCTCATTCATGTGGAAGGGGAATTCTTTGGAATAGAAGTTAGGTATATTCTAATGGATGAAGTTCACCTACTTTTGGAGAAAAAGGACTTGACTTGATCTACGTGGATCAAGCTTACAAAAAAGTATTCGAATGGTGAGTTTTTTATGCCGTCATCGATATGATATACGGAGCAAGAGTTGAGGAAGGCAATCTGTACGTTTTTATAAAGACGTATCTACCCTTTAAGTTTTTAAAGGCCAACAAGCTAACTATATTTATACTATGATTTTGTTCTCTCGTCCTTTTATTTTATTAGAGGATTGGTTTCTGAACATATTAAGCTCAACCAGCATAGTACTAAGTAAGTCGAGAACGACATCATCCAATCAAAACATTTAGGTAACTATACGTGGTCCGACATTCGTCCAATTACTTGATACGCCCAATTTCACACCCGCGTGGATTTTTCGGGCTAACCTTGGTTGTGACGGCTGCGGAATTAGGATAGTATGCTGCGATTGGAAAAAGGTTGACTTTTTTTATGTTAACATCAATCTTGAACTTTCACCCTCAAAAGACTAGACTTTGTATGTTGCAAAGAAATAGATGGATCTGGATGAAACTAGTTTACGGCACGAAATCGGATTTTTGTATCGGTTCGACTGTTCGGAGACCTTGCGGGAGCCCCCCTTTTCTTCAGGATCAAGAATCAGGCAGGGGTAGTTCCAAAGAGCAGGTATGAGAAGAAGGTTAGTTATGGCCTTATGGGGGCCAAACTGGTTTTTTTTTTTGGGGGGGGTTACTCTTGTCTCATTGTTGTCGGTTCCTCTGTTTTTGCTTTTTTCTTGTTCTTCGGCGTTTGTAATAACCAAGGAAGAAAATGACCAATGATGTGAATTGGGGAGTCCTCAACCACTCTTGCACACGTGGCGTGGAAAATCCCTCGAATGGTCCTTTGCCACTTCCCCTCTCCGTGTCCTTCGTGTAATGTAACCATGATTAATCATGACTGAACAGAGTCTTTGGGTGCTCTCAGTATGGTTGGGCGAATGGACAGGCAATCCTGGGCTTGGTCGAACCTTCCCCGCCAACAGAGAAACAGAGAAGAATCTGACGTTTTCCAGACTGACAACACAAAAGTAAATGCATAGTCAACGGTAGATTCTTCTGTCAGCCATTTTTTTCTTCCCCTGTTTTTCAATATAATTTTCCTGCTAGTGCTAGCTCAGCTTATTCCTACTTTGTGTTATATGACCAAGGCACCAGCACCCCCTCTTTTCATTTTCGTTGTTGGTGGGCTTTAGTTCCTTTGAAAAGTTTCACCACCTTTCGCTTGTTCCTTTCTCTTCATAAAGGGATTGACATCTTCTGGAAATCATGTGGACAGCCCCACGGAGAGTTCCTTTGGACGCGGAAGATCAGGAAAACGATGATGAATCTTCAGGTTGGCAATTTCATTTTGGCTTCTGCTCATTCTAGCTTGCCTTGCCACTATAAATTCTGAGTGTTCATGTGCCTCGCGTCCCATGCGCAGTGCGGCACGGGGTAAAAAGTTGATGAACAATTACTTCTCGCACCCTAAAGTGTTCTGCCAAAGGCATTGAAATTACCCCTTATCGAGGTGTCTCCAGTTGTTCGATTGTTTTTTAGAAAGCCAAGTAAATCCTTGATCTCTTTGGAAGTTTGAACCTAGTGATCCTTTTGATATGCTGTCTTAACTAGCTGAGTGTGATTGCGTGAAGGCAACCGTTGTTTCATTCGACGCGAATTCATAAGTGATCGTGACATGCCCTTTTGACCTTCCATGAGGTTGACCTTGTTTAATCTGTTGTTTAGTTATGCGATGGAAGGTAGCAGCAATTACACACACGACAATCTTGAAAGTTCAATTTTCTTTTTTAACTTAGTTCTGATTCTCACATATTGTATCCTTTTCCGTGGAAAGCTTTAAATCTAGTGGCGCTCGATCCTAGTGGCTCCAGAATTTCTCGAACACATCTGCAATTGATCCGGGATAGATGTGTTGGAGCATTAGTCACATGCATACTTGACACGCCATCTCATACTAGAAATGTAACGGTCTGCTTCACACCTCCAGTCTTGGGATAGTTATGTATAAGATCCTTGTTTTATCTTAACCTTTCCGAGCAAGATGCCAATTGGAAGCTCCTCCATACTGTCCTATCGGTATGCCTATGGCTCAGTGCATTTGGACCTTCTCTCTTGCTTGAGGTATCCATGTGCTATACTTCATGAAAATCCGGTTTTTTCAGGGCTTATTGACGGGATTTCAACTATCCAGAACACGACTGGTGAAGCATCGACTTCTGGAAAATCAGAGACAAAGTCCTGCCAACTTAGGAAAACTGAGAATTTCAAGCACCAAAAAACTCTAGGTCTATTTGCAGCAAACTTCTTTGATGAGAAAATTTCTGTGTCAAAAAAGGTAGCCAAAGCTCTATTTACCTCTCCCATTCTAGAGTCTCTTCCTCTTTGCGGATGGTATCACCACTCCCTTTGCAGCATGACTAATATGCAACTTAGTTGCATCTTTGGTTGATCGGATTTATTAACAAGATTCTGATATATGGCTTGATTCAGTTTACTACCAAATTTTGCAGCTCCAGTGGCTTAATCAAGTTGCTACTGTTAAAACTGATGGAACCGTACAGCTCGAAGTTCCACCTGACATCAAGCCTCAGAACCTTGATTTCGAGACTGAATTCCAATCCATTGGACAAACAGATGAAGACCCTGGTATGGCAGACCTTCAAGATTTACCTCCGCTGCAGATAGTGATGCTCATTGTTGGAACGCGAGGAGACGTACAGCCATTTGTTGCTATTGGAAAACGTTTTCAGGTTATGGCGATCTATGATTTTGTTTTCATTTTACTGCTTTGGAAATGGACTGGGCTTTTATTCCAATAGAGGGATGATAATCATAAATGTGCGCCTTTGCGCCCAGCATAGTCTTTAAAAGGAAGCGCTATGGTACTCCAATAACATAATGCATGACTTCATGAAGAAAGCAAAGAGACGGGATATGCAGCAGGCATTGTGGTTGCATCCAGCTCTTGATGGATTTCAAAATGCTGGCAATTAATACAACTCTAGAGTTTCCATTACAAAGCATCATTGTAACCAATTGCTCATATTTCAGCAATTTCCATGAACTTTTCAAATTGTCCATATTCCTCATTCTGGATCTTTTCTCTTGACTGATCAACATTTGATTCAGTTCATGTCAAAACTCTGAAAATGATGTACGGAAAGATGCTACATATGTCAATCCACCTATGCCCATGGCTTGCTTATAATCACTGCATAGTCTACTGAAGGCACATCTCACTCACCTTATGCCTTTCAACAATTTAAAGATTATAATAGCTGTGAATTAAACTGCTGCTCTCTGAACTGACAATTGTATGAATCCCACTGCAGGAACATGGTCACCGGGTTAGACTAGCAACTCATTCAAACTTCAGAGAGTTTGTCTTGACTGCTGGACTAGAATTTTATCCTCTGGGTGGAGATCCGAAAGTTCTTGCTTGGTGTAGGTTTCTCATTCTTGTCTTAGTTCTTTTACTTTTTTTGCAAAACTAGATGGTAGAAATGAGGTATTGCAAGAATACGAACCCTTCAAGATGTTTCTCCTCTGCTGATATTTCAATTGATTCGTTTCTTTTCCTGCAGACATGGTGAAGAACAAAGGCATCTTACCTTCAGGACCTTCAGAAATTCAAATTCAGAGAAATGAATTGAAGGATATTATTCTCTCTTTACTTCCTGCATGTATGGATCCCGATCCTCATTCTAACATGCCATTTGAAGCAGACGCAATAATTGCAAATCCTCCAGCATGTGGTGAGACTTTATCATCTCTTTCTGTATTCTTTGTTTTTATTCAAGCTTAAAGCATTATCCTTGAGGTGAAAGAAGGTTGGTGATTTCTAGTCTGGTAGTTCTATGTTGAGAATGCAGGTTTAGTACAATGTTTAGCCTTCTTTATTTTGTCACTGGTCTAGTGGTCGTGGCATCATTGACTACTTTAGTCATTGCTTTGAAAAAATAACGGACTGCAGCTAACCATGCGAAGATATTTTTTAGGGCATATTCATGTTGCTGAGGCACTAAAAATACCACTTCACATATTTTTCACAATGCCATGGACGTAAGTTTTCTAATCTGATTGCAGCTCTACATATCCTCTTTATTCCCTTCCCATTACAGCAATAATCATACATTTCACAAAGAAACTTCTATTTAGTCATTCAACCTAGTTATTATCTTGGTTACATGCTGTGTGTACTAATGCTATGCACACTGATAATATAACATTTGCCTCAGCCCTACTGGTAAATTTCCGCATCCTCTATCCCGTGTGAAGCAACCAGCTGGGTATAAAGTAAGTCTATCAGGATTCTTTTGTTTGTCTTGTAGCTGTCTTCTTTATCATATCCTTAATGCTTTTTAACATATTTACAGCTGTCGTATCAAATTATTGATGCATTAATTTGGCTTGCGATACGAGACATGATTAATGAGTTTAGAAAGAAAAAGTTGAAGCTTAGACCTGTCACATATTTATGTGGATCCAATAGCCCTCCTCCTGATGTGCCTATTGGTTATATGTGGAGTCCTCACCTTGTCCCTAAACCTAAAGGTAGAGTTAAGTTCAATACAAATTTACTGATAGCTTTCTCAGTTGAATCAATATTCCAAGTTATGAAACCTTAATTTCCAAACTGTTGATTTCTTCAATTACATAATGAACTTGAAGTACTAACACCTTTTGTTATCTGTGTAGTTTTAAAGGATGTCTTTCTTGATGTTGCCCAGCTTTCTTCACTCTGCAGATTGGGGCCCCAAGATTGATGTTGTTGGCTTTTGTTTTCTTGACCTTGCATCAAGTTATGAACCACCAGATTCACTGGTGAAATGGCTAGAAGAAGGTGAAAAGCCCATCTACATTGGTTTTGGTAGCCTTGTGAGTTCCTTCTTGTCAGCATCTCTGCACTGATCATTGGATTTGTTTCCTTTTTCTTCTCTGATCAGTTTTCCATTTGTGTTGATTTAAGCAGCCAGTTCAAGAACCACAGAGAATGACAGACATCATAATCAAAGCTCTTGAAGCAACTGGACAAAGGGGCATCATTAGTAAAGGATGGGGTGGTCTTGGAAACAGTATGTTTTGGATCCTTTCACTGCTGATTGAAGAATGCATAAATGCGTTATACTAAGTCCGGAGCGAGCTTTCCTTGTCTTAAATTTTGTAATGATATTGTGTACTGATTATTGGATGCTCTCTTGCCCTTCTGTCCTGCAGTGGCAGAACCGAAGGAGTACATGTACCTTCTTGACAACTGTCCCCATGACTGGCTTTTTGCAAGATGTAGTGCAGTGGTAAAACTCGAGTTTCTTTCATGTTAAGTTAATAAGTGATGAGCTTTCACGTCAGTAGATTGAGGAAGGAAAACTCTTTAGTTTTATTGAAGCAACTATTACCTAATTTATGGACATCTTAGTTGTGGTGGCATTGCTTATCAATATCAAACCTCCGTTCATACCTGCATCAATTGACTTGTTCTGTTACACCAAAAGGAGAACCTTCAGTATTCTTCTGGTAGATAAACCATTGAACTGAGGATTAAGCAGCTCTAGTCATACAAGATCTTTATGCTACTGAATATTCAACGTATTTGCCAAACTACGTACTAGTTGAACACGCTACACATTGTCTGACTAAACAATTCTTTATTCTTTTGATGCCACCAAAAATGAACAGGACATCTGTTTGGAAGTCAACTTTCAAGTTTCTTTACTTGCATTTCATCTAGGAATGCCACAGCTGGTAACTGATATGTGTGCCCCTATTACCAGGTACATCACGGAGGTGCTGGTACAACTGCGGCTGGTCTTAGAGCCGCAGTAAGTTTTTTGATCGGTCATGAACTGTAATTGTATATGCGTCTTTCTGTGGATGCCAATTGGCCTTTAAGCTTATGTGAATTCCCCGCTTTTCCAATGGAACAGTGTCCCACAACCATTATACCTTTCTTTGGAGACCAGACCTTCTGGGGTGAACAAGTATATGCTAGAGGAGTAGGTCCTGCACCCATTCCAGTTGGTGATCTCTCCCTTGAGAAGTTAATTGATGCCATACGATTTATGCTGGATCCTAAGGTACTACTGGATCTTGCTTCACGTTTCTGAATCAATTAGTCCCTGACTATCTTACAACAGGTGAAGGTGCGTGCAATGGACCTTGCTAAAGCCATGGAAAATGAAGACGGAGTGGGTAGAGCGGTGAACACCTTCTATAAGCATTTTCCTCGCAGAAACTCTGGTTCAGAATGTGAATTATTGCCCACCCCATCTAGCTTTCTCTCGATAAGACGATGCTTTGGCTGCTCATGAACTCTCAACTCGATTCATTGCTCCCGTTCTATGTAATCACCACCAACTTTTAGATTTGTTGCGCAACTTGCATCCTCAAAATGCGCTGAGGCAAGACCATCGATTGATTGAACTAATTCATTGGTCCAGTATCATATTATTTCTGGGGTTCACTGTATTCATCAACTGCCCAGCTACCTCAAACTTTGGCAAATATGAGATTCGTGTAGAAATAAACCAAGGAAGATGAATTATTGTGCAAGTCCTGTTCATTATGTCTTCAGAAACTGTTGTTATTACTCAGTTGAAGCTTTGTCTCCTATCTGCCTATCATCATTCCTTACTGGTTTTCAAAGGGCAATGCACTTTTGATGACTTCTAAACGTATAATCAATGCACACATGCAGTTTAGCAACAGCAATGGGCAGATGCGATTGAAATGCATTGGACACGTGAAATCGACATCTCTGGATGCTTTAATGAGGAGATGTGACTATGAAATATAGACTTGCGTTAAAAGGGGTAAGGGAAAACCGAAAATCATTTGGAAAGAGATGATAGGAAAAGGTCTAAAGCACTTAGATCTTACTTAAAACTTGATAGTTGATGCAAAACGGAACTTGATTGTCAAAAGATATAATATGGGCGATCCCACTCGGCAGGATAAAGGTTTAGACTTTTTAAATCTGCTACCAGCGTGCCGGTTTAACTATAACTTGCCAAGTTCATGTTGCCCATACTCGAACTCGCCCTTTTACCCTTTCAACTGATTTCCCATTTGTGATTAGTGATGACAACGGATAAGGTCAGGCAAATAAGTTATTTTTAACATATGACCACCAAGTCAAGTCATTTTTGGCAAGACTGAGCAAGATGCACAAAACATTCATTTGAGCAGGGCAGATTTACTCAATTTCTAGAGGTGAGATGCAAAGTTTCCAAGAGTTTTTGGGTTTTGCTTGTGATTGTTCTATTCATTAATGCTGGTTCCTCCAGGATGCTCTAGACATTGGAACTCACCTCATATTTGCAAATGCTGTCCTCGGCACATAACATAGGGCAAAACAAATAGAGACACATAAACTCGAATACGCAATCCAATTTTACTTCTTAGAGACTGCAACTGTTCTCATTGTACATATACATGTTCCCCAAAAAGCTGACAAGGGAAAAAATATATTACACTAAAAGGGAATGCATTTCCCAAAGATAAATCACCATGAATGATGCGGCAAAACGCCCAAGAAGTTCAAGAATGGGCAGATGTAACTTCACCTTTCTGGCTCAACACCGAATCCCCTTGAGAAATACTTGTGGAAGCATCCACTTTTAGCAGTGGCGTCTCTAATGTAGGCACAATTGGGGGTTGTATCCTTCTTGTAACTGTCATTTTCAACCCTTCGGTTGTGTGGATTGTTGCTCCTGTGGTCATGGTTACCTGGATACAGGTTCTGTGGTAAGAATTTGCTCTATTGCTGTTTCTATCACAATTCTGACTCCTTTTACAAATCAAAAGGATGGAAAGCTCGGCGTTCATAAGTTTTGTGAATTTATAATGAAATAAGCAGCCACCAGTTTTCCAAATCCATCTAGCAATTTACAGAGGGAGGACATAGTAAATTCACTCACTGCAGGTGCTCCAAGAGCCATTTGAAAGTTGAATTGCCGGACAAGCATTGCCACCGCCACTACTGTCTGCATCAATAAATGAAGTAGTTCATTTGCAGGAAAAAAACACATTTAGTGATGCATGTAAATAGACCCTTACCATGAAATGAATGCAAAAACAGGAGAAACTTACAACCAACTAGATAAATGATATGCTCACAACCTACTAAATGAGGTGTGCTGAAAATGAGTATAGATAAGGGAGTGATTAAAAACATTACCTCGAAGGACGCGAACATGTCCCCAACACATTTCCTAGGTCCTCCGCCGAAGGGCAAGTAACTGAGTGAGAAAATTGAAGGATATCAACAAACAATCATATGTAAGTGACGAAATGTGGATAAGCCAAACAAAATTCACAACCATTGATGAAGAATGCATTTCTATGTAAAAGTTACAGCGGGACTATTTTGACATCTAACAAACCTGAAATTTTGATTGGTTTCATTTGGATTAGGTCCATCTAGCGGCCATCTTTCAGGATTGAACTTGTCTGCATCAATCCAGTGATGTGGACTTCGATGCAGGTTCCAGACAGAAATAAAGATATCTTCACCCCTGTCAGTCAACTAGATACATCATTGTAAAGTCAAGTTGATACACCTACTTGAACATCTGTACGTAGTATATGAACGAATTAAAAATGAGAGGAGGAGGACAAATTATTTAGCTCAGGGTAGAAGCATTATTCTGGACAATAATATGGAAAATGCACAATTATACGAAGATTACACTATATATAATCCTTGTAGATGTGCAGAGAAACAACACGTGTTTAAGACACAGTTTGATAGAAATTGACTGCAGAGATCAATGATATCCTAGAGCGCTAATGTGTTCCTGTTAACTGAATAAGTCAGTAAAGACCTATTTTCAATGACAAACCAACCATGGAGAACAAAAAATAAAAGATCTTCTCATACTGAAGCTTTCCTCTCACAAAACAAATCATACCAAGATTAGAACATTCCTCAAGGACATCTTTCTCAAGCAGTCAAAAATGAAAACCAATAAAGAAAATTTTAACTTCTTGAGATTTTTCCCATGATTAAACTAGACAGCTAGAGAGAAGAGGTACTTCCTGAGTATACTGTCGTTATGAGGTCAATAAACTTATAAGGTAATCACCTTTTTATAGGGTACTTGCCAAGGAAATCTCTCTCAAGAGATCGACGAATCAAGACAGGTGGTTGTGGGTAGAGCCTCAATGACTGGACAAAAGGAGAAGGAAGATGTCAATCCTGTGTGCAAGAAACTGGAATTTCCACCTTGACTTAGTTAAAGAGAAAAGGTAACTTTACTTCATTGATAACTCGAGTTGTATACTTGAGTTTTTTCATATCCTCAATGGTCGGTATTCGGTCGCCAAGAACAGAATCAACCTAAAAGGGTGATAAAATCAGAGAATCGTGTGATTTAACTTGAAACACAAACACACCATCGAGGAAAATGAAATTTGTAATCAGGATATACAGTTGGCAGATACCAAATAATAAAGTTTACTCATG
Source organism: Metrosideros polymorpha var. glaberrima (assembly GCA_001662345.2). Classification (NCBI taxonomy): domain Eukaryota; kingdom Viridiplantae; phylum Streptophyta; class Magnoliopsida; order Myrtales; family Myrtaceae; genus Metrosideros; species Metrosideros polymorpha. Next base: position 10,486,013 of record BCNH02000008.1, on the reverse strand, counting down.
TTGCAAATCAGGGTAACAGTGCAAGGAAATGCATTTTCAAGGTCTGGAAAGAGAACTAATTGATGCAACAAACTTTCCGTACATTTTATTGGGAGATAGGAATGTTACCACATGCAATGAGTCATCAATCTAATACAAAAAAAACCAGCAACTTACCTCATTTTGAAGCTTGGACATGACTGTAGGCTCCTGCAAATGTGTAAGTGAAAATGAATTAGGCTAGTGGAGAGGCCATTCTTGTGCTTTGCCTTTAACTCCAAATTGTCAAATCAAAATACAAACTTATCAATGATCTAGTCCATTGTACAGGCATTTTAGTCACAGGTAAGGCATCATCTTGTTTCCATCACATGTTTTTCCTTTGGAATACACCTCAAGTACCTTCGATAGAAGATAAAAAGTCCAAGTTAGCACGGCAGCAGATGTTTCGTGTCCAGCTATCAGCATCGTCATCAGGTCATCTCTGAGTTGCTTACTTGAAACCTACAAAAAGGTGCAAAACTTCTTCAGCAATCTGGGTAGACAATTAATAAAAATTGGAAAAGCAGGGCACCTTACATCATCTCCCGATGCCAAGAGAAAGTGAAGGATACTAGGGTCCTCTTCGTTCATGTATTCCTCATGAAACTGCAAGTCCTCCTCATCTACCATCCTCTGCAAATACAAAATCATACACTTTAATTGTCTCTGCAAATCTATCACCTACCGATGAGCTATGCAGCTAGTCAGATACAGCTAAAGTAGTCTATCACACAGCCTTTATCACCGCAGAAAACAAAGATGGAGCATATTCATCGATGCCCAATTGCTAAGAACTGAAAAATAACAGATGGCTAACTTGATGGCAAAATAGCATGTCATGGGAAGAAACTATTGATACGTCAAGGTTACGTAGATGCATGAACATAAGGAAAAATAAGTTTGACACTTAGGCAGAGCAGGGCGAAGAAAAGTCACCTTGCATAACGCTATCAAATCATTCAGGGTATCATTGACCAACTTCAAAGCTTCATTGACCTTTTTTTGCTTTGGTGAGATATCTTTCCAAATAGGAATTTCCCAGAATGGGATAGGTGAAACACTTCGATCTTCTGCTTCCCGCAGCACAGTATAAACAGCCTGCTCTCATCAAGAAAGAGGTCATGGAAATAAATTAACCATCGCAAAGATTTTGAAAGAAGTTAAATAGGCAGGCGCAGTTAAGCAATGTACAAACCACAAATGGCACATTACCTCTATTATTCCAGTGTCATTTGTCAATGAATCAAAATCATAGTTAAAAACTGCCTTTCCAATGATGTCCAATGTCAAGCGGGAGAAGAGTGACTCCATCTCTACATCTTCCCTTTCAGAAGCAGCAGCATCAAGCTTATCGCAAAGTCTTTGGGCAGCTTGTCCAAACAAGTTAATCATAGCTGCTACAAACTACCAAACAAATTAAGGACTTCAATGAACAAGAGAAAATATGAGAAAAGAGAGAGATTTAACTTCTATTGACTTAGCATTGGGAATTATAAAAGTGAACAATCTGAAATTGCATTACCTTCTGATGCAAAGCTGGGACTATAGCACGTCTACGTACTCGCCATACTTCCCCATCTGCCGGTATAAGTCCCTTTCCCATGACAAACTCTAGAATTTCTGCCAGAATACCCTGTTCATCACAAAGTTCAGATTTAAATTTAAAGACACACTACACTTATCTCCAGAAACTCATGAAAAACCATAGTATAATTGAAGGACAACAATTACGTCAACCATCATATACCTTTGAATAAGCTTTTGAGTTGTCCTTCAATATATGCTTTGCAATTGATGGGTCAGAAACTATTAAAAAGGACTGCATCCAGAAATCAAGAAATGAGTGGCTAGAGTACTACGAATTCATGCATAACCGGGAGTGGGAAGATTCTTATACATTCTATAGGAAAGACAACAAAACAATACGAGCTAATATGCACATCTAGCAGGAGCAAACCTTGGGACCAAAGGTCAACCTGAAAATTCCACCATATGTGAGATAAAGTTCATATAAGGGGATGAAGAAGGCCTCACTCCGAACAGCACTAATTGCACCTTTTGCCTCTGGAATTTTCGGATGGTCTTCAGTGGAATCAAACCATTGAAAGAAAAAATCCAAAACTTCGGGAGGAACACCCAACTTCGACAAGCCATTCCTCACTTGAGATGGAAAACTTTTTCCAGAGGGGGACCCAGGACGAGGGGGGAAGAGAATTCATAATCAGCAAAAATATATCGGATGCTTGTAAATAAAACTAATTCTTAACATACTCTCAAAACAATTGTAGTAGTTATAATCTGTTTCTTATCCTCCTCCCAGTGATAACTTAAAATGTCATTGCTCAACACCCTTGAAGTACCATGAGTTTGGCTCAACACTGGATTGGTCTCCTTCTTAAGTAGATGAGTTATTCCTTTACTCGAGAAAAAAGAACAAAGATCTCTACATCTACTTTGCTTAGATGCAACCTTTAGATGTCTTGAAACAGGGGTAGTTACATGTTTTATATCTTCTCTGTTTAGCACAGTATACATCTCTCGTACATGAACAAGACTACTAGAAATCAAACACGCATTCTTCTGGAGAAAAAGTGAAGATGACCCAGATTAGCTGGCAATAACTTTCATAAACCTAGAGCTGAATTTTCTTCTTCATTAGTATGTAAGCAGACCACAAGACTGTCACAATTTGCATAATATCAGCCAAAAGCAGGAAATATGTGTCTCACTGAACAGTGAACACACCCAGATGAACAATTTCCATGGGATCAAGCTAAACACATCAAGATTCTTGCTTTTATTTGCAAAATTCCAACGAGCCGCAACTGAATGAGAATTTCCACTCACCCTGATCGCTCAACAGTGAATTCGCCGGAAGCAATCCGAGCGGACAGCTCGGCACGCCGCTTCTCTTCGACCAACCGCTCAACACTCTTCACACCACTGTCCACAGGCTCAGGCTCTCTGCCGTTCGAGGAAGCACAAGCGATTGTCGTCGCCCATCTGTAGTTACCTGAAAACAAAGCAAGCAAACAAGGCATCCTCAGAAAAGGAAGAAGTTTTTCGGCAATCATCCTAAAGACCCTTCTTTTCTCGAGAACTCAGAGGCCCACCACACACACACACACACCATTCAGTCTAGCGGGAGTGGGTTGTCTGAACCGGACGGTGTGAAGCTTCGTGTGGAAATTAGACAGAGTAGAAATGGAGGATGGGGGCAGAAGGAGGAGGAAATTAGCGGCCATTGAACCGCGCAAGAAGCTCCCCTCCAGGAGTGGGTGAAGCGTTGCGCTAAGAAATGAGAGTCCTCAAGCGTTTAGAGGGAGTGAGAGAAAGAGAAAGAGAAAGAGAAAGATAACGCAACGGAAAGTCCAACTGCTAAGAGCCAAACGTTGGAATCTCCGAAGGCAAGACGTTTGAGATTCCGTCTCGCCACCAACTCCTCCTAGTGTTACTCCGTTTTTGTCTTTAATAACTCGCGAGTCACCGGAAATATTCCATTCGGCTAATTCCGATGAATGGATATAAATTATCTCTACCATTTTTTTTCTTTTTTGCTAGCAAAAAAGAAAAAAAATGGTCTGATCTGAACACATGATTTATTGAATGCGAATGCCTAATCGCACTCAGTTAGCTTCTTTCGATTAGTGTTTACTATTTTCGCAATCCCATTTTCCCTGTTTTCTTATTCTTGCTTTTCTCCTGTTAGCTTTTCTCGGGAAAATTATCAAAAAAGTTTTAAACTTATTATAATTATGTCAATTTAGTTATTTTTTTTTTTGCCAGTTCATTCATAAATATTTTACAATTTTTCAGTTCAATTCATTCGGCGAATTTTAGTTGATCGGTCAACCGACGCTAACATGTCAATTTTTAATTTATTTTTTTATTTTTTTCAAAATTTTTAATTAATTTTTTTTTTCCCTGGTGATCGGTTGGGGGAAGAAAAAGGGAAGGGGAGGGGAGGGAAAAAAAAGATAAAATAAAAAAATTATTAAAAAATTGACATGTTAGCGCCGCTTGGCCAAAATTAACCGAATGAATTGAACTGAAACAATTGTAAAAGATTTAGGATTGAACTAGCAAAAAAAAAGTTTATGACTGAATTGACACAATTACAATAAATTTATAACTTTTTTGGTAATTATCCCAACTTTTCTCTTTTGATATAATTTAGATCCTAAAACTCTCTCTCCCGTTTCACGAAGATTTCTATCACAATTGAGTTTAGATTTGGAGACTGTGTATGATTTTGGGGTTTCTCTTTCCTTGGCTTTTGTTGGTGTACAAGTCTAGTTTCAAAGGAAATCAAAGGAGTTTCGTGAAGGTTTCGCTCATACAGGTGTTAGATATGTGCTCGTTCAACCTTATTATTCTGAATAGCGATGGTGTTACGCAAAATCTAGGTGCACACTGTCGAAAGGCAATGCCGTAGAAACAGATGAATATCTCGGTGTGTGTTCTCATTACTAAATACGGATTCGGTAATCGGCCGCCAATGTTAGTTTGAAGAAGTCATAGATCTATTCTTTGAGCGTGTGACCTCTAATCTTATTTTGATGATTCATCTTGTTATCTAGAGCTTGTTTTATTTTAAAGTTATCTAAGATTTGTCTTGGTTTGCAGTTGGACTGCCATGTGTCTCTCTTGTATTTACATGGAAATAAATGAAATATTACTTTGACCCAAAAAAAAAAATTGGAGAAGTTGTTACATGATTTATAAGCTATTAGACCGCAGAGCCCACGTAAATAATAGTCGCAATGTGCTTGATTTCCATGGTCTACAAATTCTACAATATATATTTTTAAATGCGATTTCTTTGCGTTACTGCATTATTTTAACAATGTGAAAAGTTACGGTCCCTAGTCGAAAATCTCCTTAAACTAGTAATTACTTTTCCAAATGGATAATTACTGATCCCATAGAGAACTTCTGCTAACTATGCTTTGACACTTGCTCTTACAATGATATCTATTTAAATTTAATTGTAAATTGGGGTTGAAAATATTGGAGCAACAATAGCTGCACGTGAAAGAAGTACATTATTTTTATCAAACCACATGGGGGAATTTCCCGTCATGTAGAATTCGGATCACGTGCGTTGGACGTGGGTCGGTGGTATTTTCATACAAGAATGGCAATATAATTTGGTAATATAGCATATCTAACTTTTGGTCATCCTTGTCCATTTCGACATTCAGAACCCGACCAACCCTACCCGAATCGCAACTCCAGAAACCCACATTAGTGACATTACCATCATCGACAAACAAGAACAAAACCGAAAGCTTTCAAATTTGATCAACCAATCAAATTTAATGTATATCTCAATATATATATAATCAATTATGATTTTCCAGTTCTTTATACCATAAAGGGTTAATACCAAGAAAAACGTCAAACTGATATACTTGTGACAAATTTACCCCAAACTATTTTTTTTACCACGAAAAATTTCAAGATGTCACGAACTCTTTCACCTAAAGAAATGATGTCCTCGATAATGTTGGCTCGTACCACCCAGTGATATTCTCAAGAAGTTACTAGGAACCGCACCTTGTCTCAAGATATCACATACTTCCCTCACTTAAGGTAAGGAATTGACGTCCTCACCAGTGTTGGCTCGTACTGCCGTTCTCGTTCGAGCCCTCTTACCTTGGCAATTACTCCATGCCATTATCAAATCGGGCATGGGCTCAGTCCGTCCATGAACTGTTCACATCTATTGGAGAGGCTTCTGCTCTAACATTATCTATAGTGACCTGATCAGTTCCACGTGAGCTAAGCCCTCCATAAGGATCATTCTGAGTAGCCACATAAGTAATGACTACTTGGGGTTGTTGATTTACGAATTTATTAACACACCCTCACCCAATCGACGTGAGACTTGAGATGTCATAGCCCAAACAATTACATATCTATCTACTCATAAATGTAAAAATATATATGTTATTGAGCTTTGAGATAGAATCGCTCGCTAAGCAAAGGACTTAATTGGCCCAGATGGTCGCAAGTAATTAGATAGAATTGTAGCCATTCTAGTGTCACACAGATGATTCTGTTAGAAGGGCATGGCCTCCAATTTTCTCACCTGGAGATCCACTCCATGCTCTGGTTCTATGACCAGCCTAAGAGCAGGTGAATGAGTATACTTGGTAGAGAGGTGAAAAGCGAAATTGCAAAGAACGTGCGAGATCAGTATCTTGAGCTCGACCATCGCCAAGTTCTGACCCAGGCACACCCTTGGACCGACCCCGAACGGCATGTACAGATGTGGAAGCTTGCAGGCTCCTGCAATCCCATTTTCGAATCTTTGCGGGTTGAATTTGTACGCATCGGGTCCCCATATTTCGGGGTCAGTGTGCAGCGTCGCCACCATGATCCAAACATTTACGCCTCTTGGTACTTGTATGTCTCTGAGTTTCATGTCCTTGAGAGCCTCTCTTGATACCACGGCTACCGGGGGATACAGACGCAGTGATTCTTGAATGACCATTGTCAGCTGCAAATAAAGATGTGGACTGGCCTAGTGTAAGTCTTCATGCCACTTAGCATGTAATGTCCTTTGGAAATGGATTTAAAAGCTACTATATCATGTGAGAGGAGCGGTGCTACCTGTTTCATTTTACGCAGCATATCTGCATCGGGGAAGCGATTCCCACAAATCTGCCGAACCTCTGTGCGAACCCGAGCTTGCCACTCGGGGTTTGAAGCCAAGAGCATGAGGCACCATGTTGCTGAAACTGCAGTAGTCTCATAGCCCGCGAGGTAAATGTTCTTGCAATTATCAACGATGAAGCTATCGCTTGCGTGCAGGCTCAGATCACTATTTTTCGCGCCTTCAAGAACCATCTGCAGTAGATCCTTCTCGCCCGGAGCTTCTTTTCGCTCCTTCACTACTTGGAGGATCAAGCTTCTAATCTCTCTCTCTAAAGCCCAAGCCTCTCTGTTGCTCTTCGTGGGAATGTATCTGTAGTAGCAACAATTAATTTATCAAACTTCTCATTTTGGCCTATTTTTGTCAATGATAATAGGCAGAGAAAAAAGGAAAACCTCATGCCCGGAATCCCAGTACGCAAGTAAGTCTTGGCCGTCGACTCTTGGAGCTGCCTAAGCTTATGGAAAATGTCTTTCCCTCTACCGAAGTTGCTTCCAAAACAGGCCCTTGAGATCACATCTGCAGAGAAGCTCCTCATATGGTGGTCGATTTTGATATCTGCAGTTCCATCCTCAGTTTCAATTCTTCTTTTCCAGCATTCCAACAATGTCACCGTGGATACAGTAATCAAAGGTATCATGCCCTTCCAGAGTTTAAAGCATACTAGTTTCCGTCAGAATATCCATGAAACAACAGTAAATGAGGAGAATGGAAGTTAATGTGATTCAATCGATTCAACATACATTCATATGATAGGTGGTGGGAATTTTGCTGTGTAATTATATAGAAATTATCCTAGTGTCCATCAGCCCAGCTCACACTTATGTTCATAAGTCAGCATTACACCCAGGTTGCACAGTAAAATCAGATCGAGTCAGATCATATCATGAGGGTGTTTCTCACCTCGCTTTAGATGCTAGCCGATCAACAATCTCTTAAACATGTTTAAGCGCTACCAGTAATAGAATTGGAAGATGGTCCACCTGACCTAACAAGGGCTAAGCTCAAGATACGTCGACAGTTTGAAAAGGCCATAATGTAACTTCTTAGCAGCTAAAACAGTAAATACAAGTCTCGGACATGATGGGTCATACCGTGACCTTGTCCATGAACAGCTCAGGAGCAATGATCTTCCTCTGATGGGTCCATGCACGACCATTAGAAGTCAGAATGCCCCGACCGAGCAGAGGACCCCTGTCTCTATGTTGGTAGGAGGGTTTACCCAAGTCCAAGGAGGTGCATGTGGTTATCTCTCTCACCACATCAGGTTGATTCACACAAAGAATTTGTGTGGTACCCAGTGCGAACATGAACACTTCTCCTAAAGAAAACACAGGAAAATATGGTTGAGAGGCTTCCTGATCAATCCCCTGTTCTTTGGCTGATAAAGTTTCATGCTTTAATATTGATAGCAATAGTTACCATATTGAGCTCTCCATCGCTCAAATGAAGGGAAGAGCGAAGCTGCACAGTCATGAGAGACCGCGGACTCACTTGCTAGAGGCTTTTCTGTAATCCGCTGTGATTTCTTGATCTCACTGATGTTTCCAAGTAAGAACGATGCGGCCGGTCCTCTGATGCCCTGCCTCCTAAGCAAGGATCTAAGCCTTTGTGGCTTCAACACAAGCAGAGTGTATAGACGTATTGACAATCCTAAAACAACTACCAAAGCTAGCGATACAAGTGTGCTACTGAAATCGGAGTCCATCGAATGGTTATACTCTACATTCTCTATCAAGGCGAAACTCTTCAAGGGACTATTATGCTTTCCCGTCTAGGAACTTTAGATCTTGGTTCAGTGTCACTGTAAAGAGTGCTTTCACTATGCTCACGTGACCCAATGTAGGCCATATTGGTTAACTATTCAAGGCCAGAATCATTGGAAGATCTCATAAGTATAAGCAACTCTTACCTTTAGCTCCTCCATGAGTGAACCGGGACAAATCATCACGAAACATAATTTGAAAGAGTTGTAAGTTACGAGGACCAAAAAGTCAATAACATAGGCCCAGCTTCTGGGTCCAGTCCTCGTCTGTAAGCTAAAAAGATTGGAAAGGTGATGAGGTGACGTTAAATGAAGCTAGAAATATGGCCATGTTTCTACCTTTACCCTTGCCACAATTTGTTGCTAATCAATCCAAGAGAGTAGTTTGTTCACGAGATATGGATTTAGCAGACACCCCACATTACAAAAATAATGAGAACATGAACATTCTCACGCTTGAGGTTGTGGACCTGTGGTCTCTTTCATTTCTAGCGATCATACACAGTTGCGGACATGTTCGGATGTTCTTTCTTTTCCCTGTCTGGCTGGGGCTTCACACCCCCAACCTTTCATCCCCGCCTCAACACATGTTGCCGTGGTGTTAGTGCAATGCCAGAGATAGCAGTGTTTTGTGAATGGTTGTGGAGGTGGAAGGACAGTGATGGCAGTGACGGAGGGGTGAGGTGGCAATCATGATGGGCGATTGGTAGTGGTGGTGGTTGCGAAGCCATGCTGGCCGTGGAGAAATGAAAGTTGGTGGTAGTGGGGAGAAATGGTGGTGGTAGTGGTGGTAGTAGTGGTGGTGATAGGAAAACAATGGTGACGAAGACGTCATGTGATGGTGATCTGAGTCCGTCCAACCTCAATCAACCTGGTGGTTTCCTTTGAAACATCCGTCCAATAATCAAACCCATATCACACAGTAAAATATCAAATGCATCCTTGCAACAACTGATAAATCCCAAGAAATATAAAGTTTTGGCATTGCCTAATGCATCCATTAGCAAGTCATATTTCATTGACAAATGAATAAAAGATAATCCAGAAATATCAGCTTATTATGTCCAAACCATGCTGAAATATAATCTCTCCCCGGAAAATGGTTAAACGACAACAATGTTCAAGACCATAGATAGTCTAAGGGAGCCAAGATAAACAAAACTAATTAAACTTAGAGACAGAATGTCCAGAATGATAATGCTCGGCATTGATGGTGCACATGAACTATAAAAAGTAATTGATGGTAGCTTCACTGGTCCTTTGGTTCATGCCTCCTCTCACTTTCCTGTAAAACAAGAATGTCAAAGAGAGTTTAGTCCATGAGTATGCATGCTCCTCTTTATAACTATGGATTTTCAGGAGGTAGGTTGGAGAACTACCTGAATCGCGCTCACGCTTGCTGGCAAGGAACATTCGCAGATGGGGGTCAATGGGCAATCCCATTGCTTCATACATTGGATCATAGACTGAATTGAATATAGGCCTGACATGCACGAGAACAAAAAAGTTCATGATTTTCCTCTCCGCAATAACTATTCATCAAACGAAAGAAATATCAACAGAACTGAAACTGAAGTTTTTATCATTAAAATGAGTACCTATTGTTGGGAACCTGACTCTGAGTGCCTTGAACTTGAGGGACCCTATTGGTTAGCTGAGGAGCGCGGGTTGGATGAATGATGTCGGACCAAGTCATGTTCACCTAAATATCACCGATTCCATTTCTTAATTCATTGTATCATGCTAAGAAAATTGATAGGGAAAAAAAAAGGAGAAGTAGATGAGGTTTTAGCACACTCTTGAGGCAAGGCTACTCAGAATCAGGTAACTACCAGGGGATGTCTTGAAGGTTGTCTAGGTGATGACTCTCCCATACCAATGTGGCTCTCATTTGGAAAGGGTCCTTGTACTCCTAGTCCTAGCTGCTCACATTGAACACAAGAAAAGTAAACAAGGATCTGCTGGGTCCTTACCAGCAACTAAAATAAAAAAGAGTGCAGTGCTAGTGTTATATAGAGGGTGTATGTACCCCATTGTTGAAGTCTCCTATCGCTGGCAACTCTTCCATATGAAGAGGAAGAGATGGTCCCATATTGTAGGCTCCCATTCCCTGTTGGCAGTAGAATGCAGAAGATAAATTTAGAGAAGAAAAGGAAGAGTAGTCTAAGATATAGGTGCTCTAATTGTTGTCCTGCATATGTACCAGCTGAGTTGGATAGCTAGGAAGCTGAAGGTAAGGAGATCCTCCACTGTGGTAAATGCTGCTATTTGGAGGCAGAGACACATAAGGAAGCAGTCTCGGGACCTGAATGTCTTGTTGCCTGCACTAGCATCTTATAAATGAGTCATTTTTGTTCTCATTCTTAGGCTTAATTTGAGAGTGCAAGATACCATGTAAGATGTGTCTTGTTGGAAGCGCTTTGTTTTGTGTCACAGTTCTAAGGCTACCATGCAAATAAGGAAAGCCATAAAAAAGAGGCAAGCACGACCATAAATGAGTCATTTTTGTTCGCAAGTTCATTTCTTAGGCTTAATTGGAGAGTGTAAGATAGCATCCAAGATATGTCTTGTTGGAAGCACTTTGTTTTGTGTCACACTTCTAAGGCTACCATGAAAATAAGGAAAGCCATAAAAGAGAGGCAAGCATGACCATGATGGAATTGAGGGTTCAAACATGTTGATCTGTTGCTGGGGATGAGAGTTAGCCCACTGCGTCCTGGTGCCAATGCCATTTCCTACCTGGCTCTGTGAATTGACTGAGTAATGTAAGCAAATGATGATTACAAGAAGTACACCAAACTAATGCACAACGATAGAAGCTAGAAGAGGCAACAAACTAATGCTAAAGAAGGATTTAGAAGCTCATAAGTCAAAAATCAAGCAGGAGAATGGTAGGATATATGGATACTCACTGAAATTTGTGAGTACGATAGATTGCGTTGGGACCCAGGAAATCTTAAGGATGATGGCAAGTGAAGCTCTGGCGGCAAGTTTGGTGTGGGCAGATTGATGTAGGTGTTAAGGTTATTGACTTTGAAGGCTCCGGTCCCATGGATGCTCAAAACGTTTCTTACCGGTTGATCAACTGGCGAGTTTGATGTAGGCAGCGGAAATTGCATCCCCATGGCTGGAGGCCTAGATTTTTTAGTTTACATAGGAAGAGTGATAATCAATGTCTAGTTCTTTCAAGCAGATTCTATGAATAACAATTATAAACTCTAGATGTTAATAATTATATTAAGAGCAAAAATTGAAAGAAAATAAACATACAGAATTGATTGCTCAGGGCTCAAGATGCTTCGGGCAGGGACCTGACACTGGTCTTGTGTGGTCAAATGAGTATCTTGGTCGATATGAAATGGCTGAGAGCCTCCAATTATGGTTGACACCTCTATCTGCTTGCAGTTGGCAAGAGTTTTATTCACTTCGCAGTATGATATGACATTTAACGGTTGGTATAACAATAAACATTGTGAACAAATAACTTGAGAGGCAAGCAACAGAATTGTAAAAGATGAGCATTACTGGAGCAGGAGAGAAGGCCTCCGTAGTCTCCACTAATGCAGGAATCGGGTGTGCTTTCTGCAATTCAGGAGTACCCAGCACCAGAGTAGAATTCAATCTCACATTGTCAGTCAGTTGGTGTCTGCACAATTCAAATCAAGGGTTAGCCACAACAATAAGTAAGCCAAAGGAAAAAGGTCATAATTGAACTTAATCTGACAAATTATGCAAATCCAAAAGACTTTGTTATTTTCTATTGAATTTTTCTGCAAATAGTCCATGTATGAATAAAGAGGATGAATCGATAAAATTTAGCAGAAAACATTCAGGATGCATGGAAGATAGGTACTTATGGCAGAGCCCTGTGTGTTAAGTGGAATTTTTCTACCACACTATGTTAGTAATGCACATCATGTACCTTTGAAGCATGGTTTCTGCAGATTGATCATCACAATCAGATTGATCATCGTGCTCATTGGTATGATCATCATTATCACTGGTATCCTCATGAGAACCTGATTGAAGCTCGTTATGTGCATCTGAAGAGGAAGAGGATGGTGATCCTCCTTTCTCCACAGGCTCCTCCACCTGGTAAAAGATTCATCAATAAAGAAGGCACGGCTACACTTGATTGCACACCAACACCAGATATTACCACTTAATCTTGCATTTGTTTACCTCTCTTCCCAAGTAATGTAGAACAGAGAGATTTTGGGCTATTTTGCCTTCTGATGAGCACATTCACAATCAAATTCATGAAACCAAAAATCCACCGAATAAATCTCATCTATTATGTAGAGATATAAGCGGAAAAGATGGTAAAGATTCAAATCTTAATATTTCCTTTGGAGCATAATAGCTGATGATAGTGTCCTCGCTTTAAATTTTAGATAAGAAAGATGTCATATGTATGTCAAAGGTGATAAAACGGAGCACATTTTGTCGTCGAGTTATCATCTAATCGATTGATGCCATGGAATGTATAACTTCTCTCACTTTGATGGAGAAACATTTTAACATTAAATGCCCATTTTTGCCAGATTTTTCCAATGCAACGGATGGTAACTTGGTAAGAGTCTCGCTTATGAAATATCAATGTAACAATTTATGAATGAGAGAGATTAGATAAATTGTCACCATACCCTACGCATTTTCCGCCTGTGGAGAGCATCTTGCGAATCAGCTTCTCGTGACGACATTCGCTACTCTGGATATCTGAAATGTCCTGAAAGAGAACAAACTTCATATCAGAAAGTAAACTTCTTCTTACAAAAGAGTGGATCCACGATACAGAAATGACTGTTGAATGAGCAATTATTCTTTTTCCATATCTTTTCTCTACAAAATCTTGACAGTATGCCCCATTGAATACTACTTAGCAGAAGTAGTTAACAAATGCTGATGCTCTTAAGGTTTTATGAAACCATAACAGTATGTATACTTGTTTAAACAGTCGTGAAAAAGAAAACAAGACTTCAACAGATGTGTGGTGACAGATAATAAACGAGTTACGGCAGTAGATAGTCATCCTATTGAACCCTTCAATTGCTCGGCATGCAAGACATTTTTGTACTTCATTCTGCAGCCTTACAAGCACATAAGGGATAGATAAATAATTAAAAAAAAACTAATCAAAAGAAAATATGCTTTTGCTCGATGATTTGAGCCTAAGCATCTCTCAATGTTACTGTGCCAAATTGGTCGAGAAAGAGCAAATGAACAGATGACTCAAGCTAACTGACCAAGCAAGTGATTACAGATATCTGAAGGCCTATTGATATGAAGGATAGACTCTCAAGCTTAGATGAAAATGGAGTACTAACCTCAACTTTCTAGCAACACTAATGGGACCGACCAAGATTCTCAAGCAGACTGATCTAGTCTAAAATGAAGGCCTATATATACAACCTCTTCTTAATTTGGATTTTCTCCATTAATTATCCACAATCTGCACTACATTTTAAGGATGGGAAGGGTCATAAATACATGAAATTTTTCTGAAAATTACCAAATGAGTCCGATGTGGCACCATCGGAGCCGTCCATCTCAAACATATCTAAGGTCTCTTGTCTTTTCTTGGCGGAGATAATTTGCAGCGAGCCAAGTTTGGTTATGGCTTGAAGCAAATATTGTGTGATTGCCTTAATTAGGATTGAATTTTCCCTTTTTTAAACTTCCCCTAGATGACTGGTCAATGAACCTCTCACAGGGGGACTATTTGATGGTAAGGACATTATGCATACCAAACTGCACCAGAAAGAGATGGAAGATTGAAGCAAGTTGCATCTGATTTTGGTAATAACAGTTTATGGTAAGTATAGGTGACTTGGCTGGTAGACTTATAAGGCCATATGAAAAATCCAGTAGCTGTAACAAACCAAAAAAACAAAAATGGTACTCAGCAACAGCCACTAATTTGTGATTTGCCAAATGAGCAATGTCTGTCTGTTTCATCTTACACCTAATTTATTCGTATCACAGCCGCATTTAGAAGAAATTTGATATAGAAGATTGATGGAAAGCTCTCGAGAAGCACCTTTTCCATTGCTTTCCGTATTACGGAGTTACGGAAAGCTCGTCAATGGGAAATGATCTCTCTCATTAATGGTAGATACGGAACTAGATTTTTTTTAACGGCTTTACGTATTTGTAATAAAGAGCCATATCTGAGACCTACTTTAGTAGATATTGAACTAGATTTTTCTTGACGTATTCACGTATCTGTAATAAAGGACGGATAATTCGGCATCATATTAAAAATTTTCAACCTTTCCAATATGGTTCTTGCATTATAGGCAAAAAAAAATCCGCCCTGCAATCGGGATGAATCTAGAAGGGTTTCAGGATATCTGGTGTTTGTTGCCCCCCCAATCCCAAGTAAGGAAGATGGCGCTGTTCGAGAAATTTTTGCAAATGAAAAGCTTGTTGCTAAGCGCAATCCAAAAGTTAAGTTGGTCGGTCCTCCATGCTCGAGTGCCAAGAATTAGTTTTTGTTAATGATATCTACTGTCATACAAAATATTTTTAAAGAAAGATATATGCGGTTTGTGTGATTACAATATAATGTTGTGGCTATTTCTGTTCTATATATTCTGTACGTGCCAACCGGTATTTTTAGGTTGTTTAGTTTCTTCATCATAGCCTTTGGTAAACCAATTGTACTTCTGCCATCATGTTAATTCATCGAGTTGTCAACGCTGCCATTGATCACCAGTCCTTCCAATATGGGGCTGTCGGAGTTTCCACCAAATCAGACAAGAGACTTTGTGTTAGTTGTCTAATTATCTACTTATGCAATGTGACATCCATCTGCACACTTAGCAGAGCCTATGTTCAAAACCAATCTGCAATCAAAGGGAAAAAGATAGTTGCCTGGGGCGTCTACTCTGTATCCTTGAATGGCCCACACTTTATCAGTAGATAATATCACATGTCCCTGCTGATTAGCAATCTTAACATGGTCATTGGCAGGTTGAGTTGTTGACGCTTAGACAATCGTGCATTGGCCGCACCAATGCCATTTACCTTCTTGTTTATATGTATGCTAAACTGGTGATCGACATGAATATCAGCTTGAGTTGAGAAGATAATGTTTTTGCATATCAACTGATCTAGTAGCAATCTGCACACCTGATCTATGAGTTCTAGAACCTTCATGATGTAACATTTGGATGGTGTTTAAACAAAAGCTTAGAGCTTTATTAACTTTGAAGAATCAAACCGATGTGCTATTACAAAGATCAAGAACAGCTTACATCAATTTGACATAACATAAGAAATCAAATGTCTTCTGAGTGGAGAATGAAAAGGGAAAATCCAATCACAGAAAAAGTAAACCGCGTAGATTCCAGTTGACTTCTAGAACGAGAAAAGACTTATCATTACTCAAACATCATTTTTAGTATTCATTGACTCTTCAACCTCGGATGCAGTCTCTTTGAGGGATTCCTTGGTCTCTCTAGTCTTGTCAACAACTGTGTCTCGAGCAGAATTCCAAGCATCCTGCAGCTTTTGTTTTGCTCTCTCAGTCAAATCTTCAGTTGCAGACCTAGGGCCAGTTGAGTAGTTTGACGCTTGTGTCACCTGAACAAATTCCTCAATATCTGAATCTGGGAATTCAAGTGTGTGCTGGTTCAAATCTTAGAAAATATATTAATCAAGCAAGGAGGATAAGTACATTATCCGTCGGTGTAGATGAGGCAGCTGGGTTTGAAATGCTCTCACTGGATTGTGATGTAGCTCCTGGTACTGATGAGTCGGTTCCGATCGGACCCCCTTCAGTCTAGGATACAGAAGACAGACAGTATGAGCTTGTCACTGACTCACCGCAAAAAAATGGCAATCAAGTCATAAAAATTAATTTAAGGTCAAACATTTTGATTGTAACTACTAACTGGTGCGTAAACAACATTGTATCGAGGATATAAACATTAATATGACTGAACTAACTAAACACCTAATCAGAAAAGAATGGCTATTGCAAAGATCAGGAACGATAGAAATCCTTTCATGAATATTTTGCGGATGCGTGGTGTGTGTCTGCTCTAAAGAAAACGGAGGACAGAGTTTGATGGTGGGCGGTCTTCAAGGGCATGAGGGAATTCGACATATACCTCGATGGACCTGGAAATGACCTTAGGAACCAAAATGCTGCTCTTGGCCAAGTTAGTTCCAACATGAGCCAACTTGGGATTCTTTCCGGCTCGGAGGACCATGTAACTTGCCATCTTTTCTTATCAGCCTTGCTTTTCGTTCGGCACAGATAATTTTCACTACTACGAATTGCAAACAGAGAAGTGAGAGTGATGATTTGATTGCTCTCACCTCAACCCGAGTGACGAGTATATATAAGGAGCAAGCAGGAGCCCGCTCTGTTGTTCTAGGAAAGGATAGAGAGCGTTTTTCGATAGCTGAGCTTATGCAAACGCCATGCATCTGGAATATGACCCGGTATTGTAGGCCTGGTCGTTTGGTTTTTGACCGGCGAACGCCCTGTTTTGTCGTTACGATAACATTTGCAAGATCTAGTTACAGAGCTTCTGGGCTTTCTATGACATACCCCACAAATTCTTTTTCTTTTTTCTGATACCACCCACTTCATGAGAGAGAGAGAGGTGATGAATCATTGGGTGTTTTAAAGGTAGAATTAAGGATTTGATTGAGGTATTCTTTGTAAAATATCTCAAAGATGGAAATTCATGGTTATTTCCATCTATCTTACTCAGCAATAGCATCACACGGGAAGTACCTATTATAAACATTACATAATGCAAAACCAATCACTACCACACTTCATAGTCTTTTGACTGTTTTCTATAGCCAGATGACAAGCCAGCAGAGCATGGATTCCAAAACAACAATAGCCACAGCAAAGTGAAGCAAGGTTTCCAAATTTTCTGCCTTTTCCCTTGCATGAAACGCTTGTCAAGACGACATAAATCAAAACTTCTGTTGCCTGATGCAGTAAAACTACTTGTGACTGCATCCAATTTGACATTGGCAGAGAACTGGCTTCACAAACAACAGCGGCGACAACAGCAACGAAGAACTGATAATGGTCGAATGGTCATCGACAAATCACCAACGGGACTATTCGCCTATTTCTTCCCATATCATGTCAAGCACTTTGTGATATAGATTGGTCGAATGCTCAAGCCATTGAGACTTTTCAAGGAAAAAAACTAGGTTAAGACACCAAAGTCTGAAAATCACCAACTTGGGAAACATTCATACTAGCAATCTGTGCTTCTTCGCCGTCTTCCCACATCTAGTGCTTACAGCACAAAACCAAAGATAAAACAACTGAAATTTGACTCTTTATCTACTTGACTCCAACTACCGACATGAGAAACCGAAGCTTGTTGTTCACTTCCACGAGGTCTGAAGTATCCTTGAACGAGGCAGGTGGTTGGACACCGGTAAAGAGATAGAGAGATTTCAGTTCCTCGACGCACGACGCCTGCAGTTTAGCCTTGTATCCAACTATCTTACGCATCGCCTCAATCTGTTGCCATATCTTTTCCTCTCCATATATCTCCTGGTCCTGCAGAAAAGGGAGAACATGTGAGCATCTAATCATCCCAGCCTTAAAAGTTCTTTATCAATTCACATATGATTTACAGAAAACCAAAACAATCACCATCTTCCGGCCCATTTTTGGCCTGCTCATTTACGAGCATAGATTTCCTCAAGCAGAGGAATTTCCTAGCTATAGCATGACTCTTTGACATCTCCCAAAAAACTAATTGTAATTTTGTAGGACCACTACCAATTGTTATAAAAAACTTAAGCTATTTAATGAAAGTGTGTTCTAACATCTCTCTCATGCATAGGCAAGACTTTATCCTTAAACTAAATCATGAAAACTTATGATACGAAAGACAAGTAGGGGCCTGGAAAGAATTGAACTCATGACAAGGATTTCTAGTACCAATGTAAAATTTTAAAAGACTATTGCCAACTGTTTTAAAAGTTGGTAAATGAAGAAGTGATTTGATATTTAAATCCACCAACAGATCTACATTTTTGTTGTTCTTGAAAGACAATTTGGGAAAAGGAGAATCATAACTGGATCAAAGATATAGATGATGAAGGAGATTCTTTGAAATGCATTATCTCACAGCAACAGAATTACATTATGATTGTCCAAACTGCAAAGAAATTTAATTTCAAAAGTGAACCAATCAGCGGGTATTTCTTTGAATAATCACTCTGGAACTTCAGAAATTTTCTGATCCTAAGACTCTAATGATCCTATTGTTCTAAAAATGAGGCTACCTTATTGGTGACATTGAAGAACTGTCAAATTTTCATCATATTATGCTCTAACATTTGCGAATGACAGTCAAATCATATTTCCGCCAGTTTTAATAAGTCCAATAGTGTGGCAAAGCGTAACTCACCACATGCACATAATTACGAGCATACTTAATGAGATTAATTATTGAGACAAGCCTCTGTATCTGAGGTGCATAGCACCAACCGACCAGAGTTCCTATACAACACTTTCTCACTTAAGAGATTCATCAACTCAGTATAATTTAAAGGACAATGTACACGGTGCAAATTGGTAATTTGTTCTGACCAAATAAACATAACAGCTCTTAACTCAACGATTGCCAACGACAACGACACAAGCCAGTTTGATTGCTTCCAGTATTGAGCAATGAGCTTTATGCATGTTAGGAAGACAAACGATGACTGACCTCAACAAAAGATGGAGAAATGCCTCTCCCAGCCAAATTTTGGAGGCCTCTCCCATCATTTAACCCAGAGGAAGCAAGAGATATAGGAATCTTTGCATCTCCAATACCCAACCTGTTTTCCTGAACATTCCCTGCGTTATGGATTAATGAAATCATTCACTGACTATTTCTCATGGCAAAATTGACAAATGCTAACTAATAGAAGCTACTGGCATCCTCAACCACTACCTTTAAAAGTTCCTTGTTTGAGTCTTCTTCCAGCATCCACCTTAGGGCTAGTTTTCTCCTTCCCATAGTCAGCAATTATCTTTTTGCTTTCTCCCCAGATTGGTTTTTTCTCTTCTACAACAAGACCAGCCACTTTCTTATCCTGATCAGGGTGAGCATTCCCACTTTGCTTTATTTTATGCACATCCGTTTCCCTGGGGAGCTTCTCGATTTTCTTTTCTTCAGCTTTCTCCTTTTTTCTACCTTTTCTTTTGCCCTTTTTCCCATGATTTTTAGATTCAGCTAGCATATCTATTTCATCAGCAGCTCCATGCATTCCTTCGGGTCGCATCTTCTCTTCCTCCACTGGATTATGAGGTTTTCCCTCATCAGAAAATATTTCTATCAACCCCCTTTTCTCTCTCACCAATTCATCTTCTCCAGTGTTTTGCAGTCCCCCACTCTCCAATACAACCACATTTGTTACTTCCAGGGGTGCCCCGATTTGGTTGAACTTATTGCCATCCTTCTCCTCCACTTCTAGTGTAAGTAAAACGCCCCGCATCTCATCCCTTGGCTGCTTCGACAAACTTCCTTCTATTATGTCATCATCTTTCTCCATTATTTTGCGAACCTCCAAACTTAATTCCTCCACCATAACTCTGTTATCATAACTATCCCCAACCATGGTCTTCTCTTCTTCATTTCCATCAACCGATTCAAACCTCATCTTCAGTTGTTCTTCTATGTCCTCAGTTTGCTCTACTTCCTCCTTCTCCATAACAATATCTCCTCCAAATCCAACCTCCTCCTCCTCCTCCTCCTCCTCCCCAATTCCTTCCTCATAAGGATTTGGAAGCAAGCTACTCAAGAGCTTCTCAGAGCAAGCATAACTTGCAAAGAAGAGCCCATAAGGAACAGAGACGGCAACCCCTAGTGCAGAAACTACCACAAGAGGAGGAAGAACAAACGGGGCAGAGGAGATCACCATGCCTGTGACTAGAACCTTCTTTCCAATTGCTACTCCCTTATTCCATAACCAACTAACTTTGCTTCTGTCTGCTTCAGAGGAGTATTCCGCGATATCCCAATCCATGCTTAGTTCGTCCATCCTGCTGAAACGATTTCACCTCAAACAAATGAGAACAAACTCTTCAAAAATATCATTGAGTGTGTTACCCCGAAGGCTCTCCTAGTCCCTTTGCATCAAATTTTCCCATAAATAACATAAGCAACAAAAGTCAGGCTACAGATGTTGCTATCTATGGGTTTATGCAGAGACTGATGCAACCAGGAAAACAGTAACCAATGTGATAATCATATCTAGAACAAATCGCTATTAAATAGGCAGTCTCACAGGAGGTCTTCCCAGTTAAAAGTTTCCAACGCAAAAGCCTGAACTATATATCAAATAGGCGGTGAGGGTGCCGTTTATATTAGCTCAATCCTAATCCCATGTTTGTATGAAAGAGAAACATCTAACGTCTCCTGTCGCATGCGAACCGGCAAACAATGGTGTAATTAATATATCTTGTGCTACTCGGGCAAGGCTGATATCAGTTAATTCTATCTTAGGTAACAAGTTCAAACAAGACATTATCAGAGAAGGATTTTCAATCCGAAGTCTTAATGGCATAGATTTCGACAGCATACATACATATCCATCTTCTATGCACAAGCGGTGTGGAACTCTAGTATGCCTATTCCTCGAATATACGATTGACCTAATCAGTTCGAACTAACTCAGCCACATTCTCACGTCTCCCCATTTTGCAGCACACAAAAAAAAATCTCAAGTTTTGGCCAAGACAAATGCACAACTCATTATAGACATTATACGCAGTATCTTGTACAGACAAAACAGCTATGCTGAACACAGATATTGTGACTTAACACGTTTGAGTAAAAAAAACAGTGCTCGCAACAGCTCCAATCTCCAACACACAACGTTTGACGTGAGCTGAAAAGGGCTTATGACTTCTGACGCTAGGAGACAGCAGAGAGAGCCTCTGTGGGGTTACCTGGGTAGATAAGCAGCTGCGTGAATGCTGCTAACTTGACAGGGCACATCCCATTGGAACAGAATTCTTGAAGCGGCGGGAGCAAAGGGTTTAAAGTGAAGGCTGGGGAGAGCATAAAACCCTGGCAAGCTAAGGAAGAAGAAGAAGAAGAGGAGGAGGATAGAGTTTGATGCTGAGACTTTGGCAGAGGACACGCGGTGGAATGGGGGTTCACTGACAATCTTGCAGGCAAATGGTGGAGGAGCCACCTGTTGCATGTTGCATGCATTGGCCTTTCGATTTGCCTGTGGTCAATTCCATTTCCATTTTCTTTTTCTTGCTCTTCTCTCTTTTTACTTTTACTTTTTATCCCAGATATAGTTCCTGTTTCCTTTTTTGATGAACTATGTGCCACCATGATCCTGCTCTTAATCGAAATTCAAACCTGTTTTACATTTTCTTAATTCAAGATGGCTCACGTACTAATTAAAAAGGCTCATTATTAGTCTTCCCATACTTAGCAAGAGTAGCCGGCAACAATATTTTAATGTGCTTGTCATCCTACCTAATGTTGTCTAACATGATCAGTTATGTCATATGAATCGAAATCACCCTTTCTTTCTTTTTTGATTTGTTACCCTATGTATCAATGTCACGTGATATCAGTTTCACATGAAATGGACAATCTAGAATTATGTGTTGGATTTTTATTTGCACAAATGGCGGCGATGGGCTCATGTGATGCATAGTAGATAATACATCAACAATTATAAAAAAAAAATTTGAAGGGAAAATTTCATGCTTGGTCCTATAACAAGTGAATTGTACAATTAAGTCCTACAACTCTTAATTTGTGCAATCAAGTCTTGTAACTTTCGAACATTTTTCAACGTAGTCCTCCTAGGACTAGAGATTGGAAATTTTGATCAAATTGATTGTTTGACTTATGCCATCTTACTAAGACAATGGTAAGTATTAATGTGCACTCAATTTGTCAATTTTGGAAAACGTTATAGGACTTTATTGCACAATTTTATATAAGTTAAAAATGGAATTATCCCACCACTATAAAAAAAAAAAAATGGGGAAGAGAGAGAGTGTGTGTGTGTTGTGCGTAGAGAGAGAGAGAGAGTCCCCGGGCGGTTGATTACCTCTCGCGGAGGATTGCTAGGAAAGCAGGCAGGATTCAAGTTGGTGGCTTAAGCACGGCATGAGAGGTAGATGAAAGTGAGTGCGTTGCACCCACATGCTCCTCAAATCCCCTGGACAAGTTCAGCAATGCGTCCTCTCACGAGCCTCAAACTAAACTAAAGGAACCCACTTTACAGTTAGTTCAATAAATATTGCAATCTCTTTGGGAGAGATCCAAAGTGTTACGCAGTCGGCAGATTCTTCCTTTTCTTTCTCGATCCGACTCATCCGATCTTTTGATTCTTGCTCTATCTTTTTAGCCCTTTTTTTTTTTTTTGCCTTTTGGTCTAATGAGTTTGCTATCAGACAATAGAGGGATCAAGAAAGGGCATAAGATTGTGAACATGAGAAGGAAAGGCATAAGATGACAGGCTGTGGAGTGTTCATGAGCGGTAATTCCTCAGAACAATTTACGAAAGGGTAATGGAATAAAGTGCCAAGCGAATGTAAATGAGGAGGTTCTGGATCTTGCTGGTGGTAACCAGGTTCTCACGTGGATTGGCTTTTTCTTCTGTCAATCGCAGATCGCATTGAACAGCAAGAATTCCTTTTCCCCTCAATTTTTTAGTGGATTACATAAAGCAATCTAGGCGCTTCTATCGATATTCAACTTGGGAGGTAATTAAACTTTATTTTTTTCGAAATAACGGTACAAATTATCCTTGAACTTTAAGTTAATATGCAATATAATCTTTAAAATTTTAATTTATTTAATATGATTCATGAACTTTATCTCAATGTTTAATGTGGTTTTCGAACTTCTAATTTATTCAATATGGTCCTTAGATTTTTAGTATATATTTAAACCAATCTCTAAATTATATAAAAATGTTCAATATTATCCTCGAATTTAAATTAATGAAATGACAACATGTTCTTATGGATCAATTTTGAGATCACGTTAAATAAATTAAAAATTCACGAATTACGTTATATATTGAATTAAAGTTTATGATTAATCGTGCCATTTTTCTATATTTTTTCTTGGCCTTGCGCCGCTTCAAAAGATAAATATGAAGTTGTCATTTCAAGAAATAAAAAGGAAAAGGGGAGAAAGGATACGATTGGAGGTGACCCGTTGTTCCATCTTCACTCCGCTGCTTTTGCTGTGCAAGGACAGAGAGGGGGGAAAAGGCACTTGCTTTCTGAAGCGCGCATATCTATTTATGCTAATATATCACAAGCTCTCAGCTCTTCGGCAATGTTTCGTTAAATTCTACGCGGCTCGGGAAGAAGATCTGAACCGATGCTGCTGTCAATGTCAATGGGGGTCAAACAGTTGCCGAGCCTGCATAGGACTTTCCTTTGACGGTTGAACCAGAGTTTTGTCCCCTCTGTTTTTTCATAGGGTCTGCGGCTACCCCGTCCAAATGCTCTGCACAAGGTCCACTTCTTGCCAATTGCCAGCTTCTCTTTTTCCCCGAAGCCAACAACATAGAGAAGAAGCTCTCTGTCCCTCCGTCTCTCTGTCTCTGTCTGGGTGACGTGCACACGGAGAAAATTCCTTTCTTCCTCTCCATTCTCTACGCGGTCATTCATAATTTTCTGCTTACCCACCTTCCGAAATTTCGTTCAACCCAAATACGATCTTCCCTCGTTTTTACTCTTGCGTTCGTTCATTCATTCATTCAAAACGAACCACAAAGTTCCAAACTTGACACTCTCTTCACCTTCAAAGTACTCCTTCTTGATCTGGGTCCCTGTAAGAAAACTGTTCCATGGCGTGCCCATCGAACTCGATTCGCTACAACACCACCCTCTGCGCATGCCAGCCTGGGCGCCTCTTGAATGTCACCGCCGACGCCTGCACTCCGTTCACGGCCGACACCACCATCTCCGTCAACAGCGGCGTGGATGTTTACGCCGTAACCTTCCCCGAGACCATCTTCTCGTTCGATTCGATCAAGAAGTTAACGCAGTCTCAGGCCGTCTTCTTGGAGGCCACGGCTGTCCTGTTGCTGTCTTGGCTCGCGCTTTGTGTTTTCTTGAGGTTCATGAAGGTCGGAGATGGCAGGAATGCGTGGTTCCAGATTCGGTGGTGGATCAGCCGTTTGGATGTTTGCTTCTCCACCAGGCATTGGCTGGTAATGTATTTTCCAAAGAATAATCAGCCAATTCAGTTAAAAAATCGTGGTGTGGCTACTTTGTTTGCTCAAATTTCATGAAAACAGCAACTCGGAGCTGAATCAAGATGTTAATTGTGCAATACCCTGGTTTGGCTTCGCTCGTTTTGTTGCCCATAGTTGGAAGTGAGTGATTTTAGCTTATTTTGGACCTTTGACCCTCCTGTAGGAATTAGCTTATGTAGAATCATCCGTTGATTTTGTTGCCTGTTAGTGGTCGGTCTTAAGTTTTCTTCTAGAGATACTCTGGGTAATATGCTGCAAAGTCCAAAACTTTTGCTGGAAAAGATGAAGAGGTTCTACTCTGGGTTACCTGCTTATACCCTCCCTTCTTCTTCAAAGTTGCCCCTGTTGTTGTGGTATTTAAAAAACCGATTGACCACTGCCTCCGTCCGCTTCCTCCGTTGCCATGCAAGAAGAAAGGGGGCATGACACAACCAGCTACTGTGATCTATTTGATAGTTGAAGTTACTGGCACCTAGTGAGTGATATCCACGTATCTCTTCCGCTTCATTGGCCAACCTGCTCATGAGCTCTCGTCCTCCTCCTCCCTCCTGAAGATTAAGACCGTCAATGGGACCAAATGTTGGACCTACCTCTCGTAGAATCACGTCTACAATTTGTCAATCAGACTGTTTTTTTGGGGTTACTTGATTCCATCAGCTGATTGTTTTAACTCACCCAAGTAGCATAGGGGCAAGTGCTGTCAAGTACATTTATCTTTCCAATAATATGTTCTTTCTATTTTGATCCCCTGGGCAATGCCTGAATGAGCTTGATATTCTTTTTTGATAGCAGTGGAGGACTTGCATATCCTGCCCTGCATTTGTCATCACCAATTGATGAAGTTTCTCATGGGTCCTTCTGATTCTTACTCAACTAGCTGCAGTCAAATTATCTCTAAGTGTCCTTTACAACAGCTTTAAAGACATTTCTCTTAACGATTACAAGAGAAGTCCAAATTTGTGAAATGTTCACTTTCCTTCTGGAGGTGCTATGTTACCTGCTAACCTGCTGCCTCTTCAACTTGTCCAGTATAGGAGACCTATCTTTCTTGTGGTTCTAATATCATGGGCACTAACCATAGGTCATGTTGCTCACCTGCTTATGGTTTATCAAATGGAATTTTCAGAGTCTCACAGTGTACTGCGTCAAACATCATAATTAATCAGAAAATATCTGCTCCAGTTTTAAATGAAACTTAGCAAATCTGATGGATGCAGCAATGCTTCTCAGACTCATTTCAGTCCTTATATTTTCCTTGAACCGTTTCTTTTCTCTTATCCCCTTTCTCCATTTGCAGTTTTCTGTTTGAGTGTCTGCTGTCACAGATCCAAAATGTTCAGTGCTTTATTCGGCTTTCATTTTATGTAGGAGGATCAAAAAGTTGTTAAGAAACGGAAAACAGAGCTTGGTGGCACACTTTCCATTGCAAGTTGGATACTCTTTACTGGGTTGTTTGCTGCGTAAGTGTGTGATAGTATGTCCTTTCTTTAACCTTGCTGACCTTTTTAAAGCTAAATAGCATTTCAACAAATATTGGTTTTCATCCTAGGTGGTTTGGTCATATTTGGAAGATATTGTTGATTGGGTTCTCAGTTTTTTCTCAGGTTGCTCTACCAAATTATCTGGAAGAGAACCATCGAGATTCATAATGTACGGGCAACAAATGGACCTGATCTCGCTTCCTTCAACAATGACATGGAATTTAATATTACTACTGTTTCCAGTATGAGCTGTTCGAACTTGCGGAGTACGGGCACCTTTGTTATGGGGAGTCCTGGCTTAGTAGACTATAGGGTTGCTCCTCTATCAAGCTTTGCAAATTTCTCTTGTCAAAATACCAGTGAAGGGCCAACTGTAACACTCAGGTGCAGCAATTGTCAGCTGTCTCGAGACAATTATTACTTTTCATGGCAGTTTGTTGATC
The DNA here is from genome assembly GCA_001662345.2 of Metrosideros polymorpha var. glaberrima. Lineage (NCBI taxonomy): Eukaryota > Viridiplantae > Streptophyta > Magnoliopsida > Myrtales > Myrtaceae > Metrosideros > Metrosideros polymorpha. The sequence continues at coordinate 10,459,406 of BCNH02000008.1, read as the reverse complement.
TACCAAATAATCCTGCAACTGCAGTTGGTTTTCGATTCAATCTTTCCTCGAAGGCACATGGCAGTGAAAAACATGTGAGCTTTGTAAGTGGTACCCTGAGGAATGGGAGCGCGGTTGATGATAGGCCAGTTACTTTCAGAGGCAATGATACAAATTTGCTGAGATTTAATTTGTTCCCAAGGATATACCATAATTTACACGATCTCAGGCTCATCCAACCACTGTTCCATGATTTTCTCCCTGGGTCAGTTTTTCAGGATGCTTCTCAACTTCAAGCCTCCTTGGAAAGTTCTAATGGGATCATCAACACCACATTATATGTCAACTTTCTGTCTGCATATATCGTCGAGATTGACAACGAGAGTATTATGGGCCCTGGTAAGTAACTTGATTGCAGTGCAGACATGGAAACTTACACTACTAAAAGCCAATCTAAGGTTCTTGTGGCGCGGTTAGATGAGGTGTATTTTTTTATTTATTGATACCCATATGTCAATATTTGGACGCCAGCCTGAGATGATTCGATAGAGCTAGAGATACTCTGCATGGAAGATTATGCTTGTTTTTGTGATTGTGATTACTGAGCCCATTTGTGCTTCTATTGATCTGGAGCTTTGATTTGGCCTTGTTGAGCATAGACAGCATAAAGTATGACATCTACGAGAAAGATTGGTTGTTAGAGCAGAAGACGTGTTATTGGGTTTCCGGTTGCTCGCCTACAATTAGAAAGGGACTTGTGGCCACTTAGTTATCTGCTACTATGTAAATTGTGCTTCTTCTTTATCTTTGAGTCACTGTTATTCCATGCTGAATGTCTAGTTTATGGTTAACAGCCATGTCATGAATCGAAAATCGCCTTTAAATAGCTTTGAAATGATTAAGTCCTCTTGTCCATGATAAGGCCGATGCCAGATTCATCATTTGATGTGGTTTGCTAACGTTGCTTGTTAGACTACCTTGACCCTGTCTTAGGCTTACTTGTGCTGCTTAAGATGGCCATGGATAAGTGACTTGAAAAACCATTGCTCTAGCGAGCAGATAGCTTGTGCCCTTTTTTGTTTTTTTGTATAAGCTGTATTTATTTGTGATCTGCAGAGACTAGCATAACCTGAGTCCCTAATGCTTGTCCTATAAAATAATTTCTCCATCCATTAAAAAATCATCTTCCCGTTACATGTTTACAGTAAATATTTTTATCCTTTTTATCTTTTATGATGAGAATTTCTTAATTTTGTTTTCCTAAATGTGACGTTTTATTATCTTTTGTGCAGTAAGTTTCCTTGCGGACCTAGGTGGCCTTTATTGCATCAGTATTGGCATATTCTACTACTTCTTGGTGCAGGTGCTGTTTTTTATGCATTCTTTCCTGAAACTTTGGGGTTGCAATGAATGAGTCATCGATTGTAAAATGCAAAATAAGGTCTTGAACAAGGTCCTAATAGTTAAATTAGGCTCAAAGCTTCTTCTTAGTTAACCTTATTCATCTATCGCTTAGAATGGTGGTTGCTTGTGCAGTTGTCCTTTAGCCTAAGGATTGCTTCAGCATTCATGCCTTGTTCCCATTTCTAAAGTAGTAAATTGTCAATCAGTTGTTAACATGCCCCTCTTCCTTTTTCTGTTTTTTCTGCAGTGTGAATACAGAGTTAAGAGACTGCGCAATGAAGATGCTGTTCTGCGGCAAATTAGACATCGGCTGAAAGCACAAGAACGCTGGGATAAAGTAATTCCTTTTATAGCTCTGAAGCAACTTCTCGTATACAAAGAGTGAATCAAATTTCCCTTTGGTTTCATTCTTTTAAATAGAATTAACAGATTTTCATGCTTCTTATTGAACAGTTGCGGAAATATGTAATGTACACCTGGGGTTGCAAAGCACTGGAAGAGAACTACACAAACAGCACTACTGAACCCCATTTAAGCAATTGTATGATGCATTCAGTTCGAAGGAGTGGCTCCCTTCATACCAGCAGATCATCGAGGAAGCAATCACATAGAAAGGACACTATTAATCTTAGCAAGAAACTTAGCTTACCCAGCAAAAAGGTACAACAATCAATTGTTGAATGCAGTTGAACTCTTTAAACTAAGCATTGCTTGTATCCTTTTTGTATCCAGAATGCTGCCCCAGAGTTTACCCAGTTGCAGGCGGTAAGCACTCATGTAGCAGGAGCTGGAAACCAGGATAGAATGTCGGAATCAAGATGTGACACTGTATGTATTTTGTTTCCTGGAAGAGCAAGAATTTGTTAATATGAAACCAACAACACCACACCCTATTGCAGCTAGTTTTCTTGAATGATTCTTTTATTACAACCACACGAAGCAGGGTGCAAAATATACGTTTTCATGGTTGCCTTTTCTATCATTTAGCTCTACTCAATGCTAGTGCTTAGATCCAAGGTTTTTGTTTTGTATAGGCCAGATTGGGCGGGGGATTTTTGAGAATTAAACTTAAGACCTCCTTCGGGATCTTATTAAGGTTGGACCATCACTAGGCAAATCATGTCTCTCCCATGTTAAATTATAAGGAAGTCTTAGTAATCTGAAAAGGAGGCCTATGGTGACATTTGGATGGAGTTCATACTTTGTCTTATCAGCTGTTGTATTCAGTTAGACTGATTTTATAATTATCACCAATCCATTGGCTCAAAAGTGCCCCCTGACAAGGGTTGATAGCTTTTCCAGTTACATACAAAAGATTGCCCCCAAAGACAGGCTTTCATCATATGGGGGCCTAGGTGGCTGTGGCTATTAGCAATCTATGTACTAGTGTTTCGAATTATCTGGAGTTCAATCAGGCAGCTTCCCAGATGAAGTTTCAAAAACCTTAGAAAAAAATTAAGCAAAATATTCACTAAAGGTGATTTTGACAACAAATTTTGAAGATGTATTTAGGTCTTCCATTCAGCAGAAGGGCATTATTATGTGGGCACACTTGGATAATGTATGCAAACTATTGGAACAACCTCATGGATTAACAAAGTCCATAGAGGTTTGGCAAGTTAGTATTTCTAAATGTGATGTCGTCCTCAGCAAGGTCATAAATTTACTGCAAATGCTTCCATAAACAGTGTCAATTCTGGACCTGTGCTGATTAATGAATGAGATGGTCCTTGATTTTTGAGTGTCATAACTTATTGTGGCTAAACATTTTTCTGCAAATGATTAAAATGCAACGGAGTTGTGCAGTTGTATTTTCTCACACTTTCATTGGGTTGGCATTTTTGTTGGTTACCAGCCACAGAAAAAGGGGCTCTGTTCTGCAGCTGATAAGAAGCAGCAATCTGTTGAATTACAAGAGAAAAGTAGCTCTTCAGCATCAGTTCTCTCTCTTACTGATGATCGGCTCATTCCACCTCTGCCGGCACTAGGTTTGCAGTACAAGTTCTGATTTCTCTTTTGCTATTTGATTTTGTTTCTCAACTGTTTGGTCTCGTGAGATGTTCATTTGATCTGTTGTGCTTTATTACTGTCTATTATATGAAGATGTATAGTTGTCTCTCAAATGTATGGACATGTTTTTGTCTTGTCGATTTCTATTCTTAACACTGCACAGTTCACTCAGCAATACTTCTCTCGCAATGCTCTTTTCAAGTTTCCTTATATTTGTTTTATCTTTTCTCTTTCAGAACTTAAGGCTGGTTCTGACATGGATATGACTGATGTCCAGAAGAATATCATGCTTTTGTACGAGTACAATGCCATGTTGAGGGAAAAGTTAGTTGCCACCCACTCTATGCTCCGTGATTTAGAAAGAGAACCCTCATCTGCAATGCCAAGAGACAAAAGATGAGATTGTGCATGTATTAAATCTGATTCAAGACATCCCCTTTGCTCATACTCCTGAAAAATGCGTAAGGGTGGACAAATGACATTTCAGAGGGGACGATGCTGCATATCCAGCTGAATAGTCAAGCGGGTTGTATTTTGCACGAGTCAAGGTTGTCTCCTCTAGTGAGCCTGCTGGCCAATTCAATGAGAATGCTGGGGGTTCTGTTCAATTCTGTTGGCAACTGCTGAAATCGGCAGTAAAATTTGATTTGTTTGGTATGACCGATGCAGCAAGTTGCTCTATTTTGTGGCTTGAGTAGTCTGTGAGGGAGAGCTTTATCCTGGAATTCAATCTTGCCCTCTTGTTTGCAAATTCATGAGACCAAGCAGTGTATGTGAATTGTATCTACACTTTTTGAGGTTATCAGATGTTAAATGTACAATATGTAGAAAGCCAATAGAGGAGAATAGTCACTTTACATATCCGGTGGAACTTTAGATATATTGATATGTACTATTTTGCTGTTTTCTGCTGATTCACATGACTCGTATCTGCAATTTCTATTTTCCCATAGATTGTTATGTTTTGGCCACAGAACGCCTTGGGTTGTCATACTAGAGGCTTTCACAATAACAAAATAACAAACGGAAGGCCTAAATTGACCGACTTTGGCTGAGAAATGGATCGGAATGTCATCCTGTTCAATACACCTGTTTGGCATACTTTGGAGGCTCCAAAAATGCGTATCCAGAAGACCTTTATACATATATCATAAATGGAGACATGGAATTCATCTTATTTAGATTTAGGAGAAACTTTCTAATACATTTTTATAGTACTTTCAAATCTGGTCAGGGCAGGCTAACATTACTAAACAATATTGTTTCGGCGAAAGAAAAGGTCGTAAAGAATCATTTATACCAAAAGTAAACAAGAATCGGTTCTTGATGCGATTCCACCGAGTATGTTTGATCAAGATGCCTGGTCTTTTGTAAGCTTAAGCTGGTTGTGACTACTAGAATGCTTATTTGTTGAAAAATCAATCCCAATTTCAGAGAGATCATGGCGCAACAGATCTGCACTCTTAAACTGTATACCAACAATGCCAACTTCCAATGCAGCCTTCACGTTCCTTAGCCTGTGCAAGCCATAGCAACAACAAGGGTAATAAGAGAAATTGAATCAATAAGTCAGATCTCTCTCTCTCTCTCTCTCTCTCTCTCTGATCCATGCAAACTTGCATGCATGCACTCCTCAAGCACACACTGTACAAATATGAGCTAAACAATAGCGCAGATTACAAATCAACACAAAGGAAGAGCCAGAACTAGAGAAAGAAAATAAATGGATCCTAATTTAGGAATCCCATTTGCCGTTTTCAGTACTGACCAGAACTCATACAAGATATGGACAAATAATAAGGGCAAGGAAAGCCAATAACCTGTCATCAATGAAGACACAGCTAGGTGGATCAACTTTCAGGTGTTGCAGAGCATCCAAATAAAAATCACGATCGGGCTTCCTTTTTCCTGCAAGAGAATAGAATGATCTAACAGGTTTAGTATGGACTCCCCCGAAAAATAATGACTTGAATCGCTGTCATCAACATCTCCTCAATGAAAAGTCCAGGCGTACCAATTATGCATGAACAAAACGTCCAGGATAAGTATCTTGATATTTTCAACTTCTCCTCAATCATTTCGTACCTGCAAAAATAATAGACATAGAGATGAAACCTGTTATGAATTGACAAATGTATACATATCTCATCTTACCAGATAGGGTAGTTTGTGAAAGCATGCATTTCATAGCCGTTTCCTTTTAATTCCTGAAGAAGTTCCTCAATCCCTTCAAGATAGGAAAATCCCCTCCTCATGCATGTTTTAAGGCCTACAAAAAGAGTGAACGGGATTAGCAGGTTCTCAATGATTGCCAAGAGAGCTTTTGAACCAAATTAAATCAAAGAAATTAACAGAAACTGGTTCTACTTATTTGCAGTGATCTTATCCAAAAGTTATCACAAGAAAAAATGTGTATCTACAATGAAATTTTTGTCAATACGAGCCTATGACAAACGACAATAAACAAGCAGGAAAGACAATTGCCGCATTCCTCTTTGTCTGTTGAATTGTTTAGTGACTTTGCTTCTATTTGCAATAAGATTTTTAAAATACGAAAGGACAATATATAAGTGCTTCATAATCTATGGGAATCTCATTATTGGTACTGAAAATGTCTAGGAAAGAGAAACAAAATAATCCATTTTTCTTGTTTATATCAGCTTTGAATCCAACTTTAAGACCAACAACACAGAACAACTGATATTATGAAAAAACGAATAAAACAGTACTAGAGGCGGATACTTTTCTACTCCACTGTAAAAAAATTTCACATAAGACAGCACTTTATAAACTCCCATACTTTTGCAGGCATCATTATCGTACCCTGCACAATTTCCAATGCCACAATAAAGATGCTAGTGACTAAATGAGGTTAGTCACCAACCTTCCAAATCAAAAAGCCTTCCATCTTTGAAGAATTTTCTGGCCAGCTCCATCTGCAAGAACAGGCAGCAAACTTAAGGGAGATGATGAAGAAGTAAAAGAGAAATCGCGAAACAGGTAATGGAAGCAACATTGAAGAAAAGGTAATTCTGATTGTCTCACAACACGAAACAAATAATCGATAGCCCGCAGTAACCGTGAGAAGCTTCTGCAAAGCTCATAAAGCCTTATCCTAAATGATCTCAACTCATGACTCTGTCACTCCAAAGAACAACCTCAACGACAAGCTAAACTTGCAGGCCAAGCACAACTAATCCAACAGCAGAAACTCAACCACTCGAAACGAAAGCGAAACATCAAAACTTTCAAAGACCATTTCCGTAGAGTACCTCGTCAATCAATCCCTTTTCGAACTCAGTCCATGCGGTCGGGTGCTTGCATTCTAATAATTCCTTCAAAGGCATTCTAATCAGGAAAAGCTCAATCTGATTATCTAAAACAGAAAATCCAACATAGAATACGCAGAACTGAAGTCAGCCCGCACAGCAAAACCATCAAAATCTCCACTTGTCACCAAGAAAGATCGCAATTTTCTCAATATCAACGTAGTCTCGTCACCGGGCTGGCAAAAAGAAAGGTACCCGAAGAAGGCAGGGACATCCTGGTAAAAAGGGTCGCGCACGATTGTGTCCATGACGTCGAAGAGCAAAATGGGTAGCCTTCGGTTGGCGCGGGACGAGCTTGGGGGAGCAAAAGAAATGGATTTGCAGCGGCTGCTGAAGGGGGAAGCCATTCTTGTGTATCTTGGAGTGAGAGCGAGAGGGAAAGGGATGGGAGACGATCTCAACGAAATAGCCATTGCCCAAGAACGGCGGGAGTTTGTGGTGTCCGGACAGTCTATAGTAGCACAGGCAAAAGCGGATCGGGTCGGATGGGCTTCTTTCCCGGAGCGAAAACCCAAACCGCTCGAGAGATTGTAAGGTTGAACTTGAACCGAACCATGAAACGGGTCCAGTCCAAATTGGCTCCGAACATAACTAGTCAATAATCTTGTACTATATCCATCGTAACGTATTTACCATGAACTTCTTGTGATTTCAAAAACTACAAAATTATACCTATGTGACACATTTATCCTCCGTTAAGTTTCTGTTAAATGATTTTTCAGCCAAAATAAAGTCGTTTTTATTTCACTTAAGCCACATGTGCACTATGTCAATACTGTTTACTTTTTGGCATTCATGTAAGTAAATTTTTAATAGTTTTCATTGACAGAATTTTGACAGAGAATAAATGTGTCATACATGTACAAGTTTGGGATTTTTTGTGTCACAATTTTTTTTAGGATAAATATGTTATAGTAGACATAGTTTAGGATTTTTAGTGGTTGCTTTCTAATAATAAAAAATAATAATAATGATGTTCTTGTCAGTAATTGCAACAACTATATTTATTGCTTCAGATCCTCCAAATTAAGAACTTTGAGGGAATTGATTAACTGTAACAGCTAAATTAGATCGACACATCCTTCAAGAAAAGATGATGATATTGTAATAATAAAGTTCCCACACGTAGATGTGGGTCTAGAGAAAGTATTGAGCAATATTTATTACAGTAAATTAAATAGGGTTAGCACTATTAAAAATCCTAAATCGATACACCCGTGTCTCATTTACCCAAATTAATTTTTAGGCCACAAAAAACTCCAAATCGGTACTCTTGTGCCATATTTATCCTAAGCTAATTTTCATATCACAAAATCCTATCTCGATACGCACCTAAAACTAATTTTCGTGTTACAAATCTCAACTACATTTACCCAAACTAGTTTTGATGCCACAAAAAAAAAATTCCAAATTAGCACATCCATGCCTTATTTACCCCCAAATCAATTTTTGTGTCAACAAAAGTCCCCAAACAGCTTGGGGGTAAAAATATGGCATGAGCTTACCGGTTTAGCATTTCTAACTCCTGTTGACACCTGATTTTTAGTCGATATGTCAAGTGCTCTTATTTTTGTAAGGAAAAATAAATAAAATAAATAAATACCACGAAAGAGAGATAAATAAAAGATAGAAAGAGCCAATTCAATTGGGCCCTGAAACTGATCCATGGGGCTCAAGCTCGCGCAGCCCAGGTTTGGCCCAAATTCGTTCCCATCAGCTTATAAAATAAGCCCAACCCATCTGAGCGTTAGTAAAAGTTGTATAAGAAAATGACAAAATGGGTTCAGGTTGGGTTTGTTCAGTTCTAATTTTTATTTTTTTTTTGGCTCAAGGTTTTGTACTAGTTGGGTTGGTAAGTTTTGGATTCAATTAGGCTTGATACGTATTGGGCTTGAATAGGTTTAATGAGTTTGGGCTTGAATAGGTTTGACAAATTTGAGTTTGCTTTGGTTTTAGAACCTCTAGTTAGAATTGGATTGGGCTTGAGAGATTTTAAGTGAAAGAGGCTTTATTAGTAAGGCCATTTTCACTTGAGGCCCAGACTCACAGAACCACAATTGTCTTTTTTGGGACTGGGCCCGAGGGCCCGACCCGGGTCCCCATTTTCCAGAAAGTAATAATGAAAATATCCGAAAATGAAAAAATTGGAGAATTGGTTAGAAAAAGAAGCGTTCATCTTTTTTTGTGGTCAGTAAAAAGAAGAAGCATCGATTAGCTTGTTAGATTTTAGTATTTGAATTATTTTAGCTTCATTTTAGTTAGTATAGATATAGTTTAGAAATTAATGAGTACATTTGATTTAGTTTAGGTTTCAGAAAGTTTAATCTCTTAGAAAAGTAATTGAATTTGGTTTGAATTGAGCTCATGGGATCGCTGTCGTGGGGCTTAATAACAAGGCCATGTTATATTCTTTGTCCAACTCGTATCGAGTTACTTTACCGTACTTTACTTTTTATGCGCGCTCTGCATTACTGTCCTCGATGTGTTTGTTATGATTGCCTTTATATCGTTTTTATGTTGTGATTTTTATTTTTTTTTAGATTAATGTTTAGGTTACACATTAGGATAATAAATGCAAATACATTGCATGGGCACTTAGCAAATGAGAATCCTAGGACTCATAATTGAATAAGGAGACTATAGGTGACACGTAGTTGACAAATAATCAACTTTACGTTAAAAAAATGGCACTAGTTAAATAACTAGTATAATTAAGTCTCTAATTAGGAAGTGAGATGTATACCCATACCTCACTTAGTTATTAACTAACCCCAATAGGCTAGTTGTGACTCCTCGTAGGGTTAATCGAATTAAAATAAAAATTCCAAAAATGTGGCAAATAAGGATTTGGGAGAGAATCTACGCCGACTAAGGATTATTGGTCCTCAACTCAACATTATCTCTAACCCTGTATTTCCCCAACTCCTGTTCGGGAGGGTCGCGACAGTGACCAAAATTTAGTTTGGGATGATGTTGAATTTTTTGTAACGTTAACCCAATTAGATATTATTTCACATTGCATCAATGCTATAAAAATAATTACTGTCTGATGGGTAGGATAAAAATAATTTATGTCCATTGCATCATCAAATTGCACATCGATTTATTTTCGATTGCCATAAATATTTCAGACTTGATAGGTTTTTTCTCTTAGTCATAGTCATAGGAGGGCATAGGATGTAGTGAAGATTTTGGTCATTAAAAAATTCCGAAAAGGAAAACCCATTCTAATTACAAGAAAATAAAAAGGAAAGAAATATTTATAAAATCCTCACGGTCACTTTAATTCCAAGTTTCCCGTTTTTACAGTTGTACGGACCAAGAAACATTCGACTTTCGTGAACCCAAGATCTTCCAAGTCACAGATTATCGACTCCCCTCTCTCTCTCTCTCTCTCTCTCTCTCTCGCGTTAATTTTCCCTCCCTGGTTTATTTCCTGTTTCGAAACACCATGCTCTCTAGTCTCTACTGCACGTGCACAGGGAAAGAACGCCTTAAATCAGGAAATAAACCAGCTTGCTCTGATCCCTCCTGCGCTCAGGGCTTGCCATGGTATAAATGCCGTTGGTTAGTGTCCAAGTTCCGTCTCTCTGCAGTCCGGAATTCCTTTCATCACCCCCAAAGTAGTAGCAGAGTCGAGAGAGAGAGAGAGAGAGAGCGATGGAAGGGGTGACTCACGACGAGAACAGTAATGTTTCGAGGGAGGATGATGATGAATTCCCAAAGGGTTTAAGGGTCCTCGTGGTTGACGACAATGTCACCTGTCTCCACGTTCTGGAGAAGAAGCTTCAGGACTGTTCGTACCGAGGTAACTTCGCTGCGCTGCTTCTGTGTTTTTCTCTTCTCTTAACTTCGACTTCGCGTCCGCAATAATGCGTTGTGTTATGTTGTTTTCCGAGTCGATCGCTGTGGGTATACATGCGGCACGTATAGTTAACCATCGCGACTGAACTGCAGAAGAGAGAGTTCTCACTTTTTTTACTCGAAGCAGTCGAGGAATTAGTTTCATGCTTTCTTGATCGTGGGTTGATGTTCAAATTGCAACCAGATTTTTTGAATCCAACATAGACACGGACGAACTCAAATTCCCATCTAATAACACTACAGGCAAAATCTCAGATACCGACTCTTGTTTTAACTTGATGCACTCTTGTAATTTATACGAAAGAAAGGAAGAGACCGAGATGATGAATGTAAGATAAGAAGATATTTGAATACAAAGTCGAGGAGATTTTGATTTTAGGCAAGAACCACGACCAATCTCTGAACATCATCCAGCGTTGTTACAGATGGGAAGTTGCAAGTGGGGTTCCTTACGCTTGTGCATGAAGGGGGGGCGGTTTAAATGAGATCGAGAGGAGAAGTTTGATTCTGGAATGCTGTCTTATGCGCATAGTTTAGCCAAGAATCTGCATATATGATATGTATAATGTGTTTTTACAGTGACCAAGTGCCAGGGAGGAGAGGAGGCGCTGTCGATGATTCGAGAGAATAAAAGCGGGTTCGATATCGTCTTGGTGGATGTTCACATGCCTGGCATGGATGGACTTCAGCTTCTTGCCGAGATCGCTAACATGGGGATAACCTTGCCTGTAGTCAGTAAGTTCTTATATGTCAATTAATTCAAGCCAAACTCATAAATTTAGGGAATTAATGTGACAGATATATTCATGTTTTTGTTGTTTAAATTTGCCAGTGTTTTCAAGCGATGCCGAAAAGGACACGGTCCTGAAAGGAGTGAACAGCGGGGCTTGCGATTTTTTAGTTAAGCCGATTGAAATCAGTACTCTCAAGATTCTATGGCAACATGTGCTTCGCAGCAACCGTTTGTCAAGCAGCAATTCTACTAAAGAATTGGAGACGCCGCGCGCTCTGACCACATCTTCATCGAACAACACCCATACTCAGGCAGAGAATGAGGAAGAGAATTCTCAGAGCTTGAAAAGGAGCAGCGAAGATGAAGCTGACCAAGGCCAGACTAAAAGCGGGGCGAAGAAACCCCGTGTGGTTTGGACACCTGAGCTCAAGCAGATGTTTATGGTGGCCGTCAATAGTCTTGGAAACGATGGTACGTGATGTGTTCGCGAACCTGTTTCGTGATGATTTTTCTGAGTAGCTTGACTTATAAGGCTTCTCCTTTCTGAGTGAGATAATGGTTGACCTGACTGACGTGTTTCCATATGACCTAATGCAGATGCCAAACCTAAGAAGATATTGCAAATTATGAGAAAAATGACGGGTATTCCTCATCTCACTCGGCAAAATGTCTCCAGCCACCTTCAGGTAAGAGTCCCTAATTCAAACTCATTCAGAACTTCTGTGAGAAACGCATATTAAATCAAGCTTGTTAATTGCGCAGAAATACCGCATGAACTCCAAGAAGACATGTGAAACTTCAGAGCATCAAAGTGCGCATTCTTCTCTCACTAACGGCCCTGGCTTCGCCAATCCGACTCATTCCACTACACCGTCATCTTCATTAATGGGGTGTGGCGGTACCCAAATGGGTGCTGCTTCAGCTCAATATCCATCACAAGCTATAAGCATGGCCCCTCGACAACAGTGCACAGGTTGTAGCATGAGGATGCCTAATCGTGTTGAGTTCCCAAATGATAACTTGCTCCCAAGGTACCAAATGGGGCTCCAATCACAACCACTTGCGCTGTTGCAGCAACCGAATCCACTTCTCCAGAACTACGGTCACCAACAGCAAGTGAACGAATCAGCTCAATGCCCGTCCTATGCTCCTGCGCCATTCGTTGGGTTCACCTCACGAATGAATAATAACACACACCCAGTTCTTCCTAATCAAAGTGACAACTCGCTCATCATGCAGATGTCCCAAACACATCTAGATATGCAAATCCTGGATGAAGCTGCAGCTGCAAGACGCTATCTTTCCGCCACTGCTCACCCTCATCCATTGCATAGCCAGATTTCAACACATGATATTCAAAGCCTTAATTCAAGTACTCCCCATCCTGCTTCTGAGCAGGGTCTGCCTGGAAACCTCAGCACCGTCGAAGCTAAAGTGAATGAATCCTGCGGCAGCAATATCTTTGCAGTCAAAGGAGAGTTCTGTTATCGGAACAACCATAATACCATTGCTGAGGATTACCAAGTAAATGGCAACGAGGCTATGTTTGCAGATATACTTGATCTGGTTAGTTGATTTGGTGGCTGGAGCTCTTCTCCAGATTTAGTTGGTCAGTTTAATTTCGATATAGCAATGACGACTCATTGTGATGACTATTGTTTTCATCTTTAATGCAGAATATCCTTGAGGATCTTGGTTTTGGGGAAGACTTTCCTTTTCTTGACAGCTACATCCAGGACAACCGTGCCATGTAGGAGAAGACTAAAGAGTAATCTTCCCGCGGTGGCATATTTCTGTTGACACTTGCATAGATGAACTTAATTCTGGTTATTCTGTTTTGTATGGAAGCTATAGTTGACTGTAAATATTTCATTAAAACCATTGACATTTTCACTCTCTCTCTCTCTCGACCGTGCGCGCATGCTCACACGAATTTGTTTGTGCTTGTCTTTGCGCGCGCACGTCTGCGTGTCTAGGTTGTTGGTGTTGCCTTAAAATCCTGAACCTGTTGAATCTTGTAACAAAGTCACCTACCAATTTATAGGATCGTTGGATCTCGCATCAATTTGCTTTTTATCAATCAAGGACTCTTGTGCTTGCTCTGAATTTAGCAGAACAATTCCCACCTTAAGATTGCAAATGCTTAAAAACTGATGGTGTTAGTGTGACCTGTTCATTTGTAACTGGAGATGGTTAATTGAACTAGCCTGGACATTGTCTGTCTAAATTAATTAGCAAACCATACTACGATTAGCCATCATTCCTCATGGACATTTCGGAACTAGACAATGCTGCATGGGCACTCGAATCATCAATTAGACAATTTTCGACTGAGAGTGAACTCTAAATGAGAGGTGAAGATGCAGGTAGAGTCCAGCGGCAAAACTAAAAGCTATCAAATCCCTATTCCAGTTCAAATTCAGCAGCCCAAGTAAAAGCCATCAATGCTTACTCTATATTGATCGAATTCTAAGTTTCCACATCCAAACCACTGCTATTCAATGAGAGTGAGATACTTTAAGCATATATTCTAGTTGAGTAGTAATATTTCGAGTAAAGAGTACTAAAGAGAAAACTCAGGCCGATTTGTCACTAAAGCAGCAAGAATATACACTCTGAGGTTCATTATCTTAGACTGGATTAAAGCTTGGTTTCGAGAATGTATCTTCTAGCGCGAGCCGAACAGAACAGAGAGACGATACTTAAGTAGAAAGTGATGGCAGCACTTAGCAAGAACACCGACAGGGAAATCGGTCCTTCAACCATCTCTTCCTGAAATGTCTTACCAGGCACGACTGGCACACTTCCCTGGCCACAAACTCCAGTTAAAGACTCCACACACAAGTTCGGATTTCCAGCAAATGCTCCTGGAAATCTCCAGTATCCCTGTTTCTTAGATATATATCCAGAGAAGCAGTTGTACGATAAGTCCAACACAGTCAGATCTTCAAGTCCAGAGACATTTTCCACTATCTGACCTGATAGAGAATTATGCGACAAATCCAAGGCCTTTAAACTGCGCATTTTCACGAAATCTGGAAGACGACCGGTCAGAATATTATATGACAAGTTCAAGTACTCCAAGCCTTCCAGCCCAAATAGTCCAGAAGGAATCTCCCCATGGAGCATATTACCAGATAGATCAATCCCAACAGCTGCAATAATATCATAGTTGAGCCTCACTTCGTTGGTACCGGCGACAACCACGTGAACTTTGATCCCAACGGTTGCCATGGAAACCAATGAGATATTACCTCGCTGTCTAGCAAAATCTCTGTTGTTGTAATACAAACTTAAGTTGAAGTTACCGTCTGGTATGATGCCTGAAAAATTATTTCCTGAGAAATCCATCATCCGAATTGCTTGGAATGTGAATACCCAGCTTGGGAGATTTCCGCTAAACTTATTTCGAGCCAAGGACAGATACTTAAGGTTTGACCATTTGGTTATTGCATCATTCAATGTCCCGGAGAGGTTGTTGGAGCTTAAATCCACTATCTCCAGAGATTTCCACCCAGCCAAAGTTTGTGGGATTTCACCAGAGATCTTGTTGTTGCTGATATCTAGAATCTTTAAACCACTTAAAGCATCAAGCTCTGGTTGAATTACGCCCGTAAGATTGTTGTTATTAAGTATCAGAGCAAGAAGCTGAAAACAACCAACAATGTTCAATGGAATGGCACCTGACAACACATTGTTCGAGAGATCGATCACTTGGAGGTAGGTCAAATTTCCAATCCTTGACGGTATCTCACCAGTGAGAAGATTGTGTGAAAGAAACAACGCCTGCAAGCTCTTTAACTCTGTAAGCTTTGACGGAATTTCACCAGAGAACTGATTGTGCGACAGGTCAAGGAGTATGAGCCCTTTCTCAGTCGCCTCTGCAATCTTACTTGGAAGAGGACCGGCCAAATCATTGAAGCTAAGGTCCAATACGAGAATCTTCTCCGAGAACACAAGCCTAGGAGAGATCTTGTAGCTCAATTGGTTATGTGACAAGTTTAGACGCATCAAGGCCTCGAGTGAAGCGATACACGTGGGGATTCCTCCCACTATATGATTATCTGCTAAATTCAGAACACTGAGAGATCCAGAACAGGCAGAAAAACATGGCAGAGTACCCGATAAAGAATTTGATCCAAGATCGAGAATCTCCAAAGACTGCTGAAAATCCCTCAGGTTACCACCGAAATTATTGTTCTCGAAGTTCAGGTACCTTAAGGACTTCAAGGACAACAAACTCTCGGGAATTTCCCCATGGAAAGAGTTGAAACCGGCATCGAGCTTTTCCAACTTGTCGGAGAAATTACCAATCCACGGCGGCATGAGGCCCCCCAAATCTCGGTTCCAAGACAAAATGAGCTCCCTCAAATTACCAAGCCTACTGATTGTGTCAGGCAAAGCTCCACCAAACCTATTGTGACTGAGATCAAGGGTCTTGAGACTATAGAGGGAGCCGAGACACGGCGGAATCGTCCCTGTGAAACTATTCTGTGCCAAAACTAAGGACTCGAGAAAAGAGAGATTGCACAAGCTGGGGTGAATGTCCCCGGACAAGTTCATGTAGCTCAGGTTCATTGAAATTACCTTGCCACCGTCACTCGAGCAGGTGATGCCAGTCCAGTTCGTGCAATTGGACCCCAACCAAGTGGACAAGCTCCGACTCGGGTCTTGCACGGGAGACCTGAACAGCAAAAGCGAGGCCTTGTCTTGTGGGTCAATGTCAAGCGACTCGCAAGGGTTCAAGCTCAGCAGAAGTACCAAGAACACAAGCAGGAGCAGCATCACGTATAGCTTTGTGGGTCGACACGAATTTGTCTCCATTGCGAAGCACGAGTCGAAAAAGAGAAGCTTTGAGAAGGAAAACAGTGGCAGGGAAGAGGTTTTACTCACGAAAATGGAGGCTCGAGGGATTGAAGCTGTCCGATGGGTAGGTTAGAAACTCTGGAGAGCAGAACAGACATTCCCTTTCTCTCTCGTCTTAGGTGCTCTTCCTTTGAACATTAGAAAATCGCCATTAAAAGCATAAAGCTTCCATCTTTATTCCTCTCTCTCTCTCTCTCTCTCTCTCTCTCACTGCCGTTGCTGTTAGCAAAGCTCGACTGTTGTCTACTGCATTTCTTTTCAGACAGGGACTCCAACGCCCAGTTTCTCCATTGGGCGAGTGGTCGGGACGCTCCAGTGACTATGGTCCGAAATGATGTTTAAGATATAGTAGTGTCTCGCAACATCAAACCATAAGTGATTTTTAAACATTAGTATTGCAAACAACTTTATCATCCAAAAAATTTTAACTTTTACATTTTATTTGTTTAATTTTAAATTTTGCGACTTATGCACCTCGATATTTTAAGCTAGTTCTACCGTCGTCTCTCTAATAAGCCAGTATTCTACATCTTCACTTGTAAGTTATGCAGGTAAAATCTATATCGATGTGTTAAACTAATAAAAGTAAAAAAATTATTTTTTCATTAACTTTGATAGAAAGACTATATTTATTTTTTTAAAATGTGGGATAGTGCCAGTATTGTTGACTAAAGGTAAGCAAATTTTGGAAAATTTTGTCCAAAAAGTCTTAAATCTATTGCAATTTTACCAATTTAATCCTAAACATTTTAATTGAGCCAATTGAGTCCTAAATATTTTCATGTTATTCCATGTCTTACGTGGCACGGTCATAGGTGATGTGGACAAAATTTTAATTTTATTTTGGAAAAAAGCCACATCTTAAATATTGCAAATTGTGACACATTTACCTTAAACTATTTTTCATGACACAAATTACCCCAAACTTGTACAATCGTGAAACATTTACCTCAAACCTTTTTTATGACATAAAAAACCACAAATTTATACCAGTGTGACACAATTACCCAAAAAAAATTTGTGACACTAAAAATTCAAACTTTTTTTGTGACACCAATTTTTGAGTAAATGTGTCATACGGATACAAGTTTGGGATTTTTGGTGTCACAAGAAGAAAGTTTAGGATAAATGTGTCACATAGTTATAAGTTTGGAGTAAATGTGTTATAGTATGCATAATTTATGATTTTTTGTGGCTTTTACCCTTTTATTTTTGTCTTTTCTTCTATTTTCCTTTTCTTCTATGGCTAGGGAGGGTCACTAGGCCTTGTCGATGGCCAATAGAGGTTGCTGGCTTGGGGAGGGCCGCCCTCGCTTGGGCTAATGAGGGCCCAAGGCCGGCGGCGGGAAAAAGAAAAAGTAAAGAAGGAAAAAAAAGAAGAAAAGAAAAAAGTAATAAAAAATTCGAAACAATATTTAAAAAATTATTAAAAATCGTCTACTTCAATGCGTATCAAGAAGGTCGATGTCCATGTCAGCGATTTCTGATCAAAATTGACTGGATAGACTCAATTGGCAAAACGTAAAAATATTTAAGACTTAATTGATACAATTAAAAGTTTTAAAGCAAAATTGGCAAAAGTGTAATAGATTGAGGATTTTTTGGACGATTTTTTCGAAAAATTTCACGTTCTACAAAACCTATGGAATTTGAAATAGAGGAGACATGAATTCTTTTGACACCAAATTTCTCCCGTTGGTATGAAATTAAAGATAAACAGGTTAGTTCATTAAGAATATACATATTTATAGTAAAAAAAGGGAATAAATTAGCTTTTTTTTTTGTTTAAATAACTAATTCTATCAATAGCCTTGGAATGTTGATTTAATAAAAAGCAATGATTTTTCGTTTTCACAAATGAAAAAAAAATCACTTATTTAATTGTAACCAAGGCACTAATATTTCCTTTCACGTAAAAAAAAAAAATCATTAAAATGACCCATCCACGTGCAACGCACCGATTATCTTATATTAATATTTTCTGATAAATTTACAATTTAGCGCCTCATCATCCTCAAACGATCGCCCCAGGACACTTTCCATGGAAGAGGGCACTATCGATGTGCTTTCTGCTGAACTACTCCGCCAAGCCAACGTTGAGCCTCCTAAGCCAAACTGAATGCAGCACCATGTGAAGCACATCGAAGGGTTTCGCCGGCCGGTTCAGCTCGAAATGCCGCCGCACTTGGGTCACTCTCCGTTGCAACTTCAAGTACTCATGTTCCGAGACCCGCTTCAGTATAGCCTTCATCTCGGCGATCTTGTCGACGGGTACCGTTATCGAGAACTTGCTCCAATCGAGGACGTCACTGAACGGCAGCGGGTAGTGGTCCGAAATGATCACGGGGACGCACCCCGAGTAGATCGACTCGACCAACCTAGGACTTGCGACCTCGTAGCCACTCGGGCAAAGGCAGAACTTGCTCTGGCCCATGTACTGCATGTAGTTTTGGCCCTTCGGGAGGTACTCGTGGACTTGGACTTCGCTGTCTTTGTCCTTCCAATGGTGAAGCAGGATCTTCCTGATGTCCCCATGAGGGCCACCGGCGAAGAAGGCAAAGATGCGGCGCTTGCTCGGTGGCAGCTCGAGATGGGGTATGGTGAGCTTGTAAGGAGGCAAGTTGAACTCAGGGAGTGAGGCGTCTCTTGTGGGGTTGAATCCCTCAGATGTGTTTGCATTGCAAAGCACTCTCATGAAGTTCTTGAACCTGTTTGGGTCTGCTTGTGTGACTTCTGGTGCCTGAAATGCCCATTTTTACTAGTGATTTGAAGAGTTCAAGAAGTAAATTGAGAAGAATTGAACGAGTTGATCCAGACACACACGCACGCACGTACCCAATCATGGCAAGAGACCATGAAATGGTCGGCGCCGAGGCTTCTGTTCCAAAAAGGGTACTTATGAGCCACCACATCGACGTAATCAGTGAAGGCGTGAAGGAGTTGGTCTCGGGCATAGGTGGTGATGGGCATGTAGAGGTAGCTTATGATCTCGGTGACGCTTATCGGCAAGAAGAAGGCATGAGCCTGGTCGGGATGGCGGGCCAAGAAGGGGCTGAGACCGCTCTCCAGCTCGTCGATGAACTGGCCCTCGATACTGTATATGAGGCTCATTGGCCCTAGATGCACCAAGGGCGGCTCTCCTTCCCTGTAGCTCCATATCTTGAATCTCTTCACCATCTCGATATGACTCCTGATCATCGTCATTCAGCGGTTCGTGTTATAATTATAAACAAGGGATGGCAATTTTGTGAAGCAACCATAGTTTTCATATTACCATGTCATATAAATGCATCAGACTCGTCGCTTCCATATCAGTTTTGAAAATGCAAAGTTCTTACTCATAGAGTTACGAGTAAGAATTCTGAGTACTCATATCCATTTTACTTAAATTCCGTGTCGCAAAGACAAATAGCAATGACTCGAGCAGGCCAAATTAGTTAGTATCATTCATGAACTATTGATGATTTTTCCTTGTTAATGTAATCTACAAGTATTTCAGCAATCTGAATTCTGTCTTTTTTCGGTGTAAAATGTAAGAGCAATCTGAATTCTAGATATCAAAAACTTGGTCAATTATGTAGACAACACAATATACAGAGGAACCATTAATTGCACCTGTCCTTGAGGAAAACCTCAAGACTCTTCATGCCTGACTTCGTGAGATGGGTGTTCCCATCAGTCAACGCAATTGAACACGAGAATGGACATTGCAATCAACTATTATTGTCCATACTTTAGCCTAAAAATAGTCAACTGTAGTCCACACTCTTTCACCCAGCATGTTATATGTCTCGTGAAAGAAAGAAAGGAGAACAGGTCCAGTTAAAGATTCAGTACGTAGAAGATGATTTGCAGAAATACCATTGGATAGATGACTGAGACATCTGCATATCATGCATCTAATTATGCTTAAGTAAGAATATGGTTGACCGAAACAGACGATAGCAAGTGTAAATTGGACGAGAATGGGCTCAAACTCAACTGATGAAACGCGTAAGCATTCTGGTAGATAGATCCCCTGGGGACGAACGTCTCCTCTTTGTCCGACGTATAGTTCCGGGCACGAACAGCTTCGCGAATCGCCACTCGGGCTGTAGCCAAATCCTTTTCTATTCTCTGCAAAGTACTAATCTTCTTCCGCACCTAGATTTACAGAAATTAAAAACCCAAAACAATCAAAATGCACATTTATATCCGCGCACACGCTACACATCGAAACATAAAGATTTAGCGAAACGACAAAAGCAGTAATTCTTCACCTTGTTAATTTGGACAGAAGTAGAATCGGTTCGATGAGGAGAAACATGGAGGGAAGATTTGAGGGTGTCCAAAGAGATCGAAGGTAAGGCGCGCGTGGAGTTGCGGTCGGCATTTCGGACATGGCTAAAGTGTGTGGAAACAGATTGATTCACAGGAGACAGGTAGAGAAAGAAGAAGAGGAGAAGTAGCAGAAGAAGAGTTGGGAAGATGACCCAGCGGGTGACATTGCAAGACCTCGTCATTGGACTCCTCTTCAAACCCTCTCGCCGTCCATAAGCTTGTCGTTCTTATCGTTCCTGCATGCGTTTAAGGAAGGTATGGAGAGGATGAGTTTAAGGTGAGGCCAACCAAACTTGGCAACAAGATCATGCCCACTTCCGACTTTCCTCGTATGGAGTTACTGCTTTCGCAAGAGCCATTGAAAGAGTTTGGACATATCTGAGTCGCGTGAGGAACAGTTCATATGAAAACGGTCGGTGTCGGTACGAGGATCTGAAGGGGTCATTACTAGGGCATGAAGGGTTCAGGACTTGCACCCATCTTTGTCAAGACACTTCACGGACACTCAAAACGGAAAAGATAACCGAAGACGCTACGTGAGATCCATAGAAGAATCGTAATATAAAATTGGGTTGCTTTCTCTTGTTTTTTTACTTTGGGATTTTTCGAGTTTATTGAGGAGGGGCAAAAGAAATTCTTTTGCAACCGGAATAGGGTGAGTTCTTTCCTAGAATGATTGGAGCAATTAAGGAAGTAAAAGATTTCTTATTAGTCTATCGTATTGATATGATATCTGTACCAATGTGGAAGTCTATTTAAGATGGTGGAGCTGGTTGATAATTCTTTGTAAGATTTCTGTTAAGAGAGTATTAGATGTCTATTAACTTTATCGCCAAATAGAGAAAGCTTGAGGTTTTCGACTGATCTCGTGATACACGCAATATATTATCTTGGAAATTAAATAAGTTTTACGCAAAGACCATTGGGGAACCGTTTAGCACGGTCCTTATTATGATCTTGTCGTGCCAAATTCGAGAGGCTTTTAGATGTTTTCAAAGCATAGTCGATCGTTCATCTGACTAATCACCTCGAGCAAAGGTTAATATTCTTCTTCGAAGGAGAATAAGGAAATTAATAACAATTTGCTGGTTGGAGTTGGATGGATTGTTGCATGGTAGTCTAAAAGTACCTAAATTTTCTTGTCAAAGTGATTGGATATATCATAAATTTGTCCAATTCATAACACATAACTTTTAATAGTGTTGTTGTTATATATTTGCAACCGGTTCATCCAACAATTTACATGATATTTCTTGGGCAACACGTTTTAAAAGTAAATTTTGTCATGTATGAATCTAGGTAAAAATGTGTTTAAGCATGTGCAAAACCGACCTTGTTATATAAATATAGTGTTTTCACCTACTTAACTATATTAGTGATCTCACAAAAGTTTACTCGATTTCAAAAAAGGTCTGACTCCCATCCCTCCGGACATCTTATTTGTCTATAGCAGTGTATAATTGCATTTTGTAGACTTAGGTCGTCTACTAGTCTAAGGGTGGTGGACGGTATTACAACACTTAATTATTTCACGACTTCAAGTGGCCATATATGCATTTTTTTTTTCATTAAATCCCTTTTCTTAAGATCCAAATTAAGATGCTTTGTAATTAGGTATCTAAGTTGAGAGTTGGTCAAATTGATGTAATTGAAACTTCGTGGGTCCAACCAAAAAAAAAAGTAGGGTCAATTGATCAATTAAGGAAATTTCGATATCAACGAATAATAGAAATTGATGTGAGTGGGGGTCAAAGGACTAAGGAACCGCTACTTAGCATAAGGGTAATTCACATTAGGGGTCACTAAACTTAGGTTACATTTATAATCTTATCTTCACTGAATTCTAAATTCAATGATATATGCAATAAATACATCTACTTTAGTGGGTCAAAAGAAAAAGATCTTTTTTTTCTTCTCTCTTTTGGTCTGAAAAGCAAAAGATTTAATGAGGTAAAGTTTATAAATAAAGGATATTTTAAACCAACAAGCGAAAAAGACAAATGATGATAGTATGGTCGAATGACTCTATCAAAGGTGCTGAGCAATGCCACTTAGTGGTAACCCAAATTTAGCATGATATCAAAGAGAGCCTATCTTTGTAATACGAGTCGGGCGTGATTGAGCCGCTGCTCATCTTAATTGTCGAATGTTTATATCATTATTATCTCAAGGTGGTACACCTAATTTGATTTCATGAACCATATTAACTTATTAAAGTCCGACTTCTCAGTTTCATGAAGTATAGATAATTGACGTCGGGGTTTGGAGATTGAGGAGCAATTCCCTCGTGACCAACGCTTGAAGTTGGGAAATAGACGCAAATCATTGTCATAACTTTCATACGACGTTGATTATAGCATCATAATTCTTCGTTTGATGACTTAAGTGCCAAAATTATGGAAAATTATTTAAAAAGTCATAAACCTATTGTAATTGTGCCAATTTAGTCATAAGTATTTTTTTTAGTCAATTGAGTTCTAAACTTTTTGTATTTGTGTCAATTCAGTCCATTTGATTAGCTGATGTTGACGTGGACAATTTTTAATAATTTTTAATTTTATCTTTTCTTTCTCTTTCTTTTTTTTTTCTTCCAGATCAGTGGCCAGCGAGGGCTTAGCGGCCATGGGCGAGGCGACCTCGCCCAAATCTAGGCGAAGGCAGCCTCACCATGGCCTCACCAACCGCGAGCGAAGGCAACCATGGCCTTGCCAACCGCAGACGAGGCCAATCATGGGTGAGGCCGCCTTCACCCGCAATCGGCGAGGCTGCCCTCATCAAGTGGCCGACGAGCTTCGGCGACCCGTGCCGACCATTGGTCTAAAAGAAAAAAAAATTAAAAAGAGAAAGGAAAAATTAAAAAATTTTTTTACTAAAAAGTGTCCATGTTATGGACTGAATTGGCACAAATGCAGAAAGTTTATGATTCAATTAGCAAAAAAAAAAATTTAAGACTGAATTGGAACAATTATAATAGGTTTATGACTTTTTTGATAATTTTCCCGCTAAAACTATTGAAAAATGTTTCACTTGAGTAACTTCAGCAACATCTATCCGATGTATCCTAGGTAGATTTATTTTAGTAAAAACATATCCAACATAATTTTTTTTTATGTCGACGAGGGAGTTCCTCCTTCGTTCCTCCGACCTTCTCTAGAAACTCAACAACAGTGTGGTGTTATCTGTGCTTTTTGAGAACAAATTAGGCATCCCAAACTAGGGATAAGCATGGTTTCAGAGTAGAACTTGGAACCTGAGAATCGGATAGGAACTTTAGAACCATACCGATAGAAACATGTCTGGTTCTAGGTTCCAAGATATGCAAAGTAGGTTCCAGATTTCAAAAATTGGGGAACTTGTTTTGATGGGTAGGTTTTAGGTAGATATGTGGAACCTAGAATAAGTTTTTGTATTTTTCTTTATTTATGTCTTCACGCGATCTTGTAGTATTCCTAATCTGAGTTTTCATTACCGACAATATTTATGACTGAGGCTTTTATTTTGTTAATATTTCATATTCTTAATGTGTTTAAATATAAGTTGTGGTTAGTGCACTATAGTAGCAAGTGATGTCATTAAAGGTGATAATCACTGCAATCGTTCAATTAAGAATACATGTGGAACTTGGGTAGATCCTGGAACCTGTAATTGGGTAGATTCCAAGTTCCAACCCTAAAATTTGTGACAAGGTAGGTTCCAAGTTCCATAATATGCAGAATAGGTTCCATGTTCCAAAAAATAAGGAACATGTTTCGATAGGTAAGTTTCAACGAATAAGTTCCATATTCCAAGTGAAACTTGTACGGAATTTAGAATTGCTCACTTCTACCCCAAACGCCTCCTCAACTTCTTCGGCCGATCTGATTCCTTTCTAGGCTTGCTTCAGAATTTTCCTTTCTTGATTTTTTTATTTGCAAATGAAAATGGGGTTAGGGTTTTCGATTGAGACCTAATTTGGCCCCAAATTGTCGATTCAGAGCAAGGAAATGGCTCAAATAATGTCGTTCATACACTTTTAATGATATCATATCCTCGAGAAGCCATGTCGGACGATTTTATATTAACTTAATGTCACGTGGGATCTCCGATTAGGGAAATCATTGACGTCATTCAAGTGAACATTTTTTTAAAAGTTATGGTGTTTGAGTGGTCAATTGACAAGTTATAGCACCAAAATCAATGTAGTATGAAAATTATGAAACTATTTTAGTATCCTTTTGCCGCTTGAAGAGGTTGCGCCAAATAATAATCGATGTGAGTCCTTATATTCTTGGAATGTGGAAATAGCATTGGAAGTCATTTTGAGAAGACATTATCTACATCGAGCTGAAAGGTCGTTATGTACATTTCTTTTAAATGAACTTCCAGTAATTGGTTTGCATTCATGATAACCAAGTCCCCTAATTGGTTTGCATTAGAATTCAAGTTGCTGCCGCAGATTCTCTTGAGCTTTGAGTAGTTTGTTTATGCTTCTACTCTTTCCCCCACAAGCCAAAGCTATGTCATGTCAACCTGGATATAATTTCTCGATGCAGAAATTGGGATGAAGAGATATCTTCTTGTTTGAAAAACATTATTTATCATCACAAATCGATCGCTTGAAAGCACTTTTTTTTTCTAGACTCATCAAGTAAGACCTATATATATGTGCAGGGAAAATTATCCAAAAAGTCATAAACCTATTTTACGGCGGCTAATTAAGCCATAAACCTTTCAATTGTGCCAATTTAATCCTAAACTTTTTGACAACTCGCCAATTGAATCATAAACATTTATATTGTGCCAATTCAATTTTAACCTTTTGACAATTTGCCAATTTAGTCCTAAATCTTTTAACGATTTGCCAACTTAGTCATTTTAGCCAATTTTGACAAAAAATTGCTGACATGGGGTAGTCTAGTCAGCGCCGAGCATCCTACGTGACACGGTCAGCGCTAACGTTGACAATTTTTGCAACTTTTTAGTTTAATGAATTTTTTCTTTTTTTCCTTTATTTTTATTTTTATTATTTTTATTTTTCTTCCCTTTGCTAGCTATTGTTGGACCTCGGGCAAGGGACACCCACACTTGAGCTAGCGAGGTCCGCCTTCGCCGAATCGGGCAAGGCCCTCGCCATATTTGGTTATAGAGGCCCATATCGCCAAGGCAAGGGTGACTTTCACCACCAGCCCAGACACAGGCATCCCTCGCGACGAGGCCCGACGATAGTCAACGTAGGAAAAAAGGGAAAAAATGAATAAAAAGAAAATGAATAAAAGAAAAGGAAATTATAAAATTATAAAATTACAAAATTACAAAAATTGTCAACGTAAGAGATTTCCAGTCAAAATTGGCCAAAAGGACTAAATTGGCACAATTAAAAAGTTTAGAACTAAATTGACAAATTGTCAAAAGATTTATGACTAAATTGATTGCCGGACAATAGGTTTGAGACCTTTTAAAAGGAAAATTTGTCAAAAAAGTCATAAACTTATTGCAATTTTGCCAATTTAGTCCTAAATTTTTTAAGTTTGTCAATTCAGTCCTAAACTTTTTAAGTTTATGCCAATTCAATTCTTTTGGCCAGCCGACGCTGATGTAGATAATTTTTAATAACATTTAAATATTTAAATTATTTATTTATTTATTTATTTTCTCTTTTTTCTGGTTTTCTTCCCCCTGGCCGGCGAGCTGTGGCCAATGAGGGTCACCGGAGATCACTGACCACTATGCCAGGGCTGCGAAGCCCTCACCAACGGCTGGCAAGGGCTTCGCAGCCCACAACAATGGTGGCCTCGTGTAGACCCCGGCACAGTTGCCGGCGAGCTCTAGCGACCTTCGCCAGCCATAGCTCGCCGACTAGGGGGAAGAAAACCAGAAAAAATAGAAAGAAAAATAAAGAGAAAAATAAAGAGAAAAATAAATAAATGAATAAATTTGAAAAATATTTAAATATTATTAAAAATTATCTACGTTAGCACCGGCGACGTCACGTCAGCGTCAGCTAGCTAAAATGATTGAATTGGTACAAACTTAAAAGTTTAAGACATAATTGACAATCTTAAATGATTTATGACTGAATTAACAAAAGTGCAATAGGTTTTGAACTTTTTAGACAAATTTCCCCCTTTTAAAGCGATTTTTCCCCATGTACGGATGGCCAATACGAATGAGAATGAGAATGAAAATAAAAATGTAAACAAAGCATGTAAACTAGACTGATAAAAGGAAAACAAGGTTAACACGAGGATATCGTATTGTTCAGAATCAAGACATCTACGCATGTTAAGGGTGCGTTTGATAACCTGCCAGAATTTTTAATTCTCTGCCAGAAGTGATTCTGGAAGAGAAATGCGTTTGGTAAAAAATGACTTCTGCAACAATTTTCTACTTTTGAATGAGATTTGTATTTGGTAAAGAATTGATTCTCTATGCCATAATCAATTTTTGCCAGAAGTGATTCTTTTACTTTTTTATTAAATAAAATATTTAATTTTTAAAAAAATTTAAAAAAACAAGAAAAAAGGAGGGTCGAGGCAAGGGCAGTAGGCCCTTATCGCCATCGGAGAGGGCCGCGCGGACGCCGGACGCTGGACTGTGCGCCATTTGGTAAACTTGCGAAAAGTAGAATGAGAATGAAGATGCGTTTGGTAAATATAAATTCTCATTCTCTGCCAGAATTGATTCTCGAAAGAATGAATTCTTGCCAGAATCAAAAATTCTGGCAAGAATGGAAATCATGCAGGCCCTAAAAAGGGCCAGGCGGAATCGACTTATGAGCTTATCGATCCTACGGCCAAGTGACGATTTATTCACCATAGACTTTTGATAAAAGCACCAGATTAGTATTTATTATTATGGGGGGACATACAAGACGGAATTTGATACAAATGCAAAAGCCTACTTTTTCTATGTACCCCCATTAAGGTCGAATCATTGTCCAAAGCATGTAGAATCGATTGACTGGCATCGAATGTTGGTTGATAGTTTTGTATTGCATTAGCTAAAAAAGAATAATGCTGAGGTTTGAATCATTAGGAAGCACACAATGGACATTTTGGGGGTAAGATTGCGACCTCCCACTGACATGCATCTCTAAGGCCCCTACACATTAATGACCAACTATGTTGCGTATCGAGAATCGAATTCACGGGCACAATTACATCAGATCGAAAGTTTATCCCATTCGACACAGGTGCAAAGAAAATATAACACCGAAGCATCTATCGAGCCTCTCTTGTCCCGTCGATCGCTCTCCGTCCACGTCGGATCGGCTAACGTGTCGAGAGCAGGTCTCGAAGCACGGCGTGCGTGTTATATCGTTCGATAGATACCGAAAACCTGTAATTCGAAAAGGGTTGATTTGCGGGTAATCTCTGGATTTTCTGTCAAACTAATTCAACTCTTTAACTGAGTGGAACACTAAGGCATATCCGTGATGATCACCGGGGAGAATAAATAACGCAAAATCAAAAGCACCATTTTCAACCGTCGGGAGGGAATGAACCGGAGAACTCGATGCATACAAAAGGAATTAATAATTCAAAGAACTTAGCATCCTATCCGGCACCAACGAGTCACTTCTGAAATAGTGAAATGACGTGAGCTCCTTTTTGAATTAAAGCTACTTGCTTTTTCTTTGCAAAGCACTAATGTTATAGAATAATATTCCCTAAAATGGCTTTTTCATCACATTCTACCGAATTTTTATAATCGACGGACCCAATCGTAAGGTTAGATCTCGAGCTTTTGCGAAATATGACGATCAATCTTGACCGTCCAATTTTTTTTAATTTGATAATCAAGTTGGGCACTATTCTTAGCAAAAGCTACTTATACTTGGTAAATTTAACTACTATACGAGAAACGATTCACATTTGTGGTAAAATATTTCATATTTAGTAGAAACGCTCATTCACAGGAAAACATATTATTTTTAATAATACCTCCTTTTCTGGAGAAAAATATTGACAAAAGTTAGTCAACAAAAAATTTTTGTTGATGAAAAATTAGACTTAATAAATCTATTTATTATACGATATGGGTTCATTAACACCGTTGATGGTGGCCGGCAAGGACCGCACAACCCCGGTTAGAGAAAGTGAGTCACTTCCAAGCCACCTCTCTCTCTCTCTCCAATTTTTCTAATAAGGAATAATGTAATTGCAATTATGTTATAAAAGAACTATTTAAATAAAGTTAATTTGAGGGAAAAAGTTTACTGAGAATAAATACCACGGGCAAATAACGTTTACTACTAACTGGTCTCACCAAAAATGAAAAGATTTACCATGAACGAGTAAAGTTTAGTATGAGCAAATAAATTTTACTTACAAATAGACTCATTTTATTCTTAACGAAGGTAATATACCACAAAATAGATGAAGCAACTTATAACAACTACACTTTCAATAAAACAATTTTCAATTTCTTTGCAAGATGAAGATCTATTTTTACTTTTTTTGATAAATACGGTTTGTTATAAATAAACTTTGGACCTGTTACTTGAAATAAATGAAACTCGCCTTGTGGTGAGGGTGAAATCAACTTACCATAGATGCCCCCCTCTCGAACTATTCATCCTATAAATAGTCTTGGAAAACTAAACTGAGCGCTCTCGATGTGAGTCCACATTAGCTGCTGCAATTCCCAGCGAAGTTCTCCGTAGAGAAGAAACCATGATCGCGTTGGAAGATATCTACAAGGTGTTCGCAGCCATGGTGCCTCTCTTCGTCGCCCTGATGCTCGGGTACGGCTCCGTGAGGTGGTGGCGCATGTTCACGTCCGAGCAGTGCGACGGCATAAACCGCATGGTCTGCTACTTCATCGTCCCGCTCTTCGGCTTCGAGTTCACGGCAGCGCACGCCAATCTGTTCAAGATGAATTACTCTGTCATGGCGGCGGACGTCATCTCGAAGTTCCTCGCGGTCCTGATGCTTGCCTTGTGTGCCAAATGCAGCAGCAAGGTGGACTATAGCTGGTGCATCACCACCTTTTCCTTGCTCACCTTGACTAATCTCCTAATCGTCGGGATACCGATACTGAGATCGATGTACGGTCAGGTGGGTGTGGATCTTGTGGTTCAATTGATGGTTGTGCAGGCCGTTCTGTGGTTTCCACTTCTGTTGTGTTTCCTCGAGATTCGGAAGATGGGGATGGACTATTCTCCAACAAGCGCGGCGTCGTCTGATGATTCGGTGCCGAGCGAGAAAGATATCGAGGGAACGCCCGAGGCTGTGGAGACCAAGAAGACGAGACCAAGATTGTGGACCGCCATGAAAATTGTGGGTCTGAAACTGGCTTTGAATCCTAACATCTACGCTTGCGTCCTCGGCGTCGCTTGGGCAGTGATAGCACACAGGTTTGCAATTCAAGAGACGCCTTTTGCTTTAGCGAGCAATGTCAGATAGTCGCCGAATATCCATCAACTCACGTAACTTATTCTTTTGTAAGGTTCAAAGTGAAAATGCCAGGCATCGTCAAAGAATCCGTAGAGATTCTATCAAGAGCTGGGTTAGGAACTGCTATGTTCAACATTGGTAAGTAAAGAGTTAATGTGTCGGCTTGTTATAAAAAGGTTTTGGCCTATGTCTAA
Source organism: Metrosideros polymorpha var. glaberrima (assembly GCA_001662345.2). NCBI lineage: Eukaryota > Viridiplantae > Streptophyta > Magnoliopsida > Myrtales > Myrtaceae > Metrosideros > Metrosideros polymorpha. Next base: position 10,429,330 of record BCNH02000008.1, on the reverse strand, counting down.
GAGAAATCACACCTAGTTACTTTCATTTACAAGGGGTTGGATTTCATGTTTGCTCTCATCTGATATGTGTGCAGGTATATTCATCGCAATGCAGAGAAAGGTGATAGCTTGTGGCATGAAGATGACATTTTTGGGAATGGCATTGAGGTTTATTGCTGGACCGGCTCTAATGACCGTGAGCTCCCTTGTCGTGGGACTGCGCGGCGATGTTCTCAGAATCGCCGTCTTGCAGGTAACGAAACTACGGTTCATTGCCTATATTCGACCACGGGATGCTATTAGATTCCTTCCATTTTGCAATCTCAAAGTAATCAATAGCTCATATCTTAAACCCACCGACTTAAACTGATATTGCTCGAGTAAGCCTAGTGATAGAACTTTCGAAACTACAGCTCTGTTTCTGTCACTCGTATCTAACTTCTATGGGTCGAGAAGAGTGATTCGCCTTTCCCCGTTTGCAGGCGGCGATGCCGCAGGCGATTACAACTTTCATCTTCGCAAAAGAGTACGGTTTACATGCAAGTGTTCTCAGCACCGCGTAAGTTGTCTGAATTCCTGCAAAATTAGTTCCATTCAATAATGTTCAGCAAGATCAACTTTCATTGGCCTAAGGAGGGAATCTGCACTTGTATATATTGCAGGGTGGTGTTTGGCACATTGGCATCCCTTCCACTGCTGATAGCCTATTATGCTGCTCTAGAGGTTATATAAAAGCTGACCTAGATCCAAAGGTTAGGGAAGAAACGTTTGAAGAGAGGCAATGGAGAATCAATGCAAGAGTGATGAGTAAATTTGTGGTGATTAACTCATGTATTATATAACGTCGCGAATTCCTTAGTCGTGATTCTTACACCAAAAAATCCCAGAGTCCATATACAGAAATCGCATTAGAAAAAGAAATTTTAGGGAGAGTTTAATATCAGACTTAATTGAAATCAAATGTGGGTGATGTCCATACTTGCAACTCACCAATTTTAGAGATTGGAATGCACTCTTTCAATGCTTTGATCCGAAATATTGTAAAATCCAATCTAGGTTTATACAATGTTAATTTTTCTTTTTTAGATGTGAAGCCCATCTAGCTTAGAGTCCTCACAAGCTAGTCTATCACTAAGCTAATAACCAAATATCAAGGAAAAATTCCTTTTTCTTTATCAAAAGAGATGAGTGGATCCATGTATAAGAACATGCAAGAGAAATTCAAAAGTTCTTTTACGTATAATTTTTTAGCAAGCTCCCTTCCAATTGTGATACCCCACCATAACTCTAAAAAGCAGATCCAGCTAACTTCACCATGCTGTAGTTTGCAAACATGTGCTACCACATATGCTGGTGCACGTATAACCCCACGTAGTTTCTTAGCATGAATTCAATTATGGGCAACGAATATGATTCGGTCTTAACGATTTTGAGAACATTTGAGGAGCCAGTTTGGTTTGTGAAAATAATTTTTCTGTTTTCAAATTTCAATTTTTCTTTTGGAAAAAGTGTTTGATCAAAATTAATTGAAAGTTCCGATAGAAATGAAAATTTTGAAGACATGCTTGGTATATTGTTATGGGAAAATATCACTAACTATTGTGATGCCAATAACCATTTTTTTTTTTTTGCATCTAAAAGATCCCTCAAATTTGTATTAGTGTGATCAAAATATTATCTGTCTACCATCAATATCTCAGACTTTTTTTTTTATGTCATCAATATCCAAGGCTTATACCAATATGACAAAAGTACTATCAATCTATCACCAAAACCTTAAATTTTTCCCAACGTGACACCGATACCCAAACCTTTTTTTGTTCATGTCACCAATACCTCCAAATTTGTACCAGTGATTTAAAAATACCTTCTGTCACAATTTCATCTCCAAACTTGTAAGGTGACCCAAAGTAACCTTCATCGAATTATTAACAGTTGCATTGGACGGAGTTGTGATAGAGAGTATTTTTGTCATGCTAGTACAAGTTTAGAGGTATTGATGATACGAAGAAAAAATTTGGGATATTAATATAACAGTTGGCAAAGTTTGAATTATTTGTTATATGTAGAGGGTATTTGTCTCACATCGCTATAAGTTTGGGTGTTTTAGTGACATCAAAAAAAGTTTGAGGTATTGATGACATAGTGGATGCGATTTAGTATTTTTGGTTATAAAAAAACGTTTTGGATATTGGTATTGCAGGAAGCATAGTTTAAGGGTTTTATTTATTTATTTATGGTATTACACAACAAAAAGAATAATATATTATTCAATGTCATGTAATATTCACCCAAACAGTTTCCTACCATCTCTGAAATTGTAAAACTTGCGAAAAGTTGGGCCTAGTACCCCAAAAAACCTCAAACTTTAGGTGTTGGGATAATTATACCAAAAAAAAAAAATTATCTCGTAAAAAACCCCAAACTTTTGTTTTTGCCTAAATTTACCACTATTATCTTTCTGTCTGAAATGGCCATTAATGAACTTACGTGAAATGCCACGCTATTAATAAAATTCTCTTCAGCAAATTGATATTGACAAATAATCCACAAAATAATGTCTTCTTGGATGAGTAATTAGGGTTTGGCTTTTTAATTACACTAACTCTTTTTCGTGTTGTTTCATCTCCCTTCCATCTCGCTCAAATCTTCAGTGTCGTTTATTTCTTTATCTTTCGTGCTTGGAGAGCTCGTGGTCGAGACACTTGAACATCTCTCAGTTAAGAAATTTTAAAATTTGTTGATTAGAGATTTCATATATTGGATAAGACAACTGTTTTTTCATAAATTGTTCTTGCTCTGACTTGCGCAAGAGATGGAAGATTCTGAGCGCAAGAGATGGAGGAGTGAGTGCCGTGGAAGATTCAAGCGAGATGAAACGATATGAAAAAGAGTGAGAGCAATTGAAAAGCCAAACTCTAATTGTTCATCAAAGGAAAACGTTGTTTTGTGGATTATTTATCCATATCAGCTTGTTGAAGAGAATTTCATTAATGACGTGGCATTTCACTTAGGTTCACTGATGACCATTTTAAATAGAAAGTTAATTGTGGTAAATTTGAAACAAAAATAAAAATTGAGAATTTTTTACTAGACAAAAAAAGTTTTGGATATAATTATTCCAATACTTAAAGTTTGGAGTTTTTGGGACAACACATACTTTAAAACAAGCTCCACTCCATGCTCATCACTCCTAAGATCTCCGTAACATTCCCAATAATCATTCCGTATGTGCGTAGGTTGGTAAATGTGCTTTGATTTGTATTTATTTTTTTCTCTAATACCAAAAACCCAAAACTTCCTTTTGTGACACTAGAAACTCCAAAAAAATTCCATGACACTAATTTTTTGGGGTAAATGTATTATCCGGATATAAGTTTGGGATTTTTTGTGTCACAAGAAACATATTTGGGGTAAATGTGAGATACTGTATAAGTTTGGGATAAATGTGTCACATACGTACAAATTTGAGATTTTTGGTGTGTCACAAAAAAATTTGGGATAAATATGTTACAGTAGATATAATCTAAGAATTTTGGTGGCTTTTATTCTCTTTTTTTAAGCTTTATTTGATGCTCAACGAATTTATTCAATTCATATTTACTATCCTGATTATGCATGGAAGGTGCTTTCCCCATACGGCACCAAACGATTTTTTTTTTTTGGGTCTGGACATCAAACGATTTCAATTACTACTTTTTCCCTGAATATTCCATTAAACTAAATGGAGAAGATTACAAAGAGAGAAGGAAAAATCGATAACTCGAACGTGCAGAAAAGCTTTCGTATTACATTACTTCGAGTTACTTTACATGCCCAAAATATTGTGTGTACTTATAATACGATTTGGCCATAAAAATTCCCGAATCATGCTCACTGTTACCCTCTATTTAAGTTCCATCAGATGATTTTTCAATTAAAATAAGTTATTTTTATTTTGCTTAAGTCGCGTAGGCACCATGTTAACATTGTTCGCTTTCCGTCATCTATATAGACAGATTTTTAATTATGCTCATTAACGGAACCTTATTACAGAGGTATAGATTTGAAATATTTGGCATTACGGAAAAAAGTTTAAAGATAAAAATGAGTATAGTTTATGATTTTTTGTTATAATTTTTTACATATAATTTTTTTTATTGCGAAAATTCATGTCGACGATAACATCTAGATATTACGAAAGAATATACGCCAACTAAATAAATAATTGTAGGGTGCTCTTGCCGAGCAGAGAGGCCTTCTTCCTGTTCGGTCTGGAGAGAGAGTGAGAGAGAGTGAAACCCTAACTCTTTCTTCTAATCTTGGCGCTCACCCTCGCCCTCACCCTCTTTCTTTCCTCTCGCTCGCACAAGCACCGTTCCCCGCCGCCATTGCTGAGCCTCCCTCGCTCGCCCTCGCTCGCCCCGCAGCTACCCAGTCCCGCCTCCCTCGGTAACACATCTCTCCATCTCTCTCGCGGTTAATTCTTGATAACGTTTGTCGTGAATGATGTGATGTTTTGATTCCATGAGCATGTGAATCCGGAAGATGACCCTTTTCGAGCGAGTCGCTGGTCAGATGGGACTGAGAGATTGAGGATCATGTAGATGCTTTGATAGGAATGATTCTTGTGTAATTCTCAAGGGAAAAAGAGAGAATCTTTGCCAAGACTATACTAGTTCTGCGTGTAGTTGCTAGGTCAAAATACTAGGTTTGTGTTTCGAATTGGAATTGTTTGATGGGAAAGAGATTCTGTTGAGATGGCTGGTGTATGTTGTAAATTGGAGAGATTGCTGCGTGAGTAAAGACATGGCGAATCGTTCGCGCGCAAAGTATTTAGATGGCATTTCGCTTTACGATTTCCGGGTTCTCGTTTGTGACCTCCCTCTTTTCCTTTTTGTTCTTGTATCCTCCTCCCAGATGAAGAAGAAGAAGCAGAAATCTGCCATCGATTCGACCCCTGTTTCCGATGCTGTGGTCGATCTGAAGTCCCTGATTCGTCAGCATTCGGTGTTCTTTGACAAGTTAATCGAGCTCATCCCTGCGAAGTTCTACCTGCCCAATGATGACAAGGACAAGCCGTGGTTTCAGGGTCTCAGCAAAGACGCAAAGGCTTCGGCCAAGAAGGAATCGAAGGAAAACATAAAGAAAGCACGAAGAGAGCGGTTGGACCCCGAGAGATCTTCGAAAACGACCCTTGACTTATTGAAGGAGAGCTTGGAGAAGGAAAAATCGAGCAACGAGTCTAAGGAAGAAGAAGTAATGGAACCTAGACCTACATTGTCTGCTATGGAAGGTGAAGAGCGGTCGGCCACGTATGAAGAACTCCGGGAACGGCTTCGTTGCAAAATTCAGGAGCTCCGAGGGAATAGGAATACTAGGAATCCTGATGGGCCAAAGCAAAGCGAGAAAAAAGAAGATAAACAAAAGAAACGCAAGAGAGACTCTGCATCAGAGGAAGATAAGTCCACGAATGGTGATTCATCGGAGAAGATAGAGGAAGATGCATCGGAGGCGGCAAAGGAACTTGCCCTCACTTATGTGAAGCTCGGGGATGATGGGGACAACAAGAAAAAGAAGAGGAAGGTTTCAAAGCTTAAGGAGCTGGAAAACGCAAAAAGACTAGATGAAGCAAAGAAGGACCCAGATAAAGGGGAGAGGATTTCGTGGAAAGCTGCTACCGGTAGGGCAGCTGGTCTTAAAATTCATGACGATCCCAAATTGTTGAAGAAGAGCATAAAGAAGGAGAAGAAGCAGCGCCAGAAGAATGCTGGAAAATGGAAGGAGAGGATTGAAACCACGGAGAAAATGAAAGCACAGAAGCAGCAGAAAAGGTCGGAGAACATTGCTGGGAGGGCTCATGACAAAAAGATGCGGCGGATTGCTAAAAGAGAGAAGAAGCTTCTCCGACCAGGGTTCGAAGGTCGCAAGGAAGGTTATATTAATGAAGGTGGAAGTTAATTGCATCTGCATTCTTTTGCAAGTTCCTGAGCGATAGGTAGTGACCTTTTGCCTTTGAACGAAGTTAGTTTGATTTTGTATTGAAAGGGTTTATTGAGGATTTTTGTTTTCGCCTTTGAGGCAGTCTTCCTACTGTTCCTTAAAAGTCGAGGATAATGCTGATATGCTTTGAATATATGTGGCTAATTAATGGTGGCATCGAGCACCTCATGTTATCCAAGATAGGGCATGCTATATAGCCAGAATCTGATGGAGTTTTTTGATTTGGCTTTCTTTGCTCTCTCCGAGGGACAGTTTGCAGTCTGTTTTCATATGGGCTTGCTTCCCTCGATGAACGACCAGACTGGACTTGGCGACGGATTTAAGGTTACAGCATTTTTTTTTACCACCTTTCAGCCGTGTGAAGCACCACCTGTCTTGATTTCTTTACATACATACTCGTTACCCAGCCATATCATGAATTGGGTTTCTTGGACATCTGAGTGGTCAGTAAAATGGTTTGTCATTTTGTTTTTGCTTGATATAACATGTTCTTTCGAAACACCAGATATCCTATGCGCATTAGCTCAAACTACCTATGCTCATACTGTACATAGATAAGGTAGGATCATTGAGGATTGGATAAGATCTGCATGAACGATAGTGAAATTAATGATGGAACGATGAATTGGTACTTGATGTCGGTATCGCTGCGGAAATATTTGGAATTCGTTCTATTCTATTTCTGGCCTGCAGGTGGTGTTCATAACTCCATGTGCTCCAACTCGCACATGAAAGACATGAAACAGGACTGTCTGGTGAGTTGTGATATTTCCCCTTGCCCTTTTTCGATAGGACATCAACTCTTCTCTTAGATGACGATCAATCGGATTTGCATTTATGGTCAACCAATAGGTCCGTGGATCTATTCTTCTACCCGATAAATCGCCATCTCATACTAGCCCCACCATGACACCCGGTGTTCTTTCTTTCCTCTTTCTTGCTTCAGCTGCACGAGGCGCATTAGTACTTCAAAACACACAAGATCAATTTTCGTTTCGGCTCAACGTAATCGAGAGGATCTGAATCCTTGTAATGTGCAGTATCAAAGTTTTTCTTTATGACCAGATGTAAATGCGCATGACCATGTGATATGGTGGCCAGATGCAAATGGGACTCAAGATACTCCATTTGGGGCTCCCAAGCAAAGCTCTGGAAGCACTTACAAATGAGAGAAGACCTAAGTTGGCAGAAAAACTGGCACATTACAGCTCCAGTTGATTCAAAGTATTAGACATTTTTCCACATGAGCTTGTAGTTTTTCCTATTACAAACGCCACTTGACGGTGGACGCCACGGGGGTCATTAGAGTTTTTGAAAATGCAAAGGATGTCACTGTAGTTTAATTAAATTCGTTGGTTCCATGGTACATCCAGATTGCTTCGGAAAGACCTATATAGAATGTCGCCAAAAGATAATTAAACTCTGACAAAAGATGTCGCTCGAGAGGACTCGGAAACCAAACACGGACCTAAAACAGGGCTTGTGTTAGAAAACTCGAGTTCACCTCTGATATGCTGAAGACACAGGCCGTGTATCCGCCCCCACTTCTTCAGGAAGACGAAGAAGAGTTCTCTCACATGATGGCTTTTCCTTGTGATGCTGCTGAGTAAATATGTACAAGTCAGAGACAGGACAGAAGAGTGAAGGCACAGGGGTAAAGGTCACAAAACGAAGCTTGCAAAGGAGAATTGAATTGGTAGAAGGATCAAAACGTAAGAAGAAGAAGAAGAATGGGGATCCATCCTTCCCTGTACTGAAAGTTGAAAGGCGAGACAATGGGAGCTCAAAAGCAGCAATTGCGCGAAACGGGCGTTGGGTCGAACACAAAGATAACCATTAGATCAAGTGCACGAATCCGTCGCGTACATAGGGCTTCGGCAACCGTGGCCAGTCCAACGTAGTGGCTCATCAAACAAGTTTGAATGAAAGACGCGCCCCGGAGTCGAATGTAAAACTTGCTTTTTAACTTACATTCAAAGAGTAGTTAGGTGCGACCGTTTGCGCTCGTGTTGCAGCCCTTGCTTCAGGTGAGGGTCTGCAGCACATTGAGGAGGCAAGATCAAGCCCATAGTTGGTACCATGCCAAGGAGGGGGTCATTTGAAGTGATTCTTCCTCTGATCGAAGTTAGTTTTGTCATGTCTGCATAAAACATTATTTCTCAAATAAGATTTTAATATATTTAGTCTGTCGAATATGAGTGCGATATGAGATTAATCTTGCAGCAAGCGTTATTTGTTAAGTTTGAGACAGGCGTCCCTACATTTTTTAACTCCTTTTAAACCATTTATTACCAAAATATTCACTGTTGTACTAGCGAAATATATTAGTTAAGAAATTTATTGCCAATTATATACCTCAAGCGAGCATTACCCACTTTTATATTATTTCTCAAATATGATATTAATACCATTTATTTGTCAAATATGAGCTTGATTTGAGATTGATCATTTAACTAATCATTTCTTAAATATGAGTAAAATTCAAGATAAATATCCAATATTGTTTAAATCTTTCAAAATTTCATCAAAAACATTTATTTGAACTATATGGATATAGCCAATAGGTAATGTGGTTCTGCTAGTAAAGAGATTGAGGAGTGGGGACGCTAGTATCATAAGTTTAGGGTTCAACTCCAGCTCTTTGCAAGAGTCAAAGAGAGGAGAGAAACTATATGATATATGGGTATTTCAAAAGCAGAATCCATATATACGTAAAGAATTATTTCTAAATATTTGTTACCTAAATATGGGTAATTTATATTTGACAACTATGTACAAGAATATGTGAAAACATATCTATCGTATCGTTTAGAAATCTATTACCAAAAATATCCAAAAGAATTACACGTGCAGAACAAAAGATTTGCTAGCTCCTTTAATTGATTATAAAACATAATCGCTGGGTAAAATGGAAACCGCGTCCGAACATGGGGAGCTTTACCCACTTTGGAGATTGCCAACATGTTTTTTTAACCCTGTTTGCTTCTACCTACACTAGACAAAAGAAAGAGGCAACCTCGTGGGGTGCTCAAATCTTTTGTCCAATTCGACCAAAAAAAAGAAAAGAAAAAAGAAAAAAATCTTTTGTTAAAATCTTTTTTAATTATGGAGTTTGAAAGCAAACCATATATTGCGGTCTGATTCTCAAAGGATTTTCCAGACGACGTTGAAGGACGTGGCAACGTTGCACCCCCACCATCTCTCCAGCGTTTACCGTGATGCTCGGGTTGTCTTCCACCTCCCCTCCTCCTCCTCCTCCCACCCAAGAAAGAACACACTTTGCATGAACCACCCCAAAAAATCCAATCATAAACATTTCAAATTCTATCATAAACAATTCAATTTGTCGGTTTTGGTTCTTCCCAGAAGAAAAGTTTCGGTTTTTGGCCCAGTTTTTCCTTTTCAAAAGCTTGTTCGCTGTTGTTTGAGAATACCCAGAAGCCGAAAGATCAGTCTTTTTCGTTGAAGCTGTTCATCGACCCCACTTACGCCGAGATAAGATAGCAGAGACTTGTCGTTTGTTGCCTCCCTCTCTCTCTCCGCATGCTGGGGGACTTCCATGGATATCAATCCTGCAAATGCTGTGAGTTCCTCCCCTCGCTTTTTGTTTATGCCCTTCTAAGCGTATGATTCTTGTTGTGTTTGTCCCCTGTTTCTTGCTGGATGTAATCTGATAAAGACCATTCCTTTTCGAAGTTAATTGAGCGTGTCGGCGGGCATGCTAATGACTCGCTGACACAAAGCAAAGTTTGCAACTTTAGTGCAAAAAGTTAAATGCTGAGGGTGTCTCGGTTAATCAAATTTATTTGGCCAGCTAAAAGTTTCACAAAGTGACTTTAGCATTTGATTTTTGCGTTTTGATGGTTAATTTTACTTTAACTTAGCTTGCAATGTTCAAACGGCTCTGCATTTGATTCCCTCCAAAAGACTTTAATGAGTGCAATGGGAACACAAGATGGTCGCTCTTGCTTTTTGTATTTTGGATGAATTTGCATCTTTCTTTCATTGTTTTCTCCATGAGCGACTGCTTTTTTCGATGCGCTCGAGTTTGGTTGAATATGCTGCTTCTGAAGGCAAATATATGACAGTATCAACTGGGGGATTTGCCAATAGCTTGCCAGGGTTGTTAGAGTTTCCATCGCATATAACTTAAGAGGAAGCTTATTCTATCAGAGGAATCCTGTTTTGTTTCTCTGTCTTTGGATGGTGGAATTAAATTCATGTTGAGGGTCAAGCTGATTTTGGTGTGGACTGAGCACGGCTAAGTTGTAAATTGCAAACATCAGCCATGAAATACGTCTATCATTTCAATGAACTACTGATACCGAGCTATGCTGCATATACATAGTTGGAGAGTTCTATGCCGTGTTCATACTTTTGTTATTTCAATCCTGTCATCTCCTAAGTTCATGCGTTAATTAAGCTTTCTTCTGCACTAATTACTTGTTGGGTTAGGGATTACTAGTTTATGGGCAAACCTTGAGCTACACAAAAGATTTTATAATCCCAGAAATTACAGTAGCTGGGAGCGGTTTTTCTTTAGATTCTAAAAATAGTGTCCTTGACCATTTTTGTCAAATTTGATGCATATACAGTTTTAATCATGCAATTGAGAGCTTGATGAGTTTTGAAGAATAGATTCAAGATCTTTAATGAGATGTACATATGATATCTGTTCCTTTTATTCACTGCAGTGAGTGAGTACATTGGTTTCCTTGATGAGAAGGACACTGGAAACCTTCATTTCTTCTGACATTTTCTGTTTTTCTTTTTCCTTCAGGCTTCCCTCTTTGCAGATCAAAAGTGTAGAAAATCTTGCTTCTTTAACTTCTTTCCTGCAGCATCTTTGTGTTGTCTAGCACTCTTCATTGGGAGCGCACTGTTGGTATCAGATTACAGAGAGGTGTACATCTACTCTTCTTAGTTCTACAGATTATGATGTTTGTTCACTGAACTTGGTCCCGCTAGTTAATTTGCTGAATGCGAGAATGAAACTATAAATGTTTTTCAGAAATTCTCAGGATGGGATTGGAGGATAATTGATAAATCACAGAGCACTAACACCAGCACTTGTGCGGTATGTCGTCCTTCCATCCAGTGCTTGTTATTAGAGAATGGCAGTTTTGGACCTCATCACTTTCAATTCATTTGTGCCTTGCCAGATGTCTCACTTGTTGCTCAATACCTTATTTGTGTTTTCATTTCAGAATCAATGCAGACCACGTGGAAGTGAGGCCTTACCAGAAGGTATTGTTGCCAGTTCTTCTGATTTCGAAATGAGGCCGCTATGGGATTCTGCAAAGGTAAAAAAACAGCCTGAAACGACAACAGTTTTTTCGTTGTAGAAGACATAACATCATAGTTCTGAACATGCATTTGCTTGATCTTTGGACAGGGCTCTCTTAGTTCTTCGTCTAACTTGTTTGCCGTGGCTGTTGGAATCAAGCAAAAGGATCTTGTGGATAAAATGGTTACAAAGGTGAGGAGACTTTCAGGCTGTTGCTTAGCCCCTTTTTCTTGAGCTTTTATCCAGGCTAACTGTTGTCATTTTTCACTTTGCACTTTGCAGTTTCTGGCAAATGATTTTGTGGTGATGCTTTTCCACTATGATGGTGTTGTTGATGAGTGGAAGCACTTAGAATGGAGTGATCGCGTCATACATGTATCTGCATTTAACCAAACTAAATGGCAAGTATTCTTTTCCTTCCAACCCCGGTAATGATCATTCACAGTATCCTAATAAATCTTCAATCTTGTTGTACATGACTAGGTGGTTTGCCAAACGTTTCCTTCATCCAGATATAGTTGCAGAATACAAATATATTTTTTTGTGGGATGAGGACCTAGGAGTTGAAGATTTTCACCCCGATAAGTATGTGTGCTTCACCTCATAAGCAATTCAATTTTCTTTGCTACCTTACGGGGAGTGTAAGACGTGTGAGTATCAGTGTTCCACTTTGTTAATATGCGGTGCTTCATTAACTATCTGTTAAATTTACATTCATTCAGATAATTGGTTTCTTGATCAGCACAGTAATAGCGCAATGATTTACTCAGCTTAATGTTTCCTTGCAAACTTCTAAATTTACAGTCATGTTTCCTAATTGTTTTGATGATTGTGTGCAATACTTGAAATGGTGATTATGGTATGGTCGAACTTCCAAATGCCTTTGACAAGAGATCTGGCTCTTCCCTCCTCCAAAATACCAAATTCTTGTAGGTATATCTCTATTATCAAGACCAAAGGGCTTGAGATATCACAACCAGCCCTTGATCCAACCAAATCAGATGTGCATCATCAAATCACTGCACGTGGGAGGAGATCGGTTGTACACAGGTGATCTTATGTCCTATTATCTTTTGCCAAAGTTTGACTCCAAAATTTGGTTGATCTCATAAATGCCTCTTGCTACACATTATTGTTCCAAGTCATTTTGCTTATTGTTGGATAGTGTGAAGTCTAGTGATGGATGGTCTCAAACGTGAACATGGAACTAGGGGAGGTAAAATAAATGTCTTATCCAACATCCAGACATGCCTGGCTTTAGCAATGTCGTGCCCCCTCAGGATCTCGCCTAAGAAAATTGCCATAACCATGGAACCAACTAATTGGTGGGATTCAACCATCCAAAACAAATTTTCTTTGTGCTACAGTAGCACTTTATCTGTGGGATTTCCATGCAGTAATTGCTTTTTTACTTGAATAACTAGACAGTTAACATAGATATGTAAGGATGGCTACAATCAGTCATGTAGCATCATCTGAAATGTTAATGTGTTCATTGAAGGACAACTTGTGGAAATGTCAATCTCTTTACTGAATGACAATATTAGGTTGAAAGTCAGCAACTATTGAGTGGTATTGATTTGTGGATTGAAGTACTATCTTTCTTCTTTTGTCAACAGGAGAACTTTCAAGCCTGGTGCTCCTGGTAAAGGTTGTGGTTCCAACAGCACAGCTCCTCCATGCACTGGGTAGGTGCACCGCACCATTTACTATTAAAAGTGCCTTGTATCTGTTGGGTGTACTTTATATTGTTGGATGGATTGTCTGTTTTTTCAGGCTATGCTTTTCGGTCTTTTATATTCAAGATAATTAAAACTCTTTTTCCTTCTGCTGATAGTATGGTCTTCTGTAGAAACTAAGTGGATATAGTCTGTTACAGGTGGATAGAGATGATGGCTCCGGTTTTCTCTAGAGCTGCCTGGCGCTGTGTATGGTATATGATTCAGGTGTTCCATTTTATTGTGTCTAGTTTTCGTCTTTTTCTAGGACATCAAAAGGGTCTGCTTGTATATTGGGGACATGTCAATCAGAAGCGATGCCTAGGTTAGATAGTTAGCCATTGAGATGTGGAAGATGATATCTTTATTGTATGAGTTTGAATTTGACTTTGAATTGGACGCTTACTGTCTGATAAGGACCAGAATAATAAAGTAGGAAACTGCTGCATTTGATGATCTAAGCGTGTCTAAGAGGATGATAATTATTAGTTACTACATTTTAAACTTGTAGATGGTAGAGGGTGACCCAGTTAGGCCTAACCTTTTAAAGAGGCAGATCGGTTACTTACCACTGTGTGCATTCTTAACTTTCTTAACAGAATGATTTGATCCATGCTTGGGGCCTAGACACACAACTTGGTTACTGCGCTCAAGTCAGTTTAACTTTCTCTACTCAGTCATCGATGTAGTCTTAACCTGCTTTCCTCCTTTTTAAACTTCTTCGAGTCAGAGATTATTTACTTCAGTTTGTCTTGACAGGGTGATCGAACCAGGAATGTAGGCATTGTGGATGCTGAGTATATAGTGCATTATAATCGGCCGACACTCGGCGGTGGCAATGAAAACAAGGTTTGGATTATTGCAGTTATCATTCTCTCAAGACGCACCATCTTGGATGCTGAATCCGCATAATGTAGAAATAGTTATCAAAATTGTAAGGTTTACATGCTATGCAGACATCATTTACGGGTGAAATAGTTCAGTGTTAAAATTATCTTGAGAATTTTCTGTTGGTAATTGGGTTGTTAAGGTTATATTTGATTGTTTTCTTCATTTTTACAACTTGTGCTCGCAGTCGGACTCACAATCACATAATGATACTTTTGAGACTGAAAAAGTGGAATCAGAGGTATTGTCTGATATTTTTTCCTTTATGGCTTATCGCAAACTTCTGGCAAATATTTGTGTGATTGGAAATTATATATTGCCAAAATTCTTGTGCAGGCACCATCAAGGTCTCATAAACATGATCCCAGAGTCGAAGTAAGTTTCCCCTCAGTCGCGACATTTTCCTGACCGTCTCTTCTAATGGAGAAGAAGCAAATGATGCATTCTAAATGTTTTTTTTCCTTCATTTGACCTTCAAAGCATGATTTTTATTTTCATGAACTGAGATGTCTGTTCAAAAAACTAATTGGGGCTTTTCAAGGAAGGAAAGGATATAGAATGAAGTGCTTTTTCATATTGCTGATATGGTTGGGTTGAGATGTAGGTATCACTTATCGCAATGTCACACTAGATTCAGTGATATGTTGGCTAATAGAACTTCTTAGCTTATATGATAGATAAGTTCATTACTTACTATATAAATGTATGTCTATTAGTATGGTGATGCTATTAATCTTCTCATGGGCTAGCGAACGAGGTTTTTTAGTGCAATTAACTGTATTTCCAGGAAGACTATCTAATCACATTCTTAATGTGTCTGCAGGTGAGGAGGCAGTCCTATATCGAACTCGCAATATTCAGAAAAAGATGGAAGAAAGCTGTTAAGGAAGATGAATGTTGGACTGATCCGTACCCTCAAGCTGCAACGGACAATATCATGGCCTAATGTCCAGCAACGCTCCTGTTGTGAAGAATTTCTTAGACTGATGGCTGTATACAATGCAGAGAGGACCGAGGCAGCAGTTGATTATAGGCACTGCGAAGATAGCCTCGTATCTTAAAGCATAGTTTATGCAGTGCCAGGGTTTCAAAGATACCAAGTACATTGTGCCGCTGCTCCTGTATATAATCGAATCCTCCTTTCGAACGCAAGGTTGATGATAAGGTTGCGAGGTAAATACTCTCTATACCTCGATATCATTCCTTTTGTTTGTCTGATTGAGAGCATCTTCAAGACTGCAGAGTGGCATGGACTATCAGGAAGCAATTATTGTATCACTCTCACGACGCGTCTTTCGTCTCATACCGCTGGGCATTGTTCCATAAAACTTGTAAAGAGTGTCCATAAAGGTTGTACGCTTTCGGTCTATCTCATACTATCATTTTTTTTTTCTTTGGTCTGAATCTCATACTATCTATTGAACAGTGCACATTATGACCAGTCATAATAAACTGCAAAATCTTTGAAGTTTGTGACTTTAGGAATTACCGCTGTTTCAGGTTTCTCTAGATTATCTTGTTGATTCGTAGGTAATCTGTGGCAAATGATTGCTCTCTCTTTTGACTTCTTTACCCTGTTGCGGTGGGCACTTTCAGTGACACTGCTAATGATTTGTGTTGAGATGCAATCATGAGGAGTGTCTGCCTAGCATTGCTCCAATTCTGGGGATTGAATGATTGAGAATGACCTCCCACTAGGTATTTGCTTCATATTCAGGTCTCCATTTGCCTAAAATTACGTCCTCCGTATCATAACAATTAGCGCAAGTGCAAGCTCCTCTAGTACAAGTCGATAACGACGATATTGACTCAATGGAATTGCGCAGAGCCACGGCATATCTTGTTTCGATAACGGGCAACGAAATTGGTCTTATAAAATGCGTCTCTCTCATCCTTTTCCTATGAAGATAACAATGATAAACACTCAATGGACATAAGTTGGTGAAAGAACTGAGATCTGCAAGTGAAAAAAAACTAGCCCCATTCATTATCCTGGATGAAGTAATAGAGAAACAAGAGAGGGATAGCTGAATCTGATGCAGTCGAAGGACATTCTACTAGAAGCAGCTTGACTTGAAAGTCACATGGGCAAAAACCAGAACTCAGGATACAATTTTGCGTCTAAGAAGCAAAGAGGCACATGGTCTGCTGCCCTGAAGTATTTAAGATTTAAAAAAGCAGAAAACTTAAAAAAGATTCCTGAGCAGAGTTCTCAAGACAACACATTCAGAATGTGGGTGGATTTGTATGATGAGCCCCGCAAGATTGAAAAAAAAAATGTATATCCCTCCCAAAGTACACAGCACAAGTGGACTGAATCACTTGTTGTCATAGTGAGAGTTCTTAGAAATATCCTCCTCCTGCCAAGTCATTAAATAAGGATAAGAAAACGAATCCTAATAAAATCCTGTTCCATCAATAGGGAAGAGAAGAATGCAGTTGAAGCTGAGGCAAGCCAAGCAATGTCAATAGCAATAGGGCAAATATAGCTTGGCTTAATTGCCCCCAACCTCCACCCACCCCTTAATATATGGTTGGCCTCACCTACATTCATTAATTTCCCTCATCCATCTTATCTGCCAACTACTACAAACTCATCTCTCTCTCTCTCTCTCTCTCTCTCCAAGCCAAGGTGCCCCATTTGATCAAAGCATGGTCCCCGACCAGATCAGGACATGACCCATGGGAACCAGGCAGGACATTCTCTCATGTTAAATCCTTAACCCTTGTCTCCATGAGTGATGACTCCAAGATTTTACTGTACCTGATCTGCTCGAGAAAAGACCAAGAAACTTCATAAAGCTAATAACGAGCCCATGAATGATATACCTCGCCTCGTGCCAAGACCTGCAGTCCTGCTTCACAAAATACCTTAGGAAGAAGAAGACATATTGCTTCTCAGCAAGCTCCTCTTCCTCTGAGAAGCAATGCAATACACAGAACGAAAGATTCAAATGTTAAACACCTGCCGGTGCAAGGAAAAGGAGCGCGCGACTTGCCGGAGCGCAACGCCGAAAGGGAGATATGGAAAAATACTCTTTTAGCTCAAAGTCAAACAACACGAGAAGCACATTGCCTGGCCTCAACTATAAGTCTTAATAATGATGATGTAAATTCAGATTGCAACTAAAGTGCTCTTCTTGCTTATCATCCGGGCAATGTCATCACCCAACAAAGATATTAATCCAAAACAATTGCGCTGAGAAAGAAATTTGATAGGAAAGAAGAAAAAAGAAAGATCTTATCACACTTTAGTAATACAAAACTTCAGTGGAGCAGAGTCAAGAACAATTATACTTCTCATCCACCCCCAGATGCAAGTCCCAATGTCGGCCAGAGAGAGAGAGAGATTAGAGACATAAAAATAAGACCCATCTGCTTGAACTAAGGACAGCGTTTCTGAAAATCCTAAAGTGCCAAAGCTTTCACAGGCAAGGTTTAGCTATTTCCAGCAAAAACCCACCTCCTCTTGCCGAATGAGGATAGAAATAAATCCCAGCTACAAATAGCAAAATCCATCTGGAACTAGCAATTCCCTATGCGATGATAACCAATTAGGATTAAGTATCCTTATAAACAATTCTTCTTCCTTTTTTTTTTCAAGAATCTAACACAGATATTCTTCCCCACTCACACTCCCCCACGTAAATAAAACTTAACCCCCCAAATTTAATAAAGTAGAACGGATGAAGACAAGATATTATTTTAAGAGGAGGAAGCGGAGGAGGGGTTCAGAGATGGCATCCAAAGCAATTGCAGGTCTTGGGAGTGAAAGAACAGAAGCCAAAAGGGCGGTTTGGGATGTTGCAGTTGATGGCATAACAACATGGAGATGGCACGCACACCCCTCTTGCTCCACCGCAGCAGGTGCACAGTGCACATATCTGAAAGCTCCCCAATCTCCTCCTCGTCTCGTTCAACTCCACCATCTCAAATTTGCTTTGCTCCACCAATGGCGCCATCTCTTCCTCTGCTGCCGACTCGTTTGCCTACCAAACACATTGAAATCAGTGCAGACCCAGATGAAAAAAATCACGACTTTGGGAAGGTAGATGAAAGGATCTAGGATTTCTGGAGATAAATTGCAGAGAGCGAGAGAGAGAGAGAGAGAGAGAGAGCGAGAGAGGCACTCACATGGAGTAAAGCTGCCTGATTTGGAGGGATGGCGCTGGCAAAGGCGAAGAAGAGTGCAAAAAAAAGAGACAATAGAATCCCATGAGTAGACATAACTTGTTTTTCCAGGGGCTGGCTTG
Organism: Metrosideros polymorpha var. glaberrima; assembly: GCA_001662345.2. Classification (NCBI taxonomy): domain Eukaryota; kingdom Viridiplantae; phylum Streptophyta; class Magnoliopsida; order Myrtales; family Myrtaceae; genus Metrosideros; species Metrosideros polymorpha. Next base: position 10,411,223 of record BCNH02000008.1, on the reverse strand, counting down.
ACAGCTGGGTTGTGTGGAAGGAGAAGTGGGTTTTCCAATCTGAGTAACAAGGAGAGTTTTTTTTTTTGGCGTTTGCTAGTGCATAAAAATGCCTTGCTTTTTGCTTGCTAATGGTTTTTGGGATGCTTGAACGGTGCTGAATTGTTACAGGGCCTCTTGAAAGATTCAGGAAATGGAGAGGTGCTGAAATTGGGCTGGGAGAAAAAGATGGAGAGAAGGGTTTTCCCAGCACTGTGCCACTCGCTCACTCCACTCGCACTCTCTCACAGAAGTGAAGGGGGGCAGTGATGCAGATGGAATGGGGGAAGTAATGCTATTTCCCACACCGTCCCAGTCCTAGTCCTAGTCCTAGTTGGGCGAGGCCCACTGATGAGTACATACTCACCCATTTCCGAGTATGGCCACGTGTATCAATCAGGGCCCTTCGTGGATATGATTCCTTTGATCTGGAAGACATGGGGCTGCTCTGTTCATATTTCATACTTCACTGTTTTTCACCTCTGTTTTGTATTTTTTTAATATGTCTTGCTAAGCTGTTCGTACTTCACTTGTCAACATCATTGATTTTCTGTTAAATATTTCATTTGCTGCCAAAGTAATTTCTTGTTTTTTTATTCTCTTGCGTCCTTTTTCCCCCCCTCTGTGGTGAGAGTGAGAGGGGCTTAAGGATCTTTGAGCTGTCACTTGGACTTGGACAAGTAGAGAGGGCGGCAATTGTTGACTGCTGCTCATCAAGTAAAGGGACCGGGTCAACCCGTCTAAACAACACGACTGTTGAAATCTTTCAACAAAGTTTTGCTCTTTTCAACCCCAATTGGAGATCTCCCCAATTATGCAGATCAACAACACGAAAGCAGAATGTGAATGCCCTTCCGCCAAACCATTATTTTACCAAACGACAGTACAGGTGATTTTCCATGGTCAGACAGCTTTTTTAACAAGTAATCCTGATTTGGGTTCATTCTATTATACTTGAGCGTGGATTTAGAAAAACGGAAGTAATCCAACGGCCTCAAACGGGAACGTGAATCACACTGAGTTGAAGTACGACGCGAGTTTCGCCATGTGAGTCGCACAGACGTTCAGTCGCATGGCAAAATAAAAACCCAAGTTTGATCCTGAAAGCTGAGCATGACCATTGAAACGACTATATAAGCGCACCGCAGTTTGAGTCATGTCGAACTTGCTGAAAGTGAAACGGTTAAATTATTTCGTCCATCTGCACTAGTCCAACACACTTCTAAGAGGAGCTGATAAAACTGCTCTGAGACAGAACCAGAGATGACTATAAGCAGATGATGAATATCCTAAAACTGCTACTTGAGTTAGTGGCATAATAGCATATGACCGTGCATTCTTCTCACTTACGACATGCTTGTGCCACTGAACTGTGAACTTTTGTCTAACCTAAACTTTTCTCTGTAAACTACAGAAAACCCAACTGCAGCACTCTTCCATGGGGCTAAGTTTTAGTTCCTTTTGATCTAGTCTGCTGAACAGTTGAGATAGATATGGCCCCTATTAAGCTTTAGAGTCACATATATGTCAGAAAACTTTAGATTCTAAAGAAACTATATCCAATTCCAAGAGCTATGGTAAAAGCTTGAGTCTCAGACACAAAGTAATTTGTACTCAAGTCGTCGCGCCATTTCCTTTCGCGATTCGAATCGCACCTTAGATCGAGGCCGCCAATTTAAATTTGGACCTTCATGAATTAGAATAATACTAAATCAAGCCATCTCTTTCTGCTCGTTCGTATTAAAAATTTAATAGCAAATCCCGCACTATCAATTTAACTTTTTGAAAAAAAATATAATATTGCATTTTAGAATCGAGGTGTTCTTAAATACAAGTTCAATTTAGTCTCGAGAATTAATACACATAGTTAATTCTTTCGTCCTAAGTTAAATCAGGTTCTTTTTATAAATGTATTGAAAGTTTTAAAACTTGTCAGGTTAATATAATAGAATCTTAAAATTTTCAAAAAGTGTAATTAAATTCTAAAATTTATCATGAAAGTGCAATTGAATCTTAAAATTTTTTAAAAATTCAATCAAATTTTAAAATTTGTTAAATTGATTCAATCAACTCATTCCGTTGATTACACTTTTTAAAAGTTATAGAACTTATTATACTTCTATAATAAATTCTAAGACTTAATTTTACTTTTTAATTTAATTGCACTCTCACAGTAAGTTTTAATTTATCTCTTTCCGTTCTGTTCCCAAACTTTTTCCCCACTCGTTAAAAAAAAAAAACAGAGATCGAGAAGGTCAAACCTTCTCGGGGATGAAGTGAAACTGAAGATCCAATTTTGGCTTTTGATACTCTACGTAGCCTTGCCTTTTCACAGCTTTTGGAGATCTCCGCTCCATCTCTCTCCCCCTCCCCCTCCTCTCTCTCTCGATCTCGACGTGAGGAGAATGCACATCCCGCCTCGATCTGAGCTCGCCAAATTCATGCCCGCGTCGCTCTAGCCCGGATTCGAGAGATACCCAGGAGAAAAAATCCCTCCTTTTCGTCGCAGCTGAATCGGGAAGAGCAATCGGGACGATGGGTCTGTCCCCGATCAGAATTCGCGCCATCTCTTGCAGTCTCTTGGTCTCTGTAGCTCTCGTCCTCTTGGCTGTCGCTCCCATCGCCTCCTCCCAGGTATCAAAACCTCTTCTTTTTCGCTCGTCATCGGGTTCGTGTACGTGGGTGTGCGTGTGCGGTGCTAATGCATTACGTTGCGTGTGTTGATTAGGATTCTCTTGCTGGAACTGGGAGGGAAGATGATAGCGAGTCGATTGTCAGGGATCTGGGTCGGCGCAGCAAGGTGAGTTGACTTTTCCATTTGTCTGGGCTAGTTAAGTTGAGTAACAGAGGGAAACTATGGGGTTTTTTTTAAGCTTTGGGTGGTCTTTTCACTGTAAAAAATCTAGTTCCATCAGCATAAGTTTCACATATATAATTGGGAAAAAGGGGTTTCTCTGGCATTGGCTTGATTTTGCTCTTTCATTTTTCCCCCTTGATCTTTGATGCTTAGCTAGCTGAACCCACTTAGAAAGAAACGGCTCAGGTGATTGTTGTTCTGGTCATGCTAATTTCTAATTTTGAAGTGCAATCTGCATGGACATCCGAAAGGTTAAAGTACTTACGAGGTGAAAATCTTGGTGCAGGTTATCCTCAGCAAGCTGGGTAATGGTGCTGCTGAGGATGGCACCTCTGTCGGGCTAAATCTAGGCTTGGACGTTCCTGGTCTTGGAGTTTTTGATGCATTCATTACGAGTCTGTCAATGATCCTCGTCAGTGAGGTTTGCCTGCTTTTATCACGTTGCTGCACATATTGTGTTTCTTGGGCTGATTTTTCCAGTACATTGGCTTTACAGTTGTCTTTACTTATGTTTTCTCATGCTGCTAGATTGGAGATGAGACCTTTATAATAGCAGCTCTTATGGCAATGCGTCACCCAAAGTCAATTGTGTTATCTGGCGCTCTCACGGCATTGGTTGTAATGACAGTAAGTAAGCTCCTGCTTGTATTTGCGTTTTCATGATTGATTTTTTCTTTCATTCTCTTGTCCTTGTGCTTTGCCTGGTTCTGATATTTCTTGGCTTGCAATTGCAAACTCTAGAGCATGCCGTGTGGTTATTTATTCTGGGTCTCATTTATAATTTATTGCTGTTAATGTCGCCTAGGTGCTTTCCACTGGACTTGGAAGAATAGTCCCAAATTTGATTTCGAGGAAGCATACAAATAGTGCAGCTACAGGTTTGCATTTTTCTAGTTTACCATGTTGCCTTTTCAATTGGGAATGAATTTCAGACATGCACTAGTTTTTCTGTGCAGTCCTCTAGTGTCTCTTATAACTAGTGTTCTTTGTGAGTTTGCCTTTTCTTATAGGCCCTTAGTACATGTAAGGAGATCCTTCTTAGGAAAATCTAGGGCATTAACGGTCAAGACAGGTTGATACATACTGAAGAGAATGTTAAACTGTTACTTTTGGCTCTTCTTTCTAATGATTTCACATGGGAAGAGAGTTTTATTTGCATTTACCTGAAATACAGTAGGATCTTTTAACTGAGTTCCATTCGTCAAAGTTTCATTCGTAAGATTCTACTAGTACCTTCTCTTTTACTCGACTTCTCAGCCAATAGTTCTGTGATAGCAAGTTGGATTTTTGTCATTGACCATATTCATTGTACAGCTTGCCATTACTTGTGTGGCGCCATGCAATTATTGCTTGATAGACATTTTAAAGAATGATGCATTTAGATCATGAATTTCATTTGTATTTTCCTAATTGAAATTAAGATAAGATATTCTTCCACAGTTCCTCTGTGGGATTTTGATAGGTTGCATTTCGTGAGAAAAGCATATTTTGGAAGCCAGTTGTTTGATAAATTAATTTTTTCTTCCATGTCAGTTCTCTACGCATTTTTTGGGTTGCGGTTACTTTATATAGCATGGAGGTCGGATTCAAAGTCATCTCAAAAGAAAGAAATGGAGGAGGTACGTTCGTCAGTAACCCTTCCCAAACTATGTTGTTGTTCCACTAGAATCCAATTTGTCTAGTTTGTGGCCTTCTGTTTTTTTTTTGTATTCAGAAAGTTGGTGACAATTTCAATAGAGACCTGCCATATGGTTGGTAGATATTAAATTGCTCGAAGTGATGTTTCTTTGTGATTTTGATGGCCTTGCATGGAGCCATTATCAATGATCTGAATTTGTTGCCATGAAGCAGACTTTAGATAGACTGATTAATTTTTTATGCTCTTATGGAGAGTTTACTGGGTGTTTTGTTTTGTTTTTTTTATTGGCCCACTATTTGCAATGTGTTAAGTTTTCTTAATGTCCACTAGTTCCACTCGCAATGATTGTGGAAGTTTTTCTGATTCCTCCATTCTTTTTTAATTTTTATACTGAAGCATTTAGGAATTACGAACTCTTTTCCCTTGGCTGCAACCAATTGAGAACTTTATGCATTCTATATTTGATATATGCAGGTAGAAGAGAAACTAGAGACTGGACAAGGGAAGACAACCTTCCGTCGCTTCTTTTCAAGATTTTGTACGCCCATCTTTCTTGAGGTGTGCCTTTTATATAGGTTTCTATTTGGACTATCTGTTCCATCTGACTTCTGCTAAGATCTGATTATCTTTATATACTGTGGTGACATTCAGTTTCCTAGCTTGTTTTACAGAATTAATTTCCAATTTTTATACAATTCATGCGACTAACGACATTGCTACTCCTATGCAGTCCTTTATTTTGACCTTTTTAGCAGAATGGGGAGATCGTAGCCAAATTGCTACAATCGCTGTAAGATACATTTCTTCACTATAGTCTTCTTACTCTGTGGACCTGTATTTTGAACTGCTCAGTGAATTTCTTGATTTTGCTTTTTTTTGTTGTTGGAATCTCTTTGGAAACTTTCTGGGTTTTTCGAAAACCTTGGTTTTTCGAAAACCTTGGTTTTTATTTAGTTTCAGTGATTCTTAGTTTACCCTATTCTTTGCTGGCAAGCTTATTTTTTTAGACATGTCTAAGCTATAGATATTCTTGTCTTTTCCTATTATCTCACCTTGATTTCCTTACTTTACCTCATTATGGCATGTAAGTTGTCCTCATGTGTGGTATGTTGAATCTTTTATATTGAGCTATTGGTTGACGAAAAAATAAGGAAATGCCAATAATCATATGTAGTTCTCCGTTTTCACGATGTTTGCTTGATCAGCAGTGGAATTTAACACACAAATTCTAGCTTCTTTATGCTTTATAAGATAGGATCTTGTGGGCACATGGTCATTCATCCTGCATGCTTTTTTTTTTTAATATCTAAATAATATTTACTATTTTCTGTTTATTTGAGTTCTAGTGGGGTGTTGAGTAATCTTGTTGTTTTGCAGCTGGCAACACACAAGAATGCCGTTGGAGTGGCTGTCGGGGCAACAATAGGACACACCATATGTACATCGGTTGCAGTGGTGGGCGGAAGCATGTTAGCATCCAAGATCTCGCAGCGGACAGTCGCGACCGTCGGTGGCCTTCTCTTTCTCGGTTTTTCCTTGTCTTCATATTTTTACCCTCCCTTATAGGTGATATTGTAGGCTAACGTGATTCTTTACAAGCTCTGAAAAGCCCTTACCTTCCTCTGTGTTCTCTACGAAAGTTGCTATTGACTGGTGATAATCAGACCTTTTCAGTATTCTTTGGCAAAATGTTAGCGCACGTTAAAAGTCTTTCTGGGTTTTGTTCTCCTCCTTTCTTTATATTGAATGTACCTTCTGCAGCTTATCAATGACCCCTTTCAAATCCAATTAATGTTTTTGGCTGAGTCAAACATGTTCCTGTGTATTCCGAAAAATGAAGAAGAGTACTTCCGCGGGAGAGGTGAAGTTGCAGTTTTAGATGCCTCTCTTTGTCGGGCGAGAACTCGGTTAATCTCAAGTTGATTGTTACTGGGAAAACTTGTTTTGTGTTCTGCTTGGAAGTCTAATTTCACCGGAATCCAATGTATCTATAGTTGAGTAACCATTGAACAGCCAAATTCCCTAAAAAATCTCAAACTTTAAGTCTGGTTTCAATTCTGCCCTGAATTTTTTTTTTTGTCTAAAAAAAATCCTCAAATTTTAAGTCGAGTCCTAAATCTGTCCAGAACTTTTTTTTTGTCTTGAAAAAAATCTTAAACTTTAGGTCCACTTTCAAATTTGTCTCGAATTATGCTTGTCTAAAAAAAAAACCAGCTCAATCTATTCTCAAATCTACCAATTCTAATTTGATTTGACATTTTTACATCGATAATAAATTCACGTCAACAAGGTAACACGAAAAAATATCTTCAAAATGAAACCATTGTAGGATATGATGATTAGAGACGACCAATGATAATTTTTGGACAAGCGATTAATGTGGGTAGATTTTAGACTACAGTAAAGATTGGTGATTTTTTTCTTAAACAAAAAAAAAATTGGGATAAATTTGGAACTAAACCTAAAGTTTGGGGTTTTTTTTTCTGAAACAGAAAAAAAGTTCAGGCTAGATTTGGGACTAAACTTAAAATTTAAGGTTTTTTCTAAAACGAAAAAAAGTTCAAAGCAGATTTGAGACTAGGCATAAAGTTTGGGTTTTTTTCAAGACAAAAAAAAAATTCATCACAAAATTGGGACTAGACAAGGAATTAGCCTCATTGGAACTCTGTGGAAACAATTCCCTGATGGATTACCAAATCGCACTCATTGGATTTAGAGCTCAAAATGAATGATGTGAAAAGTAACTATTTGGAGCAGAATCACTCAATTTATATGGAAAAATGTCATATAAGTCCTGTGTTTCCCATTTCAATTCCAAATGACATTCTTCATATCAACATCGTTCGATGTAATTTGGGCATAACTTGCCTTTGAACAAAAAATGTAAGGGTCTCGCCAACAGACCAGGATAAGAAGGTAATGTTAAGATAAAGAATTGCAACGGAATTGGTATTCCAAACAGATTACTTCGGTTGAATTTCAGCCAATCTCAGAGTCTGTTTCGCGAAAAATGTATCTACTTCCTTTTCCCTTTTCTGAGTAATCAATTCTGAGTAAGCAAGAAGTTTAATTGATAAATTTAGGGAAGCAGGAACGCCCTGCTACAAACGGAAACAGTATCAAATTACATAAGTTGTGAAAAAATAATCATAGGAAATGTTTTCTGTTTTCCGGAAGTTCGACACATTTGAGAAAGCGAATCACTGAATTGTTTCCATGGACATTCATAGTAATTAAATTTCTTTCCTGGAGACGGAAAATTCTATTAGACCATGACGAACATCGGAAAATTTGTTTTTTCGCAAGACATTTGGTACTCAGAGAGTCTCAGGAGGTGTAAGTGTCACCAGACTGTAATGAAACGATGGATGATTGCTCTCCCACCAAGAAGATGGAGTATTTGCTACTCCAAAGAGCCAACTGAGGACTCCCCCGGAAAGTAGTATTCTGCACCTCTATATCCAGATTTTCCTCGACCACAACTGTCGTACCGTAAAGTAAATCTTGTTATGTGACAGCAACCCGCTAAAGCTCGTCATCGTCTTCTGATTAGTAATCATCGGTTGTCATCGTCGTCGTTGTTATGGTTACATGTCTTTGGTGAGCTGATCTACTTAAGACGGAGAGCTGAGACAGACGTGAAAACATCGTTCGAGCAGACGAAGTATCCACCTTTCTTCTGAGAAGACTCATCTGCTTTTGCTCAGAGGTAAGAAAGCCACAATCTATGCAAGTATCTGTTGCTAATATAACAAATACACAAGGCTTACATGTCCCATGATGCTTCTTTGGCTCCTTCGAAGTCAAGCAATGATCGGATATGGCGTGTCTACTCCACCAGCACCCATCAGGAGTACAAAAGATTGATTATCTGTCGTGAGATGTGTAGAGTCCACATCAAGAAAAATGGTGGGTTTGGCTTATTCCACAAGTGAGGTTAGTGATACGGTAGGAGCCCACTGGGGACTCTTGAATATGCAGAGCTCCCCCACCAAACCAAAAGGATTGAAAGTTTTAACAGAATTTGGAATGAGTAGGTTGTACTTTAGCCATATGAAAGGACTGACTTTGGGTGACTAATTACCTGTGCGTGGGGGTTGGATTGGACTGCTCATCCATGTCAATTAGTTGTTAATCTTTACCCATCTGTTAGATTTTTACTAAACAACAGCAACACTAACAACACCTCGTCCACAAGTATCCATCATTTTGGGAAGCTGAACACAGCTGACCAGCAATTTTTTCTTTTAGCCCCTCTCTCTACCAAACGCCGACTGATATAAGTATTGCCTCTTCCTGTATATCTCGTGTTATTGTGTTGTCCAGAGACGCATGCGCCCTCGGCGACCGGCATTACGTATTTCTTTCCTCTTCCTAGGCCGACATCTCTCTCCGAGAGAGGCATATCCTTCCTCTTCTTTTGTCGGGCGATTCGTCAAGAAATGAGAGACAGAATGGAAAGGCTCGTCCTCCTTCCATTTGCCATCGGCTGTATGTCTGAATCAAGTGTTGCCATAGCTACCCAGAATCCCCGGCAATCGAAGAATGTCGACTCGCCACCATCAAGTCTCTCTCTCTCTCCTACAGACTTTGAATGTGCACACAAAATGCGTTAGCACATTGCACTGGACACAGCACACAGGCACGCACAAATGTGTCACATTCAAATCTCCCCTTCATCGTTTGCTGGTTTAGTAACGTTTAGGCTCAAATCATGAAGGGACTGATCGGGAAATGACAGATCGAGACCAGGAGGAAGAAGGGAGCTTGTCGGATGAAAGTATGAAAAGCTCCTTCAGCTTGATGGCTCTACCGAAGCCCAGCATATCGACCGGCATTCATAGGCTATTCAAAGGCTTCAGAAGCTTCTCTCAGATATTCAGTGAGTAGTAAGCTTGTCACTCATGCATCGGCATTATAAACTTTTCTCAAATACAAACTAACTTGTTTGTTCAACGTGTCATTGCTAGAAAGACATGGAAAAAAGTCGAACGAAGTAAATTCACTAGGCAAAGATCATCTGAAAACATAGTTGGCCCTGTCATTGACAGAGTGACATTTTGAGCAGCACCACTTCCAAAAACATCTAGGGACAAGTTCTATGAAAGTTTGATCATCTTACCTTATATTTGCCAGCATGATTTCATGTCGTAAGAACCAATTGATGTTTCAGTGTACAAGGAGGAGGACATGGAAGAGGAGGAGATGGAGATAGAAATAGGACTACCAACAGATGTGAAGCATGTGACTCACATTGGATGGGAAGGATGTGCAGCACTTGACCCCTTCAAGGGCTGGGATCGTCTCATCCCTCCTGATCACGAGCCGCTCCACTCTCCCGACGAGCACGATCAGCTCTTTCCCTCTTCTGCCGATGCTTCTTTAGCACAGTCTGAGCATTCCAGATCGGTTGCATAGGCGAGAACTGCTCCTCCTTTGTGTGGATGATACTGATGAATTATGTTTGGTGTCAATTCTGGCCTTTCTCTGTATTTAATTTGTATAAAGTGAAAACTCTATCCCAGATGAAGCTTGAATCATAGGCAAAATATGATATATAGCATTACCATTGGTTTGGTGAACTAAGAAGCTGCTTATTCTGGATCTCGTCTAAATTTACGAAATTCACTTGACCTGGCTTGGTTATGCAGTAATCGAGTAGAATTTTTACAGAATTGCAGGCAGTTATATCTGTTAATTACCAATGAACCGATACAATGTTTTTACACGGAAAAAGAAGTAAATGGTGAATTCCGTAGGAAGTTGTGGGGCAAGTAGAATGAGAAAGATTTGATCGATCGACGGCAAATTGATTGATCGATACGGACATTGATCAATAGCAGCACGCATGCCGTCACATCCGTCTGCAACAATATGTTGCTGTGAATGGTTAGAGGGGTTTCAGATTAGGATTGGTTTGTTTGACCAAGATGAGGATCTCTAGGCCTTCCATCTCTAAATTGTGAAGTTTACTGCATATGACCCAAATCCATATCAGTCATGCTTGACGAACCAAATTGATAGCTCTCCGTTTGTTAGTTTTACCATTTGGTTTCCATTTGGCAAAAAACAAAAGCAATAGATAACTGTGGAATTCATTTGGTTGGACATCCTTCTCTCAAATGAGATTCAATCTAGGCACTGTTCTTCATGAGTTTCACATGAAAATTCACTATCGCGCTCAACGAATTGATTCGATTGACGTCGTCGACTGTGCTTCCAGCCATCGATTCTTCTCAATAAGCTTTTCACTCTACTAATCGAGCCTCATCTCTCTCTCTCTCATGCTAAACAAGGAAGACGGGGGATAGAGAAGTTTAATCGTAACCTACCATCTATATTTCATTGCTGAGCGACCGACGTACTCACATGCTCGTACAACGGCCCCCCCGGGGACATACCACCCAATCCCCCCGTTCGTCCTCCGAACTCCGCACGCCCCGCGGGTTCCAACCCGACCCGATAAATGGGAGGATTTGAAAAGCAGGCATGCTAGGGTTAATGCAAAAAAAAAAAAAAGCATTGAAAAAGGGCTGTAGAGCCCATTACGGTGCACCTCACCGCATATGATCACCCTCTTGACGCCCACTATGGGATAAGAAGACCCTTCCCCTCTATAAATATACGCACACTCTCTCTCCCTCTGCGCCTCTCTCTCTCTCTCTCTCTATCTCTCTCTTTCCTTTATCATTGCAATTGCGAAATTTTGTCAATTAGGGTTTTTTCCTCCCTTGAGGCCTCCGCGATCGATCGCCAATGACGGGCAAGGCCAAGCCGAAGAAGCACACCGCCAAGGAGATCGCGGCCAAGGTCGACGCCGCCAACACCAACAGGGGCGGCGGCAAGGCCGGCCTCGCGGACCGGTCGGGCATCGAGAAGGGCGGCCACGCCAAGTACGAGTGCCCCAACTGCAAGATCACCTGCCCCGACATCAAGTCCATGCAGATCCACCACGACGCTCGCCACCCCAAGATCCCCTTCGATGAGGCCAAGCTCATCAACCTCCACGTCTCCGTCAACGGCGACACGTCCAAGACTCGCCCCGGCATCCGAGGTAGTCACAAGAAGTGATCGGAGCTTCGCGACTCTGTTGAGTGCCGGGTCACGGCTCTGTCTTGTCGTTGTCTGGGTGTTGGATTTGATGGTGTAATGGTAACTCGATGAGGGAAGTTGTGGGGGGGTTAGATTTTCCATCGTTTGAACGCTGTCTTCTTTGGCTAAGTTTGATGTATATTGTATGTCTCGGACTATGATGTCTTAGAATTCGCTTATCATCAATGATCGAGATGGAGTTTCCTGTCTTAGTTGTTACATCGTTATATGCTCATGTCGATGATGTACTTCCGAATTCCTGCCCCTACTTACTGTCTATTGATTTGTGTGATCTAGTATGCGAGTGTCGATGTTATGGCTTATCTTCCTTCGGAAGAGTGGTTTTTATGGGTACTGTTAGATTTGATGCGATTACTCTGTGTCAATAGTCTCATGTGATCTAAATCAAAGATGGCTGATCCATTGAGAAAGCATTTCGATTAAAAGTTCGATCAAGTGATGATTTAAAGTAATACCGGATGACCCGCAGACATATAATCAATCAAGTGATGGTGTCATTCAGATTGGTATCATTCACTGCTTTTCCATGCTTAGAAAATGCATCAATTTGCCGACTTGATCACTAGCAGATGCTCTGCCAACACTTCATGTTGCTTGAATACGTACTCCTTATGTATGGGCTAGATGAATGAGGGCAAGGATTCTAGCTCTTGTAAGTGGTAGCCATGTGTAGAATATGAGGGAACCGGAAAAATCTCTCATCCTGCATGCAATCTTTTCTTTTTGCTGTCTTATATGTCATCTTTAATTGAACTTTGATGTTAGGATGTAGCTGTGATCAACTGATTTATGGATTCAATTTCTTCTTCCATGTCTTGGAGTAGATTGACCTTGAGTTCTATCATACGAGGAATATGTCCTGCTTGATCCTCTGTTTTCCTTATGTGGAGACGATCGACATGCAGTTTGATGGTCTTCCTAGCTTAAGTCTGATTGCTTTTACGTAGGGTGTTGAAGGCTGGTTGGTGGTAATTGTCTATGGTAGGGTGATAGCGGAGTGATAAAGGGGAAAATGCACTGCCCTGTTTCTTGAGTTTGGCTGCAGTAAGCGAGTCATAATCTTAGTTTGGTTGTAGATTATTTACTGCCCTGTTGATTGACAAGGTTGATGAGTATGCTTGTGACATGCATGGCAAAGGGGAGAAATTTATGTTGCCCAAATATGAAGTCTTGATATATGAAATTTTTTCAGATGTACGAACAGTGGTTGCTCTTGAGGTTCTCACATGCTAGCGATCCTTAAGAAAGGCGAAAGGATAAGAATCAACACCATTGAGAAGTTGTCTATCTTTGTATAGATCTTTCACTCTGTCTACATTGTTATGAATCACACCATTGAGAAGTTGTCTATCTTTGTATAGATCTTCACTCTGTCTACATTGTTATGAGCTGATCACGGCGAATTCACAATCAATACCAAGACGAAGGATCTAAGCAAAAGCTTTGATGCAGTTGCATTGTTATGAGCTGATCACTTTTCTTCTGGGTGGCTTCTCTCTCTCTCTCTCTCT
>BCNH02000008.1:10384999-10398036 GCA_001662345.2 Metrosideros polymorpha var. glaberrima | reverse complement strand
GCTCTGTTTGGATTCATCAAGGGAAAGTCCCAATCCATCAAGGTAAAGCTCAGGACCCCAATGGCTGTGCTCGAAACTCTGATGCCCATGCTCGAGACCCCAACGCTGTGCCTTAGGTCCATCTAGGCCGTGCTCGAAATCCCGATCGCCGCACCCAAGTCCATTGAGGCTGGGCCTCGATGGACACGAGCTCAGGCGTTGAAGACCTAGACTCGACCTCGGTAGACTCGAGCGATGAGGACCTAGGCTTGGCCTCGATGGATTTCGACACTCGTGTCGAGGACTAGATCACCGGGACCAAGGTCTTGGGCTCGGCCTCGATGGACTTGGGCTCGGGAGCTTAGGACCTAGGCACAAGAGCCGATAACCCAAGGTTTGGGTCTCAACCTCAATCTACTCGGGTGCGGGCACCAACATTGGAGTCCCAGGCTTGGCCTTGATGAACTAGAGCGCCAAGTGCGAGAACCTAGTCTCAGGTGCCATGGTCCGGGGCCCAACCTTTGTAGACGCAGGCTGGGGCTATAGGGAGCCTGGCACAAGCACGAGTTCTCGGGCTTGGCTTCGATGGATCCAAGATTAGTGCTCGTGCCGAGTTTTTTGGCTACAAGTCACTAGTGCACTAATAGTGTATGTTTATTTAGGAAAATCAAATGAGATTTTTTTTACCAAACAACGGAAAAATATTTTCCTATTCATCTTAATCAAATATCGGATAAAATGTTGTCATTTTTTTGAAAAATGACTTCTTGAAAAATATTTTATACGCATGTCACATGTTTTTTGAAACAAACGAAGCCTTATAAATACTCTCCCCTAAAATTTTTCAGACATGTGTCATTTAAAGTAAGTTGAAGACTTTTTCCTAATTAAAGCAGAGGCAACATATTCCGATTGATGATTTCTACGAAAACCAGAAGTGAAGTGTTGGTCAGCAGCAAGGGACACATGTCAGTTTATAACTCTTCCAGACCACCACGTCGCTCAGCCTCCCCTGTATCTTGCCATGCATTTGCGTCCCCACCTGGCCACCTCTCTCTCTCTCTCTCTCTCTCATACAGAGACACAGAGCTAATAGCAATCTCCAATGGAGGACGAAGAAGAAGAATGTGTGCTGTACGAAGACCCCACATGTGAAACACCACCACCGTCCCCGCCGGAATCCTCCTCCCACTGGTTCACAAGACTCCTTTTCCTGCAAGCAGAGCTCACATACAAGTGCATCGTCTCGCTGTTGTCCCCAATCTTCTCCCTCCTCTCCTTGGCATCCGACTCTTACCATCGCGCCGAGGAGGCCAAGGACTCCTTCCAGTCCGCCGTTCACCAAGTCCCCTCCAACCTCTCCCTCCTCCTCAAGAGGCTCGCCTTCGGCTTCATCGCCTCCGCCTATGTCTGCATGGTCTTGACTCTGCTCCTGGCTGTGTCTGTGGTGGTGGGTGTGGGGTTGGTGAGGATGTGGGTGGAGAAGCCCGTGTTTGTGAGGCAAAGGATGTATCTCGACTACACTCATCTTCATCCCCAGGCCGTCTTCTCCTTCTGTGGCGGTGTCGATGGTGGAACAGGTCTGTGTGAAGGGTTTCACAGCAAGAAGCATGTGGGCATTCCTGCGGATCACACATTTTCCCTCTCTCTGTTGCTCTTGATGCCCGAGTCTGACTATAATCGCCACATCGGTGTTTTTCAGGTACCTGTCTCGTGTTTCTTTCAGGTTCTGTCCTCTCTTCCTCTGTTATAATTCACTTGATGTCGAGCAAGTGTGAATGAATTTGTTTCCAATGGTTGAGTGGCCAATCCATCTGGTTGTCACAGGTGACTGCAGAGTTACTATCACTGGAAGGGGAAGTGATCGCGAGGTCGAGTCGGCCATGCATGCTGCGCTTCAGAAGCGGCCTGGTGAGGCTCATGAGGACACTCGTGTTGAGCGTACCTCTGCTGCTAGGAGTCTCAGCAGAGACCCAGAAGATCAAAGTTGAGATCCTGAAGCACAAGGAGCTAAGGCATCCCAGGACGGCGGCCATCAGGATCGCCCTGATCCCGAGGGCCGGGACTTCGTCACCGCCGCAGGTGTTCGAGGCCCGGGTCGCGATGAGCTCGCAGCTGCCATGGGCAAAAGAAATTGTCCACAACTGGAGAAGGAGCTTCTACGTGTGGGCGTCCCTCTGCACGTACGTCACGCTCCTGCTCGCTCTCCTCTGCTGCTACAAAACCCTGGTCCTGCCATCCCGGTCGGCAGCAACGGGGGTCACATCCACAGAGCGCAATGGCCAGTCTGAGATGGATGCGAAGGAGAGCGACCGCGGAGCGAGGACAGAAGAAGCGAGAGCGGTGTACGACGGTGAGGAGGTTGCGGAAATGCTGAGGAAGTGGAAGCAGAGCAGAGGGAAGAGGAAGGCCAGGTTGGTTTCGCAAGTTGGAGGCGAAGGCGAAGGTGAAGGTTCATCAGCAGCGTCCAGCAGGAACGTGACGAGCATCGAGGAAGACGAGGTTGGGGATTCGGAGTCTGTATGCTTGAGCTAGAGCTGCATACATAAATTTTTGTGACCTGATCCTAATCGAATACATGCACAATCAGTTCAAATTCCTAAACTTTTTCTCAACGTGCCATGTTCGATTTAGTTTCCAAATTCGAATGAATAGGACTCGATATCGGTCTTTTTGTCGATTTTTACTAATGCAGATCGTCATGTTAGCTGTCATGAAATTCGACTGATGAGATAGTATGCAATAAAAATTGTGCAAGACCAAAACAAAATTCAAATCGAAACACTTTCCAAGAGATTCAGATTCCAAATCGGTGCCGTTGCGATGGGGAGAACCGATGGAAACTCTATTTCCAAAGCAAGATTGCAAGAAAAAGTTTTTTTTTTTTAAGGGAGAAAAGTTAGGTAAACCTGATATTGCTTCACAATGGAACCAGAGCACGTGCTCAACCTCAAACCCGGGGGTTAGGTGGCCCGGGTGGTTGGCTGAGTGTTGAGCTCACGGTAGTTGTCTGAGTCTGATGTTGGCGGTGGCCGCTGATTTCGCTGTTGGCGGCGTTTGATTTTGCGGTGGTGGTAGTAGAGAGTTGCCTCGATAGGCGAAGTCTGGGTGTAGGCGGGAGATCGGTGATGGACGTGATTGTACGGGGACGACACCTACACACAATAGAGTACAAATGAATGGTTTGTGTACAAATTAATGGCGATAGTTCACTTTTGGGTTTGTTTGGTAAGGTTTATGTTTTTCTGTTCTCAAGAACTGAAAAAGAACATAAATTTATTTGGTAACATCAATTAATTTTTCTGTTCCTTAAAACAAAAATTATTTCCGACAATAGATTTGATATGGGAACTAGAAATAAAAAAGATATGATTTTTTGTTATCGGAAACAAAATGAATAACAATGTCATTTTAGAGAAACAAGGTCAACGTAACTTAATGCTTATCTTTACACCCATGAGTCCACTCGCCTCTAGTCGCCAATCACCACCACCCATCGCCGTCGGTCACCATGGCCGCTATTTGTCGTTGCCGCCTTCGGTCGTCAATCACCACCGCCTGCCGCCACCGGTTGCCATCCGCCACTGCCGACCGCCACCTATCGCCACCTACCGCCGGCCACCACCGAATGTTGCGATCGATCACTGCCGTCGCCGCCTCTAGTGGCCGGTCACCGCCATCACTGTCGATCGTCAATCAAAATTACTAAATCAAAAAAATTGAAATATAAAATTTTAGGACCATACCAAATGCATTTATGTTCTTTTTTTATTTCGGGAATAGAAATTTTGTACAGTTACCAAAGACGTTTTTATGCTTAGAAACTCGTTCAGAGAATAGAAATAGAAAAAATTATTTCTGAATAGAAATTTTTCCCGAGAACAAAAACGTTACTAAATGCGCCCTTCATGTCTCGAACCTGCTGTCCGATTTCATGTACGATCTCACTTTGAAAGTCGCTGGAGATGAGTGCAAGATGGTTAATCTCAATGAAAGGCAGCATTGGTGGAGGAACTTGACATGCATCATTTGCTCTAGAATCGTCCTCGCTACAGGTAGTGACCTCTCTGTTTGAAGCGACTAATCTATGAAAATCTCTCTTTGAAGAAGAGCATGACATTCGTAGAGAACTCATCCCCAAATGAATATCATGATTTTTCTCCAAGTTTAGGCATTGTTGAGTGTTGGGTTTGAGCTATCCATATTATTGTATCCTCCATTCCGTGGAGTCAGTTGAAGCACTTAAATTTCTTGATGTTTATGAAAACCAATCCATCAATTTGCTGAATTTGCTGAATTTGCGGACACTTAAACTCTCTAGTTGCAAGAAGCATACCTCGTGGGTGAACCACTTGTCTTCGCTTGAATTGGATATGTTACAGATTGGTCAAGTCCATTACCCTTGGAAGGTTGGAGTTCCTTTAAGTGTCACAAAACAAAAGTCACTTGAGGGAAAATCAACGACTCCATTCCTTGGAGTTAGAATGATCTACGGAGCAGCAAGATGACAAAAGCGAGGGCGATGAATTGATACGGCCCATTTTACCATATTCTCTTGCATGGGTAGGAATCTGCCAACCTAGCTTTCGTCCATTAGGAATCTTGTTGAACTCGGACTATTATTGTAAAGGATGGAAGTAGCTGCCACTCCTGAGTGAACTCCTTCCCCTAAGGAAGTTGAGATTCTCTGACTTAGATGCTTTGGAGTTCCTTCTTTAAGAGATAAGTGACCTTGAGCAATCTAATACCGGCGCACTCCCTCTTCCTATCTTTGAAGAGCTGGCTTTCCTCCTCAATCTCGCAACCCGAAAGGATGATGGGGAAGAAGGCAACTGGTGGGAGTAGATCAGAATCATCGGCGATAAGATTCACGATCATCATTTTCAAAACTTGCGTTCGTACAAATATGGGGTTGCCGCCACCTGAATTCCATGCCCCTGTTTCCTCGAATTCCTAAAACTTTTGTTCGGCGTCTTCTGGGTCCTTGTTCCGATCCAACGACTCAATAATGATCGCAATATACTTTCTGTATTTGATGGTAATATTGAAGAGCATGTGTTGTTACATGTAATTCTGAAGCACGAGGAGCTAAGGCATCCCAGGGCATGCTAATGTTACGTCCAGTGACGATACTTTACTGCATCATTCTTTGATAATTCCGGCAAAAGCTTCTCGATGGTGGATTCGGAAGGCAATTCCTCGATCCAATCTCGCACTTTCTATTAAAAAAAAATAAAAATTCCCCAAGGACTATCTTGCAAAAGGATTTTCCTTGTACAGGAGTAGAGTTTTTGCCATAACATCGCTGAGCAATGATAATGAAGATTGGGTGCTTACGAGGGTTATAAATGTAAACTTCTAGGTCATAACCACATTAAGTCATGTGATTTATTATTGATTATCTCGTGATCAAATGTGCATTCTACAGCTAGCATAAATAAGTAAAAACTTCTTTTCTCTACTTTGACAAATTTTCAGTTGATTTTTGGTTGCTAATAACTTATAAGTGCGTAAAAGAGCACAACCCAATAAATCAATCAAAAACATAAAATGATAAAAATATTCACTGCGCTAGAGTTTGGGATAGTTACATTTACAATTCCTGAACTCTAGCCCAACATGCAATATCGTCCCTAAACTTTTAATTTGTTCAATATGGTTCCTGAATTTTGGCCCATTGTACAATGTCGTCCATGAACTTTTAATTTGTTCGATTTGGTCCCTCAACTTTTGATAAATGTTCAATATAGTCTAAGGATTATATGAAAATATCCAATGTTATCCTTGCATCAATTCAAGTTCAGAGCTAATATTGAACGTTTTCATATAATCCATGGACTAAATTGAATATGTGCCAAAGGTTCATGAACCACATTGAACAAATTGCACATTGAGCTAAAGTTAAGAAATCACATTGAACAAATTAAAATCTTGTAAAGCATATAAGACAAGTGTTTTCCCTAAAATATTCCGTCATTTAAAATTGAGTAACTTTAAAACGAAATCTATAATCAATTATACTTTATTTAAATTCCGACATCCTAAGATGTGCTCGAAATTATCGCGTTAAACTCCCAACTATTTCTAATTTGCAGAAAACACATTTTATATAAATTTCCTCGTAATACTATTAACTAGTGAAGTATTTTTCCATCTGCTGTATGAAGTTTCCTGTTCTTGAATTGCCCAAACTGGAAATATTATGGCATCCAAGATACATCTTCACCCTACAAACAAAAGATGTACAAAGAAACTTTTATAACGCAGACTGACTACTCTGAGAGTAGCCAAATGAGCATCTCTATTTATAATCTGAGCACTAATAGCTTACTATGAAGAACATCATCTTCAACCATCTTCTTCTTTGCTCTGCATGGAGCTTAATTCACTCAGCCTTTCTACTTGATCGCCGCAAGAACCGCAAAATAGAGCAATGCCACCGGCAACGATATCAGCATTCCGAAGCCGACCCTGCATATCATGACATGCACCTTAATGTTAGCATCCAACAAGCTAATCGATTGGCACATACAGTAGAGGAGAATTAAACTTACGCGACACTCATTATATCAGCATGTACTTTGTATTCGCTAGCAAATATAAATGGAACAATCGCTTCGGGAAGGGCGGCCTGCAATTTACAAGGACTGTGATGTTTCGAATCTTTTCAGATGCCTACGTATAATACACAAATGTCATTTAATTAACTCATAACTTACTTTACCTGTACAATTGATATACGCAAAAGATCACCACGAAGACCCAGCGTAGCCGAAGTAGCTGCAGCCACTACAGGTCCTACTATGAACCTCAAGGCCATGGCTAATGTTGCTAACGAATATCCGAAGGGCACCAATTTCGGCTGCGATCCCATGAATAAACCTGTTTGCTCAAGTACATGAGAGTAAAGTCATCCATACAGGGAGAGCATCAATCACAAATGATTGAATGTGTGTACTGAATAAGTACCTAGACTGAACATTGCCATTCCGAGACCTGTATCCGAGAGTATTTGTATTGACCCTTTGACAATCAGAGGCATATGGAGGTGCAACCTGCAATTAGGAAGGAAGGACGAGTGAATTTGATTATATTTTCCAATTAATCGAGGTTTTGAATGCTAAAACCACGAATGCGGCAACAAGTTCAGACATTGAGGGCGAGAGACGGCGTACTTGAATGAAAGTAGAGACCAAGCAAGACCGAGTAAACTGGCGTATATGTTAAGGTTTCGAATGAGCTTCCTCCAAGCCATCAATACGACGAGTCTTGTCATCACACTCACTGGAGGCATCCCAAGCTCAGTATTCACTGCATTCCCTACTTTATCACTCATCTCAGATGCATTCTTTGCATGTTCATTCGATCTTTCTCGAAAATTTCGACTGCCTGCATTAGATGCCACACATATATTGATTATATTCAAGATGGACTCAAGTATACTCTAACAGAAAAGGAATTAAAAAGAAAAAGAAAGCAAGCATCGAATACGACTGGGAAGCATTTGATGATGTCTTGGCTTCACTTTCCAAATCACAAAACATTTCTTGCCCGATCCTAAACTATTGTTGACGCGATGCGCCAGGATCTTTTGGGTTCTAAATACTCTTCTTGTAAGACACTTTGGATGCCACGTAAGTTGTGAGGTGTGACTAGTGAAGGGGATGCTGAGGTTTGGAAAGGACCTGTAAAAGTAGCTGTTTCCTCTTGAACACCAAGATCAGAAGAAGAATGTGTGATCCTGGAGGTGGCACGTCTCGACTTTTCTGCGGTCGAGCCCCAGTCATACATGTGAAGCCCCTTAGCAGGCACTGCACTGGAGCTACTATCTTTGAACATCATCGGCACCTCGCTGGGAGACGTCATAAAAGTCGGGTGTGAAGGCTGGTGCAATGGAAACAGGAAGCCATTTATCAACTCACTGCTCCGATTCCTTCCCCTATAACTTCTCTTGCCAATACGAGTGGTTTCTGCATCGACAGTCCAATCAGCTTGTGCATTTGCTGATTTTGAATCATGTAAGGTAGATGCAGCCTCTGTACTAGCACTACTTCCGTGTTTTTGGCTTCCATAATGACCACCCAGTTTATTAAGGCTCGATGTTCTTGACCAAGACTGCAATGAATAAATCTCTACCCCTGACAGGTTTGATGCCCGTGGGGTTATTGTTACGGAATTCAATTCTTCAAGGGATTTACGAAGTGCGGACCCCATAGATGAAGCAGAGGATCTCCTGACCGCTACGTGGACCTTGCCATCATCATCTATCTTGGCCTCCGCCTCTAACAGTTCTTGACCACTGAGCGAAACAACATCAGGATCGACGCTGATGGAGGTTATGGCCCGAGAGCAATCAGGAAAGTGTTCATTGATTAGGATCATTGCACCTCTATATTCAAACAAGATTAGCAAGAGGGTATACCATATCAAAGTCTGCAGGACCACTATTTGAACCATCACACTACTTGAGGATTCTCCGTACATGGCCTGGAGGAGAGGAATGCCTATGATAAGAGTGTTTGGAAGAGTGGAGAGGGAGAAGAAAGAAATCACCCACTCGAGGCTCGCATTTCGGCCAAAGGTCAACCACAATGCAAGAAAGGCTAGAATCACCACTTTCTGGAGAGTGTCAGCTCCCAGAAAGCGATAATTCATCTCGTAGAAGTTGCAGGATGCGGTCACATGGAAGGAAAGGACGGGGACAGCAAAAGTGGCCACGTATCGGTGGACGCCGGCGCACTGCTGTGGGGTGAAGATCTTCCAAAACCGGACAGAGGCATAGGCTAAGATCATGGCCACATACAAGGGTGTGATCGCCGCAAAGATCTTGTAGATGTCCTTACCAGAGATCATGGTTTTTTTTTTCAGAGAAAACGATTAAAGGGCAGTGGATTTTGATTGACAATGCTGTTGAATTGTTTTTTTCAGGTGGAATAGAAGGAAGCTGAGAGAGATGAATCAATCATCCCTGTCTATATATGAGGAGGGCGGGGGGTGAACTGAGTAAAGCAGTCCTCTGTTTCCTCTCTTCAATTCAGATTGCATTCTTTAAAAGGTGGATCTTCCCCAGATATTAACTTCTTGAAAAGGAAGGATTGCAGCATAAATATGATAGATCCTGAACGTTTATGGAAAGCGCAATCTGACACCAACACCGTCTCAACATTAAACTGAAAGGCAACATTTACTGATCCAATCTTCACGTCACTGCTGACGTCTATTTTTGACTAGTCCTTGCTCATCAGCCACTCAAGATGCTGAGTTTCGCATTCACAACTCCAACAAGACTCTGAAGAAGAAGAAAGAAGAAGAAAAAAAGGCAAGGAAAGAAAAGCTTGATACTGTCCTGTAGACAATGTCCACACCCTAAAAGGGGTTCCCTCTTTTTCCATTTCTATCAAAGCGTAAGAAAGGGAAGAGACAGCAATTTCGACGGTCAGAATATAGACTCGCTTCATGCGCTCCGAGGGCCTTATTCAACTATGCCTTCAACTATGCCTTCGAAGAAGTTCAATGCTTGTTTGCTGGCATTCTGTTAATAGTACATGATATCAATGACCCCTTCTCCTGCGATTTGCAAATTCGGAGGCTCAATATGCAATCGGACAATGTCAACAAAAAGGGGGGTCAATTTGAGCCTTTTTGCCCTTGTTTCTTCCTACTTCACAAGTGTGCCATCAAGTTTTATAATTCTGAATCTTCGCTCAGTTTCTCAGTTTTCTTATGCAGGTTGACACAGCTTTCCTGGAAATGGTTGCTTCTATGTATAACAGAAATGAACACCCTTCGTAAATCTACAACCAGGAAGATGGACTTGTCTGCAAACATTATGAGATTCGCAAGATAAAGGGATATCGTTGATATCATAGGCCAATATCCAAAAGCATGTCTCGGCATAACAAGAGATCGTATAAAAACCAAGGCAGAAGAGAAGCTTTCGACCGAAAAAAGAGCAGGCCATAATTAAATAACCACAATGTGCCCACTGCTTCGGAACCTTTAGCATGCGACTTTATTGATATATTACAGTCAAGGATGCTGTTATCAGCATAGCTCCTAGAAGTGTTCGTTTCTGACTGATCTTAAGTGAGCTTGTGAATGTTTTTCATATCAACAGCCTCCTTGAGAGTCCCTTTTTCAACATGATCCCACCACTTGAATAAGAAATTGTCCACGACTAATCTGAACCAGGGTGACAGCTTCAGACCTTCCTCACCAGCATCAACTTTCCAAAGCAGCTCTTTTAGCTCCTCTCTGTTCACATATTTGACATCGGTGACTTCATCGGGGTTTGGATGGACACCGACATCTCGAACAATGAAGAGCAAGTAGTCGACTGCAAATCAAGAATGCAATTCAGTTACAGACAACTTAAGTTCGCACCTTGCAGGCAATATGAATAAAAGCAAATGAACTCAAGTACCGCAAGAGTGAAGTTGGGAAATACAGGGCATGTAAAGTAAAGTGTACTCACGTTCATGTTCTCCCCACTTGCCATCAGAAGGAGCCTTATACAGAATGCGAGTTAGTGGGATGAATTGATCAACTGGCAGATCCTCAGCAGGAATACCCAACTCATCCAAGAGCTTCCTCTGTGCAGCATTCCTGACACCTGGCAATCATATAGAAGAGATCATTATTTCATAACATCGAGTAGCATTCAATAATTTAAGCTATAAAACAAATTTACAAAAAGTGCATCTAGAGTGGTGTTTATTACCCAGAGCATTCTCATCGATAAGCTCAGACTCCCGGTACAAGGGATGACTGCAGCAGGTGTTTGTCCATACAAGGGGGAAAGTTACCTTTGTGGCAGATCGTTGCTGTCCGAATACATGACACAGTCAATTCACCTAGCAGCTCAAGGATGAAAACGTTCTTCCACAAAATAGTTAAGCGATAGCTATCCACGACACTAAGATGGGACAGGAGAAACTTAAATGTGGAAAATAAATGGATCATTATAGGTAAAGGTAAAGCATAAATTGATTAGTGTAGCAGTTTTAAGCATCCCACTTCTCTGTTTTTTGCTAATATAATATATGTCATAATTTGACATGTCCAACATTAGAGCTTTACCGATGCAGTAACGCAAAAAAAAGCCAAATCATATAAAGGCAACGGATTCTAAAACAATTCAATCTGATGCAAACATGAATCTTCCTCTCCGCTAGCATCCTTGAAATAAATGCACACAAGAAACACACTGAAAATGAGTCCACCGCAACTAAGACTCCTGTCATTAGTCGAATTTTATTAAGGTAGTTCAACATTCAGGATTGTCCATGTTGTGGGATTACCTACCTATTCCCTGATAAGTTTTTAATGAAACAACGATGATGAATGACTCAATGATTTATTACAGAAGATGAGGAAAAGTAGTCATTCGCTTCCAAATGTTCATGCTCATCATGGGTATGCACCGCATTCTAGAAGTATATTAGCTTCATACCTGAAGCAGTAACTCGTACTTTGAGTTGAACAAGAAAACACTGAAAGCTCTATGCAACAGATTTTCCTTTTCAATTTTTTCCATTAAGTGACCTGCAGTTTCCCAAAAGCATCACAGAACAAAACCAGATGTGAGCAGGAGAACCATTAATGAGTACATCAGGAAGAGGGAAATTCTAAATTAATCAATCAGATACATGTAGTTTACAATGCACACATTCAAAACATTTAAATGCTGAAGCCTCTATATCCGCACATACATTCAATTTTATAAATCAGGGTTAACCTCCACAATATAGTGAGATCATGCAGAATAAAACAGGAGGAAGAAAGACTACAAATCATGCAGATTTAAACCCAGAGAATCACTCGACTAACATGCACCAAGAATGATCGCTTACAATTATATTTCGATTCATGACCGACAACCTGATCATTTTCGTCAACCAAAATGCATCTGCAAGAAGCGACAGTAAGGGCAATATCAGAACAAACTGGCAAGAGCACAATGGAGTACAGGTCAAGCACATTAAATACTCACGCTTGATAACATAACCATGCGAGATCACACGGGAGAGATGTAGAATAACTTGGAAACTAGAGAAATCAGTCGAAACCAAAAACTGTACTAACATGTTCCCACGTACACAGGACGTTAAGCCGCGCAAGGGAGTGAAGACATCAGAATGAACGATATCGAAAGTTTGTTACTACAACTTTTCACTTGAAGTGCAAGCATGTGAATGGAAAAAGTAAACGTGGTGCAGCCATGTCTTCGCAGCCAGCAAACTCTTGCCTAACGATGGAGCTAGAAAACAGAACATGGTATTCGAAACCAACTGTTCGAAGAACAGCCAACGCTATTGAATCACCGATCACCCACTTCACAAACTAGCGAAAATTCTTTCACCTTCGATAGGTAAGAAGGATCAAAATGAAATCTGAGGCAAGACTTCAGCTCATTTGCCATTTGCAGTCATAACTCTCTGAATCGTCTAAGCAAGGGCCTCAGTTCTATCCAAAGACCGAACTTGTAGACAATTAAACCCAGAATACCACGAATTAGCAACATGGAAGCTCATAATCCTCACGGAAAAGCACCAAAAGCAACCGAAATTCATAGTCTTTCAGGCGTCGGCCAACGACATCGAATTCTTCACGAGGGGTATTAAAAGGAGGAAAGAGCACGTACTCGTCCTCGAACATGAGGCGCCTCTGGACAGCGTCCATGGCGGCATCGGGTGCGTCGCCCATGGCGGTCCTCGCGGGGGATTGAATGGACGCGGACGCTCTGACGCTGCTGAAGGCCCGGCGGTTCGTGAAGCTCCGGGAAGGGGCGAAATGGGAAGGGAAAGACGGGAGCTTGCGGCGGCAGCGAGAAGAGAAGAGGGCCGCCGGGCTAGAAAGGCGAGTCGTCAGAGACATTGGGTCGGAGAAAGAAGAGGGAGAGCTCGGCTGATTCGCGTTGGACTGAGTGCATCCGCCATTGTTCAACGCAGAGGTCGGTGGGATTTTATTATGTCATCATTTCATTTTACTTTTTTCTATAATTAAAATGGGAAAATATATATTTTTTTATTTTTTTATTTTTTTTTGTGAGGGTAAGT
>BCNH02000008.1:10345311-10376592 GCA_001662345.2 Metrosideros polymorpha var. glaberrima | reverse complement strand
GTAAAAATTTTCTCTTGTTTTACCAAACGCATTTCTACTCCAGAAATCAACTTTTGGAGTAGAAGTAGAAAAATCAACTTCTAACCAGAAGTTGATTTCTGGAGTAGAATGGTTACCATTACCCCCTAAGCTAATGCTCGTTGTCATCTGTCTTTATCCATTGTTTAGGTTTTCTTAAATATTGAGATAAAAGACAAACTGAAATGATGAATTAATAAGTTACATGAACTTGTTCATTATCGAATTTTTAAAAGAAATTTCATATCTGATCAAGTGGGTGTTTTGATAGAATTATTCTCATGATATTAAGTGAGTAAAGAAGTCCACTATTGAGAAAAAGTCACAAAAAATTTCAAACTATGCACGATGTGATATATCTACCATGAACTTATTTTTATAACATCAAAATTCCCAAACTATGCCCACTGTAACATATTTATCCTAAATTTTTCTTGTGACATAAAAAACTCCAAACTTGTACCTATGTGACACATTTGTCCTCCGCTAAGGTTCCGTTAAATGATTTTTCAGCCACAACGTCATTTTTATTTCACTTAAGCCACATGAAGGTCATGTCAAAACTGTTTACTTTCTGACTTTCATGTAGGCATATTTTTAACGGTTCTCATTGACAGAATTTTGACGAAGGGTAAATGTGTCACGCAGGTATAAATTTGAGATTTTTGATGTCACAGAAAAAAGCTTATGGTAAATGTGTCACTGTAAACATAATTTAATAGCTTTTATGGCTTTTGCCCTTCACTTTTTCCTCTCTACCGTTTTTTTTTTGGTCTGGCCTCTCTTAAGTTGAGATTGAACTCTTACATGGAAGAGACAGCAATTTCTAAGGTCAGACTATGCTCTCACTTCTATGATTTTGTGCTCAATACAAGTGTATGGCTCAATAGCTCCGAAGGCCCTATTTGACTTTGCCTTCATGGCAGTCCAATGCTCGTTTGCCTTCATTCTATTTCTATAGACCAACTCCAAAATCAATCCATATTAAATCTGTAAATTGTTATGGGGCATGTCTTCAAACATTATGAAATTCACAAAAGAAAAGGGATACCATTGATATCATGGGCATGGCCGTCAAAACGGATCATAAACCCATATTTTAATCAATATATAGTGAAGTTGGTTATATATGGGTCACTTTAAATTTGTGATATGGGTCGAAAATGGGTTTCTAACGGACCCACTTTCATGCCGGAGGAAGTACAAGCCCATGTGCATCGCGACCTCCATTGCAGTTGAACTTCAGATTTAGGAGAGAGAGAAAAAAAAAGAAAAACTTCTTGACAGGAAGTTTTCTCGTTGAACTTCTTTCTGGGGTTAGTGCGTGTTCAATATTGTCCAAGAGAACTTGAAGAACAAAGCCGCGTGGTCATGATGCGTTGTTCTTCGTCTCGGTCTTCCCAGAGTAAACGCTGAAAGCTCCGTAACTCTCTCTCTAGTCTTACTCCTGCCCTGTCGTGGCTCATTAGGCTACCAACTTCTTCGTCCGTAGCTACTCTGTAGGTGTAGATGAGATGTTCGGCAAAATGCCTAACTGAGGAACAGTTGAAATTGGTCCTTTTTTCCCCTCTCTCCAGCGGCGTCCCTTCTTTTTTTATTAGGACGTAGAAAAAGAAAGAAAGAAAGAATATAAAAATGCAGAATTTTTTTAAAGGCCATAAAATTTAAACGGTGTTTTCGAAATATAATTTTTTAAATATTTATAAGAAATAAGCTTTTCTACATTGGATTAAATATCAAAGTGCTTTTACTAATATCGATCAGATATGAGTCAGGTTGAATATGAGTGGTTAAATTTGTATTGCATGAAAATAGGTCAAAACTGGTTAAATTGGTTAATCTAGGTTGGATTATTTTCAACCTGATCCAAACACGCCCCGCCCTGCCCCACCCTACCCTACCTGTTTGACACCTCTAATCATGGGCCAATATCCAAATGCATGTCTTGGCATAACAACAGATTCCATAAAAAAAACCAATTGAGAAGAGAAGCGTTCAGCCGAAAAGAGAACAGACCATAATTGAATAGCCACATAATGCGAGCTGCTTCGGAACCTTTCGACGCACGACTTTATTGAGATACAGTAGCCTATGATGCTGTTACGAGCATAGCTCCTAGAAGTGTTCGTTCCTAACTGATCTTTCAAGTGAGCTTATGAATGTTTCCCATATCAGCAGCCTGCTTGAGAGTCCCTTTTTCGACACGATCCCACCACTTGAATTCATTGAGCCACCGTACTCGCATGCCATCGCCACCGTCTTCTGCATCATCCACAACCTCCGGCAATCAAATGAAAGAGGAAATGGGAAATTGTGAGTTGGACCACAGAAAGGGAGAAAACAGTTAGGCACAAACTAGATTTTAAGCCCACCATCAGCGTGATATATAAAAAAAAATGTTCACAAAAAAAACCATAAGAGAAAAAGAAAATTGTCTATGATCCGCAAAAGTATTTACATCATAAAAATTTAACTTGATAAAATTTTATTCATAACTCGATTAAGTAGCTTGTATAACCTTTTATATCGCACGAAAAGTCGATATCTCTTTAGGTAAATAAAAGCAAAATTTTCCAAATGCTGAAAATAATTTTCAGCTTATTTTTGGATTTCATCCAAACACAAAAAATATTGTCAAATGTCTTATTAGATAATATTTTGTAGAAATATTAAAATTTTTGCGGAATAAACGGAGCCTTACATTTTAAGGATTTTGCAAAATCATCTTAATAATAAAATATTTGAATTATAATTAATGGGAAGAAATTATGACACAATATGAATAGATTGTACACATAAATATGTGGGACTTTCCCGATTTTAACTTTTCTTGGTAAGGTTTTTTATATGATAGAAAATTTTTGCATTTTAAAATTGAAACATGTAACACTAAAATAAAATTAGGATTTTTCGCATTTGTCTGTTGATACAATATTGATAAAATAATTGATTGAGAATATTTGAGAAATAAAAATTATTAAGATCCCTTGAACGTGATCGGTCTTCTTTGACATATATATATAATATAAATCAACAAAAGACATGGCATTCACGGAACTTTCACACGGAAATTTAATGTTCAAATCCTTATTAGAATGAAAAGAACATGTGCTTGCACGTGTATAGAAAATGTCAAAACTTTCCAACCCTCAATTCTTTTTTCTAAGTTCATTGATATTGAATCAATTAAACACACTTCTAACACTTGTTCCACTTTTGGAAGACCCTGTGTTATATCACCGGATCTCGATTTTTCATATATAAATGTAACTTATGTATCTCCTTTGTAAGGGATTTCTCCATAATGACCATGAACAATTGCTCTGGAGTGGCCAAATAAGGCTTGGCGGATTGTATTACTACACGTCAACTTGAACAATCAAAACTTGACCGGATTTGAGATGGGGTTTGTTTTTTGCTATACATACATTTTCACAAATAAACTATCCAAGATTAATTATTGTTGATCTTTTTTCAAAAGAATTATGATGGAGAAAATAGGGTGCATATGTTTTCAAGAAAAATGAATGATTGTGAAAATATTTCTTTAGAAATGATTACTTATATCGCTTACAAAAATGAATGAATGAAGAGTATTTTCAAGCAGTGAGAACTTACCCAATTCTCACTGCTGACAAGGGCCGACAAGGGGTCGTCGGGCCCTGGCCAATGTATGGTGACCCTCGCTGATCACAGGCGAATGTCGTGGCCCTCCCTTAGATTGGGCAAGGGTCGGTGACCCTTGCCTAGGTCTAATCGAGGATTGCCATTGACTGCTAGCCATTGGTCGGGGCACGCGCGACCCCTGCTGGCCATCCCCCATCCTTATCGACCCTTGTCGGCGGTGGCTATGCAAGCCCTCGCAACTAGTTCTCAACACTTTTTTTATTTAGCTTATTTTTAAATTTAATTATATTAAATTTTGCATTAAAAATCAAATTTTGATAAAAAAAAATAATGTCGTTTTAGCCACGTCATCGCCACGTAGGAGAGAAAAAGTATTTAAAAAATCCATGCTAGCATTTGTCATCAACCTAGTTGGACAGAGTTGACAGAAGGACTCGATTGTATCAATTTGATAAGTTATATGACTTATAATGTATATATATATATAAAAGGATGAACCTAATGGAGGGTAGATTAGGGAACCCATTGAAAGATGGTGGTTTCATGTGACAGAATAAAAGTTTGGGGCATATTTGGTCTAAATCTAAAGTTGAGGATTTTTTAGGAAATTAGGCCCTTCTTGATTGTCCACTCAATTTGATTGTGGTTATATTTATCTTCTTATTTTTTTAAGAATTTACTAATTGAATGAGTTGTTAAGGGTAAATTTGTCCAATCAAATTATGCAGAGTTTGGAAAAAGTTGTGGAAGAAGATGTTTTAGTTGTTTAGTCCAATCAAATATGTATGATGAGAGGCAATATAGATATGCAAGACTGAGAATTTATTTAGGAAAGAAATTTAAAAATATGTAGGATGAGAAATCTTTATTCGATTTTGGAAAGTATCATATTTAAAGCATTAGTTAACAATTATCCCGACTATTTAAATTATCATTCCATTGATTTTTTGCACTACGTCATCATGGTATATGTTAGCAAATGGGAGTTGAAGTTTAGGATTCAGATCCCTCAATAAGTTTAGTTTCCATGCAATAGAGATAACATAGATTAGTAATTAGGGACACGCATGTCTGAATTGATTTTTACCTATTGTTTAATCAAAATCTTGTGGTTCAGGCACTTTTTTTTAATTTAAAATTCTTGAAATTTTGACTATACTCCACATGGAGATTCAAATACGGCCTTTCCATAATTTCCTCTAATTTGAATAATATTTTATAATGACTGTATTTTTTTAAATAAGTGCTATAATTGTATTATTAAGTGGCAATTATAGCTTAGTTATCTGAGCCTGGGGTTTTATTCCTCTCTTTCTACTGTCCATTACATTCTCTCTTCTCCAGTTCTCCAAGAAGACATTCTCTCTCTCTCTCTCGTCCTGGTCCTGGTCCTCTTCCTCTCGAGCAATCTGTCTGGACGCAGAGTCTCTCAAGACTCGGTCACCTTTGATCCCTTCTCATCTTGGTTTATGAGGTAATCTCTCTCTCTCTCGCTTGATCTTTACGCTCTGTTCTTGGTGCTATCCGAAAGATCTCATTCGATCTCATCAATCTATCGACGTGCTTGACTTGTCTTCTTGGGAAAGATCGAATCTTGGGATGTTCATGTCGTGGGTGTCTTTTCTTCATCGGTTTCTTGATTTAGTGCCTGGCTTAGCTCGATTGATGATTCTTGATTTGAGTAAAGGACATGCCCACTTTTTCGAGGACGCGTTTTGCCCCCCACCCATCATCAGCCCGAGTTTTTGTTGACTGAAGAATGATGTCGCGTTTCGCCCTGTGTTTCACTCCGCGACTCGTGGCTGATTAATCTCTTCAAAGATTTCTTTTTTAACTCTAGGTTCTGGTCCATCTGCTATATCGAAATCGCTGGCTTTGGTTTTGGCTCCTCCTTTCTGTGTTCATTGACACGTCCCAGAATTGTGTTTGACGTGTAGAGATGGGTGACTGTTAGCTAATTCTTGATTTTCTTCGTGTAT
This sequence comes from Metrosideros polymorpha var. glaberrima, assembly GCA_001662345.2. NCBI lineage: Eukaryota > Viridiplantae > Streptophyta > Magnoliopsida > Myrtales > Myrtaceae > Metrosideros > Metrosideros polymorpha. The sequence continues at coordinate 10,370,968 of BCNH02000008.1, read as the reverse complement.
GCAGCTCGAAGGAGAAACCCACTCTCGGGTAAGTCTGCAGTTGTCTCATGCAGTTTTGGTTTTTGCTGTTCCGTGAATACCACAGTTCTTTTACAACTGCTCAACGAGGCTAAGTTCAATTCGGAGTTGTGCTCCCAAATGTTCCTGCATTTTGTCTTTGCTTTTTACTGGAAGCTGTAGTCTTCTTTTATGATGTTCTATTACTCCATGCAGTGGCACGCGGATTAAGACCCGCAAACGGAATATTGCAGCTCCACTGGACCCTGCAGCATTTGCGGATGCAGTGGTCCAGATTTATCTTGATAATGCTGGTGATCTGGTAATTTTTTTTTCATTGGTAATGAAGAATTTTTCCAGCACTATACATGTTTGTTGCACCCGGTGACCAAAATTTTATGCAGCTTACTGAATATTTAGTTTGAGCAGGAACTTCTTGCTAAGAGTGTTGAAGCTTCAGATCTCAACTTCACAAGATATGGTGACACCTTTTTTGAGGCAAGCCTTTTAATACTGTACTCCTTTTCCTCTCCTTCCTTCCGTTGGCATCATTATCTAGCAATGGCCCTGTACACGCTAGATATTGAGACTGCTCGGAGCCTTGTGCTAGAGCTTGTGGTTTCTTGAAGAGTTCGACGCAGTACAATTATGCAGCTTTTTGTGCATATGTGGAGCTTTTGTTTTGTCTTTTTATCATCCATATAACCTTGTCAGGATTAGAGTTTCCTGCTGATTGACTTTCAAGATTACTTTTGGGTTTCACGATGTTGACAGGTGCTTGCTGGTAGCCTGGAAACAAGCTACCGATTATGTTTAAATTAAAATCTGGCCAATTGACTAGGTTTACTGTATAGAGATTTTGCTTCTACAATTTATCAGAGTGTTAACTGTAAAGCTATGCATGACATATGTTGGAAGTGCATTCCTCATTGAACTTCGTGGCTTAGCATGCTAGACCATGTATTTATCAAAGAGAGTGATCCAATTTGCTGAAGTTTTCTCATTACAATTGAATCAACAGATCTGTTTTTGCATTCCTTCTAGTTAAATTGACATAGTAGTTCATAATAAAACAAAATTTTCACCTACAGAGAATAATAATTCAACATGTAACAAGGATATCATAACCGTATGAAAAGTGAGGGAGAATGCTTTAGACTTTTGTCAAGTTTTCTTTTTCAAGAAAGAACATTTACTGCTCAATGAATTAAGTTCCCATCTTCCTAACTTTATGAGGAGTAAAGGAATGTAAATAATAATTTACTAGAAATTTTGATACTTTGGGTTTTATGAGGTGTGGACCAAAGGGAAAAAAACCCTTTGCATTAGCCACCACGAAAATAACGCTAATGGATGCTAATTAGTTGGTAAACATATTTATTATATTCAGGGGGAAAAGGGATTAAAAATCACCAAGTGATGGGGGGTAAGGGATCTGGCCATAAAAATGAAAGAAGTAGTACGAAAGAGATCGAGAGAGATCTGAAAAGTTGCTAGCTTGTAGCTAGGCTGTTGACTTGGAGAGAGAAATATGGCCTTTTAATGGGCCGAAGAGAGACATATGGCTTTGATATTGGGAATATGATAGTACAGTAAAGTGTGGGCTGCAAGCTGGGAAGGCCAAGTACTTAATTTTTCAAAAGGGAAAGCCCAATTTTCATTTGATCACATGGACACATAGAGGAATTTCATTGGTCTGAGTGGGCCATGGCCCCTTCCAGCACCGGCCTGTATTTATCCTTTGTACACATGTGCTTATGTGACTCCTTGAGTGCGTGTGATTTGCTTTCTGTGAACATACTCTTGTCATAGTCATATATTCTTGGGAGTTGCCAAACTTATGCTGATGAAAGATTATAATAAACCTTGACTTTCGATATGCGTAGAATCTACAAAGACATTTTTTATGTACTGCATTCCTTAAACTTGAAGCTATTTTTATTGAGTTTTTCTGTCTTATCAGTGGGCAGTTCTGTTTTGTATTCATTCTGTTACACCATAAATATTTAAATTGTGTTGCCGCGATAGGTCGTTTTCACAGGAGGGCGTACACAACCTGGCACTACTAAACCTGATGAAGGGGAGCGCCACCCTTACTCTATTCTAGACTGTGAGACCAAGCGTGAAGCCATACTGCCATCTGTTATCTACATACAGAAAATTTTGCGGCGGAGGCCATTTCTCATTAAGAATCTCGAAAATGTTATGCAAAAACTCTTACAATCGATGGAGTTTCTCGAAGAAGATGAAAGGAAGAAACTGGCAATTTTTACGGCACTTGCATTCTCCCAGAAACTATCTGGGCTTCCACCAGAGACCGTACTTCAGCCCCTGCTCAAGGATAATCTCGTGGCAAAAGGGCTAGTTCTCTCATTTGTAACTGATTTTTTTAAGGAATATCTGGTTGATAACAGCCTTGATGATCTGATTGCAATCCTGAAGCGTGGAAAGGTGGAGGATGATCTTCTGAAATTTTTCCCATCGGCTAAGCGCTCTGCTGAAGGTTTCTCTGAGCATTTCACGTGAGTACCTCTTCTTGCAATGTGAGATGACTAAGAAATTTCCTCGTGTTGTCTTTGGTGTGTTTTGATTTATCAGTTATGGTCTAGATTATGTAACTAGGAAGAAGCTGCATACTTGCGATTTTCTTCTTTTCAAGACCTTGTTTCACTGTTTGCTTGAGCTCTGAATCAATCAGAACATGTTAATGGCTATTGAGAAAGGGCTGTACCTTGTTGTGTACATAATGCAAGCTTTCGGCTTTAAACTAGCGGGTTCTTCTTGCATAATCTAGGTGGTGAAAACTCGGATCTCTCTCTCTCCCTGTCACCGTATGCAAGCAGCTTAGTGCTTTGGTAATAGCACATTGGGATTTGTAAATTCTCCCTCTAATAAGATATGGAGAAATGGCTTGGCAACCTGATTATTATTATGCAACATCTGTAATCTCTGTGTAAGAATCTTAGTATCCAAGTTTTCCCTGTTAATTTCTCAGGTAGTATTCACTACTTTGACTTTATTATCCTCATATTTGTCATCATGATTTCTGTCTTTACTGTCAATATTATAGTCAATATCTCTAGTTGCAACCTCCAATCCCTCCTTTCAGCCTTTAATGTACTTCAAAGGTATACACACAAAATTTTTGTTAATTTCAGCAAGGAAGGGCTTATACCCTTGGTGGAATACAACGAGAAGAAATTATTTGATGGGAGACTGAAGGAGATGAAATCTGCCCTGACTGCTCAGATTGAAGAGGAGAACGATATATCTGAAGTGATAGACACTGTGAAGCAGCGCCTTAAGGATGCCAAGTTACCAGACATTGAGGTGGTGCGAGTGCTTTGGGATGTCATTATGGATGCTGTTCAGTGGTCTGGGAAGAATCAGCAGCAGAATGCTAATGCAGCTCTGCGTCAGGTGCACTTGTTTTCTGTCTCCCTCCTTTCTAGTGTTTAGTATCGTGATAATTTATTTTATCTCATGAGCCAAATGTGATTATGACTTTCACATGAATCTTTGTTAAATAAATGATGATGGTGATTTTCCTGGCCATGGCAACCTTTTGAGAACCGGATCAGATGAGCTGGTTTAACGGGGAGCTGGTTGCCTGTCTGGTCCAGTTCATATTGCTAGAAAATTGTTGTACCTTGTTGCTGATGATCAATGATTTTCTGTTTGATGGTTTCGTATACTAGAAGCATATTGCGTGTGCAACATGAATGGTTTTTGCACAAAGAATTTACTTAAAAATTGAGAACAGGAAGGAAGTGTGTAAGCCACTTGATCTCTCTACTTATCCTTATCTACATAGCAGCTTGCTTAGTACAAATGGTTGATGTGCATTGGAGATGAGTTAAAATGATGCATTACAATGTTGGATGCTATTAAGAAGTTACCATCCCTTAAAAAGTTTCCAGCTCTATGCTCTAACCAATCAATATCTAGTTGGTTTTATACCATCTTGACAACAGTTCCATTTTGGTCTTCCATTTTGGTCAAGTGGATGTCTTCTCACCTGTTGAAAGTTTATTAAATAACCTTTAAAAGTTCACTTGAAACTTTTACTTTTTTAAAGGTTTTAATGACAATGTTCTTCATTTTGCAGGTAAAAACATGGGCTGGACTCTTAAATACCTTCTGTACAAGTGGGAAACTTGAGCTGGAGCTCATGTACAAAGTCCAAATGCAATGCTATGAGGATGCTAAGCTGATGAAGTTGTTTCCTGAAATTGTGAGGTCCCTCTACGACCAGGATGTGCTTGCAGAAGACACCATTCTTCATTGGTTCCGCAAAGGAACCAACCCCAAGGGCAGGTATACCTCCCATGTACATTTTTGCACAGATGAATGCCTGCAGAGGACACCCATCAGTTTCCTGTGTTCAAAGCTTTTATTGAGTTGCACACAATTTAGTCATGTTATATTAGGAGTATGATTAAAGGAGGTGAGTATATAGATTGACTTAACACAGTGAGTGAGCTGTGTGGGTTTGGCTGGATCTAAAGCGAGGCAAATGTACATAAATGACTTTTGGCCTTAAGAGACCTTGTTTTACCGCATTTACTCATTATAGTAGGTGTGCCAAATTAGATCAATTTGCTCAGGATAGTTTCACCTCTTTTTTCATACTTGATGTGATCTGTTGATTTCTGTGTCCTGCCCAACAATCGCGTCATATTTATAGATGCAATGTGCAGGCAAATATTTGTGAAAGCGCTAGAGCCTTTGGTGAATTGGTTGGAGGAAGCAGAGGAGGAAGAGTAGCCGCAGCCACAACGGCAGTTGATGACACGATAGCCAATCTTGTCCCTATGTATCACTATTGCCAGTCACCTTTCTGCATAACGCAAAACTCGTTTCCATGTGCCTGGGAAACATCGACTGCCTGTTGGTGATCAGGCTGATGAAAGAGTAGCTGCTGCCACGACGGCAGTTAATAACACCGTAGCCAATCCTGTCCCTATGTATTACTATTGCCGGTCACCTTTCTGCATGACGCAAAACTCGTTTCCACGTGCCTAGGAAACATCGACTGGCTGTTGGTGATCATGATGATGAGTAACTATGAATTATTTTTAAGTATGCAACAAATAAATCTCTCTGATGGCATGTGTTTGTGGGGGAGCCTGCAGGGAGACCCTTGCTTGGGTCAACTGGAGTCCACCCACATGACTGAACGAGAATGAATGAAAAGCCAAACTCATAAGTGTCCATAGAAGAGGAGCTGCAATGCATGCGTTAGCCACACCAGAAGAAGGAATTCAAGATAAAAGAATCAGCATGCATCATATGCATCGACAAACAAAACTTGATTTCTTCATCTTTGTATTCTTCAAACCTTTTTGGTTGGACAGATAAAGCGTGAGTGCAGAAAGCTAGGAACACCTTAGGTAAAGAGGTTAAGAAAGTCAAATATTTGTGCAGGAACTTCTGGTTTTGGTAGGTAAAGATGCGAAAACGACATTGACTTTGATCAAGAGACAAAGTACTCAATGAACTTTAAAGAACCTTCAAAGATGACAAGCCCGATTTTTCACCTGCAAAATGGAGAGCCAGCTGGGCACAGTGAGTTTGGCCAGGCGGTGGCTCGACTTGTCATTTCCTACCTTTTCTTCTTGTCGTCCGAATGATTGTGCTGTGGGGGGCAGAAAACGTGGGGCAATTTCTTGGCTAGACTCGGGCCTAGTGGATCTCACGGTGCCCACATGATCAACGACTGTGATTTAGTAGGATCTTCGGATCTTGGATCCGAGACTCCTTCCCTTGGTTCGAATCGGTCCATTTGTTCCACAGTTGAAGGAGAGCCTCTGGAATGGAATTGGATCACGAATGTTTTGGCCTTGTTTTGCAATGAATGAGAACCATGGCATTATTGAAAGTAATGTGAAAGTTGTCAAAAAAAAAGTCAAAGGATTCCAATTTCTATGTCCCCCTCCTTTCCCCAAGCCGCCAATGCCACTCTTTGGTGTTGGATGCACGAAAGCTATGGTCTCAATTGCGACTCTTCTTTTGGCCTTAATGGCTAATTATTTACGTCGCGACTCTCTTTCCTACCCGACACGCATAAAGCTAAAGGCCGCAAGAAACGAACATGTACATACCACATATCTTTTGGATTGGGATGTTAAGTGAAACTCACACGATACCCAAATGTTCCTTTCGATTATTCTCCGCATTGATTTCGAATAATCAAGTTTGTGCACTGACAAGCCCCCCTCATTGCTGGGAGGTCCATGCCCTAATTGTCACTATTCCAACCCTTCATGGAAGTTCTGAATCCACATCGTTATGAGAGGCCTTGAATTCCCCACGTAGCATGTGATGAGAGTGCGACTAGGTAGGGCAACACTTTCGAGTTGTTCTTCCATTTGCAGCCCCATAGAATCATTAAAAACTTTAGGATTTACGTTATTAAGGCTGTGTTTGTTTTGGACAAAACATCGTGATAAAAAAAAAAAAGCTTTTTGAGAAAGCATGTTTTAGGAAAATATTTTCCCCTAAGAAATTTGGTATCGTAACTTTAAGCATGTGTATTCTCTTTTTTCTATGGACTAATCATCTTTGGTAAACCAAGCGCGTGAATGTCCATAAAACTAATTCATGGAAAATTCTTTCATGCAAAGAAACATGACCTAAGTAAGAACATTTACTTTGCTGCGAAAATTGAAGGGAAAATTACCAAAAAAGTCATAAACCTATTGCAATTGTGCCAATTCAGTTTTAAACCTTTTAATTTGGCTAATTTAGTCTTAAACTTTTTAATAATTTGTTAATTCAGTCTATCCAACTAATTTGACTGGAAATTGATGACGTGGATGCTGGTCGTTTTACATGGCACAACCGGCGCTAACGTGAATTTTTTAAATATATTTTTACTTTTATTTATTGAATTTTTATTATTTTCTTTTCTTTTACTTTTTTAAGGGCCAACAGGGGGCCACCAGCCACTAGGTGAGGGCATGTGAGCCCTCATCAGCCGCTAGCGGGTCGCTCGAGGCCTTCTCTTAGATTTGGGCGAGGACAATGAGCCCTCGCCGGTCTCTAGGCGAGAACTCACTTCCCTCACTCACAGCTAGGTGAGGGCTATGACCCTCGCCATGGCTGGAGGTGGCTCGTGACCCTTGCCACAAAAGGCGAGGTCTCGCCCAGTGGCCGGCAAGGGTGACAACCCATGCTAGCGGTTGGCGAGGGCTCGTAGGCCCTTGCCCGTTGGCTGGCAGGGGTCGTTGAGCCTCGGTTGATGGCCCCTTGCCAGCCCTTAGAAAAAAAGAAAAGAAAAGGAAAAATTCTAAAAAAATTCTAAAAAAATTTAAAATTTAAAAAATTTCCATATCAACATTAGCGATGCCACGTCGGACAGCCGACAACCATGTCATTAATTTCCGATCAAAATGGGCTGATGGACTAAATTGATAAATTGTTAAAATGTTTAGGACTAAATTGATCAAATTAAAAGATCTAAGATTGAATTGTCATAATTACAATAGATTTAAGAATTTTTGATAATTTTCCTAAAATCGAATGATGGGTCGACATCGTCCTCGCGAGTTCATTCAAAGTGTGAAGATCGTACATGGTTTCACACATGTGGGATCAAGGTAACTAGGGTTTTCCCCGTGCATGCATGCATTATTTGCCCATAGGTTCAAGATCTGATAAATTATCAAAGGACAGAACATTTAGCCACCGACTTTGGTAGGTGAAGATACGTGGGTCGTCGTGTCTTAGGACCAATGACGAGGACAATCTCATTGAAAATGGGAACAAACCGATATGTCCACCATGTGGAAGAGAGAGAGAGAGAGAGGGAGAGAGAGAGAATCTATTTCACTGTACACGAAATCGAGCACGTCTGACCGATTCTAGGATTGATCCAGGATGATGGGAATCCTGCGATTTCGCTCGGATATGGTCGGCTCGTTCCCATCTGTTCGTGTACTGGCTCGAGATGTGCATCCAACATGCAGATCGCAGACATCATTTACGTACTTATCACATTGTCTTATGTATGATGCTTGGCTGTGATGAACATGAGGGCGAGGGACCAAGTACGTCTTTTGCATGTTTCACGTGGCTCGTGGCTAATAATTCGATCCATTAAGGACCACAACCGACGATCTAATCATGCATGCCAAGGTTTGGTGAATTACATGACGAGGTGTTCAATAATATAGAAGTGTATATACTTTTTAGAGAAAAGCTGATTGAAATGCAACTATGATTATTCTAGTTTATATAACCAGCTTGGCTGTTCTTTGTTGTTTAACATTGTTGATAACTGATAAGCAGCCCAGCTAATTGTACTAGGTCTAATACCATGATTGGAGGACTTGCCTTTTAGAATTCGGATGCTCGTTCACATGCTTAATTATGGAAAAATTATCTATGTCAGCGCCGGCCGGTCAAAATGACTGAATTGGCATAAATGCAAAAGATTTATGACTGAATTGGCAAAAGTGCAATAGATTTATGATTTTTTTTTTTACAATTTTTCCCATTTACAAGATTATTATACAAAATGGGGAAGCATTCTTATCCAAGAAAGTGAATGACAACATTAATGATGGAAGTACGAAAAAAAGCAGAGCATGTGATCTTTTATGTTAGATTATCTAATCCAAAAGTTTAAGTTAACGAGTGAAGGGAGATCACATGTAATTAAGAACATATAAACCCTAGAGATAAGCGTTGCAGGACACTTTAACAGTCCACCTCATGCATGCGCAAGCCATATGTGAGATTTGATGACAGGGGGCCACACAACGTGAGATAAAGCGGGGCAAACTAGACTTTGGTATCACGTTAAAAAGCTCGATCCAAAAGTTATTAGTTGGATGGAGGTTTTATGTATATAGATGACATATATATCTCGCAGACAAGTCACACGAGATACTTTAATACTTTAGAAAGCCATTAATTTAATAAGGTATGAAAACAAAGGCAGAAAAGGGAGCGAATACCAGATGATAGGGAAAAATTATTGAAAAAGTTTTAAACCTATTACACTTTTGCCGATTTAGTCCTAAACCTTTTAATTTTGCCAATTCAGTCCTATACCTTTTTATGATTTGCCAATTCAGTCATAAACCTTTCAATTTTGCCAATTCAGTCCTAAACCTTTTTATGATTTGTCGATTCAGTCTTAAACCTTTAGGATTGAATTGGTAAAATTGAAAGGTTTAGGACATAAGCAAAATTGAAAAGTCTATAACTTAATCGGTAAAAGTATAATAGGCTTAGGACTTTTTTGACAATTTTTTCTAAATGATAGAGAGCATGCAAATTCTAGAAAGATAGATTGTGGGGGTAAACGATATGTCGGCATGTAAAGATGGGTAGATCTTTTATAAGTCATTATTTGCGAGATATCATTATCTTTTTTGAAAATAACTCCCCGAACCTCATTTTATTAATCGTAAATACTCGTTCGACCGTCATTAACTTTTGTATATGATAGGAGGAAAAAAAAACTATAACTCCCTTGCTTTAGCTGTCGTACTCAAGCTGACGCAAAAGCGTGTGGATACTTTCTTGGCTTATTTTCATATGATTTTGACAGAGTTTTGTACTCATGCATATATTATTAGATGTTCAACAATCCTTTTCGATTACAATAACAAAGAATTGACATAAAAACCAAAATGCAGCTAGGCATACGGTGTACTAATGATTGCCATCCTCGTTATTATAGTAATAAAGTTGATCAAATCTAGCATCTTATATTTTTGACAAAAGTGTCACCCTTTTAGACAAAAATAAGAACATCCATCGGCCAACATCAAAAGAAGGCTCACTTTTGATTTTCTCATTTTCCTTCCACTTTATAGTTGATTAAATTAGGGATCAAGAAAATTCGCTTTTAAATTCTTGTTTGGCATAAAACATCAATTATAATAAATTTTCCAAGGAAAAAAAGTAGGCAAGATAATTATACAAAATGGGAAGCATTTTGATCCAATAACATGAGCGACAAAATTAATGATAGAAGTGCGAAAAAAGGCAAGCAGCTGATCATATGATAAGATAAGAAAACAAAGCGTGGAAGAGCAAATCATATCACAAAATAAGAGCACTTTTTAGTGGGCTTATTAAGGAGAAGAAAGGGGAGTGAATACAAGATGAAGAATGCATGGCAATTCCCAAAAAGATAGATTGGGAGTTAAGACATGGGTACTTATGAACTTTCAAGCCTCTCAAGTTGGTAAAAAATGTTGTGAGATAAATTTAGATTTGTCAAAATAGATCATAAATCCATTTCTTAACTCAAATTTGATAGACTTAATCGTTATAAGGGTTAGTTATATTCAGTAAATAGATCATAAATGTTTTTAGAATGGTAAAACCCAAAATGATATGTGTGCTAAATGGGTCCCACTTCTATGACTCTCTCTTCAATCTCTTTCGCCTTAACTCGATTTCATGCTCGCGCACTTTGTGCTTTCGCCTCAATCTTGGTATGAGTTTTCCTAAATTGGGATAACTATGAAAGTGTTTTAGCAATATGTATATGGTCGGGTACAGATTACTATATTTGTATTGCATGAAAATGAGTCAATTTAGGTCGGATTATTTTTTACCCTACTCGACCCACAAGTTTGACAGGTCTAAAGATAATGTGGAAGCTAATGGATCTTACAATTTTAGTCTAATGCGAGAAAAGAAATTACCAAAAAAATCAACAAAGAACAATAAGGGCACCCCAAATTCACATGGTTTAGTAAAATTATTGACCCTACTTTACGAGGAGAGCCGGCCGCTAAGAAATCCACTATGAATATGAAGAAAACATAATGTACAATTGCTCAACCAGTAAAGTATTTCCCAACCCTAAGCTAAAACCAAAACAGAACCTACAAGTACTATTTTACAATCTCTTAGAAAAGCTTACTCAGAAAATTTACAGAGAGAAAACTCTTATACTCATTTTATTTACTCTAATGTATAATAACCGAGTAGTATTCCATTTTTATATGTTCTTATGTGACTCGGCGATTCAAAATAGGGATCCGACTCTAACGTGGATAGTATTTCAATAATTTTCAACTTGTTTGGACGTCAAAACACAAGTCTTATTTGGATTTGGAATTTCTACTAGGATTAATTATCATTTCAATAATTGAAACTCGAGATAATTCAATAAAAAAAGGGAAAATTTCAAATAAGGGCTCGAAGTGCCTTCATTTTTTCAAATAAGGGTCTGAAGTGGTTAAATCGTTTCAAATAAAAGCATAAAGTGGCCAAATCATCTCAAATAAGGATTTTTGGCCGTTCGGCAACTATTTCGGCTGTTGGAGAGGGGCATTTTGGTCAAATCCTTTATAAGTTGATTTTTTTTTTACTTTTTACTTTTTACTTTACTTTACTTTTTTTCTTTCCCTTTCCCTTTCCCTCTTCCCTTCTGTTCCCCTCCCTTGGCCATCCTCGCCGGGCCTCGCCAGCCCAGGCATCGGGCAAGGGTCGCCCTCGTTGGCGTCGGTCGAGGGTCGCCCTTGCCTGGGTTGGGCGGGCAAGGGTGACCCTCACTTGATGCCGACGAGGAACTCCCTCGCTAGATTGGGTGAGGGTGGCCCTCTCTCGCCCAGCCCAGGTGAGGGCGACCCTCCTAACGTCCGCAAGGGTGGTCATCGCTTGAGGCTGGCGTCGTTGACGAGGATGGCCAGGTGAGGAAAAGGAAAAGGAAAAGGAAAAGGAAAAAGAAGGAAAAAAAGGAAAAAAGAGAGTAAATGACGAAAATGCTATTCGGCCAGCAAGGTCAAGCTCTTTTTTGAGATTGATATGGCCACTTCAAGTTATTATTTAAAAAAATGAAAACACTTTAGATCTTTATTTAAATATGATTCATTTCAAATCCTTATTTAAGAAAATGAGAGCACTTCAGATTTTATTTGAAATTTTCTCATAAAAAAATTATGTCGGTAGGTCTTTTATAGGTCATTATTTGCGAGACACTATCATCTTTTGGAAAAAAACCTATCCGAACTTCATTTTATAAATCCCAAATATGTTGGCCATAGATCGACTGTCATTAACTTTAGCATATAATAATTGAAGAAGCAAACTGTAACTGGCTTGCTTAAGCTGTCATACTCAAGCTGACACAAAAGCATGTTGATACTTTTTTCGCTCAATTTTCAAAGAGTGAAAAACACAAAAGCCTTCAATACCTCAAATTTTGTAAAACCTTAAATTGCCTACTATAACACAAATACCCTCAATTTTTTTTATGTCACGAAAAAATCTGCACTTATACATAGATACAATTATAACACTGATATAAGTTTAGGATTTTTTATGATACAAAAAAGTGTGAAATATTTGTATCATAATTGGCAAATTTAAAGTTTTTAGTGACAAAAAAAAGTTATGAATATTTATGACACTATGGACATAGTTTGAGATTTTTTGTGGTATAAACCTTTTAAAAATGATTTCCATGGTTTTTATTATTAGATAGTCTACATCCATTTTCAATAATGATAATAATAATAATAAAGAATTGACATAAAAAAAAATTCAAAATGCAGTTAGGTAGAGGGTGAACTAGTGAATCTTATCCTCTTTATCATGGTAATAAAGATGATCAAATCTAGCATCTTACATTTTTTTAAATAAAGTTTCACACTTTTTATAGACAAGAATAAGAACATCCTCAACCAACATAAAAGAAGGCCCACTTTTAATTTTCCTCATTTTCTTCCACTTAATGGTTTATTAAATTATGGATTGCACGATTTGCTCTTAAATTCTTATTTCGCGTAGATAATTATTTTGATAGAATTTCCAAGGAAAAAAAGTATGGAAAATACTCTAAATTTTAGAAAAATGTAGAATAAAAATGAACCGTCGAATCAAAATAAAATTGGCGAAAAGAAATCCAAAAGAAAATACCGAAAAATTGAAAGAGCATAAATCCAAAGAAAAAAATGTCCATTGTACATAAGTTTCTTCATTTCCTCTTATCCACAACAAATAAATAAATAAATAAATAAGCAAGTAAGTAAGTAAGTAAGTAAGTATATGTGTGTAGGTATATTTTTATTTGGATTTTTGTGCAGTTCTAGTTTATTATTAATAGCCTCCACAATTATCCTAAGCTACCATTAAAAGTCTAATAACCTCTGTTCCTTCTTCATTGTTTGGTGCGCTCTCTCTCTCTCTCTCTTTCTGTGCCCAGTTGGCGTTTCTGGTTGATCCTCATTGGGATGCTTTTTATCTGCTTCATCTTCACGGAAGCTCTCTACTCCGTTTCTTTCGTGCCTTCATTTGCTTGATTTCGAGAAGCTTTGGTTGTAGTTCTTGCGTCAGAGTCGCTTGCTTGCTTGCTTTGATCTGTGAAGCAATGAGTGATGGGGGGAATCATTTTCTTTCAGTGGAGACATTTGAGTGATGCAAGTTTGATCGTGATAGACACGGTCGAGTGATCAGTTGGATCAACCGAGTCTCGTCCTGGATGTAGTTTCTTCTGAAAGGTTATTGGATTGGAACCCAGAATTGGATTTGGCTGCAGATAAGTTTTTTTTGTCCTACACGATCTGCTATCATTTTTAGCTTCCATCTTAGAAGGATCATCTCATTCGTGTTTAAAAAGTGAAGAGAGAGGAGAAAAGAAAGCATTTTGTTGCACACAAGCTTTTTGAAGGCCTTTTGTAGCTGCAATTAGCTTGTGCCACAAGGTGGAATTTTTTGTTTCTGAAGGAGATTTGGCGTGGCGGGTTATGTGAGTTAAGCAGGCTGTGAGCTTAAAAGGGTACGTCACAATCTGCTAGAATCCAGATTGTAATCTGATCTACTTGTAGACTAATACTTCTGTTGGGTTGTCATTTAAGAAGCCTCATGAAATAAGGGCTGATCAGCAGATTAATGTCTGATTATCGAGTTGTGAATGCACGAAGTTGGAATCCTTGCTTCCTGGTCGTGGCTGAGAGGTAAGGCTGAGTTGCAGGATTTATTAACACTACTCGTTAAGACTGGAAATTGAGATCATTTTAAGCTGATTCTTGCCAATAGTATCTGACGGATCCATCTTCTGATAATAGGGAGTCTAGTTGTGTGGCTGCTCTGGAGTGCTTAATAAGCATAATCAGGGCCCTGAGAATGGGGTCCTGCTTATCCGTGGAAAGCAGGAGCCCTGTCCCCGGTTCACCAATATCTCCGGCACTGGGCGTTAGGAAAAGGAAAAACTCGAAGAAAAGACCAGGGTCGCGAAATTCTTCCTTCGACTACCGGTGGGAGGAACCATTGCATAGGATTCCTGGAAGGTTGTTCCTGAATGGATCGAGCGAAATTGCCTGCTTATTTAACCAGCAAGGCAAGAAAGGGACCAATCAAGATGCCATGATTGTATGGGAGGTCAAGTCCTTTCCTACTGATATTTTGCTAAAGTTCTGGGAATGGGGATTAAAAACTTTTCGCATCATTCAAACTTAGCTTGTAAAGAGCAATACACAAGTTTCTGAAGGTCTTAGCTTACTGAATGTGCTATACAGGGTTTGCTTCCTTTTTGTATCGTGCACTTAAAGGGATTGACCATATTGTTATATCTTGACGTTAGCTGTTGATAGGTACTTAAATTATTTGAACAATATCAGCTTCTTGAGATTCAGCAATAATGCAACCATCTCTACACAGAAAAGCTTTTGCTGTATCAAAGTGGAAAGCATGTTCTTTCTTTTGAGTCTTTGAAGGTCTAATTGAGTTGTAGATCAACTTTTGACATTGCTTTTGATAAGCAGATTACGTTTTCTTTTTTCTTTGCTATGAGTTAGTCTACCTGCATGAATATGTGAACCCTATCTATCTTATCTTCATAGTGACCTCACTTTCTATATGTAGAGATCCATGTTATCGGCTTATATTTTCTGCTTAAGGAAAGAAACACGATTTACCTATATTCTCATTTCTCTCTGCATATTGTAGTTTATGTGGTTCTGCTCGCCCTATTGATTGAAAGTTTCGTTATATTAACATGTTACTTTGGAAATTCAGTTTTGCGAAAAGAAATGGTTGGCTTACCTCCCTTGTCTAGTGAAGAGTTATGAGTACATGAAGTTCCTCTTGGATAAACTCCTAGGCAGATGATTTTGTCCAAGTGCAATTTATTGTAAACTACAAGTGCAGCTATTTGGTTGGATTCCCCATGTGGTCTGTTCATGAACGTTGCCGTTCTGTTGTACCTTTCTTGACTGCTCATCTGTTATATTGTTTAAATAACTACCTCTTCTTATCTATTCAGTTGTTGCTGATGTGTGTTTGTAGGCACTCGTTATTGCTACCATGACAGTCTTTTCTCTTTCCTTGATGAAATGTCTCTATGTGTTCGCCTGGGTTTTGATGATAATTATACTATTAGCCAGTAATCATGAAATAGAATGATGAAAGTTCTGTGTCTTCTTTGTCTCATGGCTTGAAAAACAAAGAAGGTCTCTCTCTTCTGCACCTTTTATGTTCTAATAGTCGTGTTAAAGGTTTGGAGACTATGTAGCATTGGATGGTTGTGTCATGTTTTAGCAATGCCGTTTGGTTCCATGAATAATTATATGCGTGCCCTTTTCAATTAGAGTTTTCTCATCTCATACAATAAAGTTGTGAATTTTCAGAATTTCTGCTCAAGGAAAGACACAGTTTTTTGTGGTGTCTTTGATGGACATGGGCCCTATGGTCATATGGTTGCAAAAAGAGTGAGAGATTCACTTCCCCTAAAATTGAGTGCTCACTGGGAAGTCTCTATAAAAACTGAGGATGCTCTTAAAGAGATCAGCCTTAGTGCCTTGACGAGCATGAATTCTGAAGATACTGCCTCAATATCTTTGGATGAGGAATCGAGGGTCTCTACTGACCTGGAGGAAATGGAAAAGGACCCCGAGGTCTTTCAGGCACTCAAAAAATCGTTTTTGAAGGCTTTTAAAATCATGGATAGAGAGCTGAGGATGCACAGCGACATTAACTGCTTCTGCAGTGGGACAACAGCAGTGACGTTAGTCAAGCAGGTTACTACCTAAGCATAATTAAGGACCTTCATTCTGATATATTTTCATAATAAAGGGATCTTGATAATGAGTGCGTTCACGGTTTTGGTAGGGTCGATACCTTGTGATTGGCAATGTTGGGGACTCCAGAGCTGTACTAGGTACACAAGATGTAGATAACTCTCTCATTGCAGTTCAGTTAACTGTTGATCTCAAGCCTAATCTTCCAGGTTTTTCTCTCTTTTTGTCTCTCTTTCTCACACATGGAAATTAAAAAGTACAAAGGAAATGGGAAAAGTCTGGCTTATAAACTATAATTGCTTAGGGCTAGTGCATTGTTTAATTTAAGTAATTTGGTAAAAGAGAACACACATACAACGAAACTTGTACACCTTGCTTGTCAGCAACCAAGAGATGTAGTTAAAAGGGGCAAATAGCCGGATTAGATTAATCACTTTTATAAGTCCTATTTAAATTTTTATAACTATATGATATAATTTCTGTGAGGTTTTGACTAAAAAATGATGAATTTTGGGAAACACTTTACAAAGCCTACCAATGCAGAAAGTCTCTTCCTTCTTATATCTCTTGGGCCTAGATTCTAAAGTTGGATGCCAAAAAGTGACTTGAGTTCTCATCTAATTTTTGCAATTTCTTTTAAGCCATATTTTTCTTAAGTATCTTATTCCTTTGATTTGAGACAGCGGAAGCAGAGAGAATCCGGAAGTGCAGGGGACGGGTATTCTCTCTTCAAGATGAACCGGAAGTTGCTCGTGTCTGGTTACCAAACAATGACTCCCCTGGCCTTGCAATGGCACGAGCTTTTGGTGATTTCTGCCTTAAGGATTTTGGTCTAATCTCTGTACCTGAAATATCATACCGATGTCTAACAGAGAAGGATGAATTTGTTGTGCTGGCAACAGATGGGGTAGGTTGTCCAGCTGTAATGCATCACCACTTCCTTTATTTTAGAGATTATAATTGCGATTAATATTCCCAAATTATTCACAGGTCTGGGATGTTTTGTCAAACAAGGAAGTGGTAGACATTGTTGCTTCAGCCCCAGCACGTTCCTCTGCAGCTCGAACCTTGGTGGTGTCAGCAGTTCGGGCATGGAAGTGCAAATACCCAACTTCCAAAGTTGATGACTGTGCTGTTGTTTGCCTCTTTCTGGACTCCAACAATTTGTTCACGGCATCCAATTTAAAATCCAAGGAACAGCTTACTTTGAGGGATCAAGTTGAGACAAGCAGTAACAGAGAAAAGGTTGTTGCAGTGGCTGACCTCTGTGGATCAGACATGATGGTTGAAGATGGTAAAGATTGCACGTCTATGCATGAGGAAATGCATTCCAAATTAGAGAAAGATTGGTCTGCTCTTGAAGGAGTGTCTCGGGTAAATACTCTCTTGACTCTGCCGAGGTTCGTTCCCCAAAAGGAAATAAAGGCAGTTAGGGATGCAAGGAGTCTTAAACAATCATAAAGAACGTTTGCCTCTGTTATTTGCTTTTCAGTATGTCGTTTTCTTTTCTCCCCTTTCCTGTTTCTTTGTCTGCAGAATTGATGGGAGAAAAGGATATGCATCTAGACAGATAGGCCCGGCTTTATTAGCATGCCTGGGACTGGGAGAATGTCCTCTCTCTCTCTCTCTTTTTGGTGTGGGGTGGATGTGCAATTTTGTAGAAATCCTCCTCTCCACCGATTATTATCCTACTCTCCACCGAGTATTATTTTTTCCAGACAGAACATTCGTGCCCCACAATTGTGCTGAAAATCCAATTATTGACATGAATGATCTCTTCTTGTGTTAGAATATGGACCAAACTCAATGCATGTGCTTTCGGAGGACACTATGCAAGAGATATCTTATTTGGAATTAGATTATTATATTTTCCAAGTACATGGGGGAGTTGTATTTGTCATGTAAACCTGAACAATGCAATGAACCAGGTGTAAAATCATGTCAGATTGGTCTTCCATCTAACCAACGGCTATAGAAGTCCAATGCCTCCCTTGGCTTGTAATGGGGGACCATATGCCCAGATCCCTGCACAACGATAAACAATATCAGAAGGTGATACAAGCCATGATGACTTGTTCATGATGGCTTAATGACTTTGAGCACAATCTTTTCAAAAGAAAGGAAAATTGCGAAGATTTGACGATAGAAACTAGAGGGTCAAGAAGCACTTCCATTCCGACCAAAAAAAGAAAAAGAAAAGAAAAGAAAAGAAGTGCTTCCATTTTCAGGCATCGACTGTGCTGGTTTTGTAAATTTGGACTTGTGTATGTCATGCGACGTTCTATCAAAGTTTTCTGGCTAAGCATACAAAGAACATGGTACTTCGATATGTCTAATTTCTCTTCACGAATCTGAAGCTAATTTCTAAAAGTGAAATAACTATTGAGCTGATATGGGAGTTTCTTTGCGAATAACCTTGATGGTCAAGAATGTGAGGTGGTTGTCATATCCTTGCAGATACCTGAACAGATTTGGAAAAAGAAAAGCATTGTCATTGCATCACAGGACAATAGCTGGTTCTAATATTTGTGAAAAGCATTCTTAAATGTGGGTGGTAATATAAAAAGATGAAACAAATCAAAATAGAGAATCTGAAGAAAACTCTGCTAGTTCTCATTTTTATATTTCTTTGATGATCATGTCTCCTTTGTTTAGTCACATCTTGCTAGAGATTTATTCAGAAGTAAAAGTGCATCAGTACAGATTCTGATCTTATTATCACCGTAGGCTAATAGGTTAATCTAACAGATCTTGGTAAGATATATTTGTACTGCGATAATATTCGAGAGATTTGGTACCATAAAGAGTGTTATGCAATGGACACCACAAATAAGTTAGTAGAATAATTAAAGAAAAAATGTGAAATTTGTGGTTGCAACCCGTGGGTTAACCACTTGCTTTCTTAATATATAAGATATTTAGATGTGCCTTGACTTCCTGGAAGTGCAGTTGATAACAGCATAGTTTTTTGAAAATTGAAAGCAAAACTTACCCAGCTACTTGATCATTAGAAACCCAAGGCCTCCATTCATCTATTATACTGTATCCCAGCGATCGGGTCCATGCTTGAGTTCCAGTGAAAGGCACGGCAAAATCATGATCCCCACTGCCATTAGATTAGAAATCTATCAGTTTCATGAGGAATGCCAGCAAAGGACAAATCAAATTGCTCTACCGCAGAATAGTCTTGAAGTGCCATTACAATGCAAAAGGCTTATCTACGAGATGTTTCACCTGTATATGGGTGCCTGATATCCCTTGGAAGTAAAATTTTTGTGGTAAGGGATCATGCTTCCAGCATCACGGTTATAAATAATTCGGCCCTTGCCGCATAGAGACCAAGGACCTTCTGCGCTCACCTATTGTAAGAAATGAATAAACTAGTGTTAAATTAAGTAAGTTGACACTTGATTCTTGCGATATCGTATGTAAAGACGTAAAGCGTAATACTGGCACTGCATGTATAGCTTTTCTAACTGCTTCAGCATTCAACCACACCGTTGCAAGATCTTTAAGTGGAATCTGCAGCATCAGGGTTTAACATATAAAAAGTTGGCATGAGATATTGAAGATCAAAAGGGTATGACAGGAGCACTCTACTGAGGCAAAAAGGCAGTGTTACAAATCTACCTGGGATTAGAGTGAAAGGTTTTCGTAATTATGTCCACTTAAAGTTTTGCATTTTCTTTCTTTTCCTTCATTTTCTTTGGGCTTTAAGTAATATATACAACAGAAGGAATGTTTTTGAAAAGTCTTATCTCTTGAAGAACACTGTATGAGTAAGAACACACTACACATTTCTACAACACTTCAATCTTCCAAAAAGGAAAAGAAAGGAAAGCAAGGAACTCACCTGACACGGACCATTCCTTGCTCCTGAAAATCTCTTCCTCACTGGTTGAGTCTCCTGAGTTGCTAGTTGATTGAAATTCACAGGCACGATTGTCTTGTGATTGTCATTTACTGTTCTTAATAGGGGTAGCAAGGCTCGAGAATATTGTAGCCATTTAGACCGTCTGTAAACTGGAAAATACCAAGAAATTTAAGAAATCAGCACCCTAGTGTAGTTACATATCTGGTTGAGCATACTTCTTTTCTTGTATTATTTCTTACTACATTGCACAAGGAGCAGAAACCATGCATAAATACAATTTTGGCAGTTGTACCTGGTAAAACTTGTCGATATTTTTGCTACAGCTTCTGCAGGGAGGGTCATTGAATTTTCCTTTACATGTACCCCAACAGTCCTGACAAAAGTGATATTATGTATGCTCAACGTACAGTTCAAGATGAAAAAGATGGATTTTATCATCAAACAAGTAATTCTGCTAATAAATGCATAGCATGACGTCTCAATCCTTCTATTCATATAGAAATGCAGTCAAAGTTGGCATCAATCAAATATAATTAGCACTGTCTGTGCTGTACAGCACGGTCTGAACTCCCTGATATAACCCACCTCAAAGAAGTCGATTGAGATCAATCCCATACCAAAAGCGAAAGGCACACGAGCAGCAAGGCCGTCAAATTTGATATCTGTTAGTGCATTCCCCACCATGTAACCCTGCAGACTGCCTATTCAAATTTCCATTTTGAAACAGAACCCCTAGCCATTCAATGAACTAATATACAGCTCAGTGCTTTCAGCAGAGTACTGGAAGAGGCCATACCTCAAAATTGATTAGAGGCTCTTCACCATGTTCAATAACTGTACAAGGAGAGATAAAAATTCAGACTGAACTGAGAACATGAACTTTCCTTTAAAGAGGTTAGTATGTTGTACCTTTTACCACTTTGGAAGCAAGAGTTGGCATATAGATTCCAGCATAGGACTCTCCAGAGATATAAAATGGATTTGAAAGGAACTCTGGATAAAACTTGTTCCACTAGATGAAAAGAAAGGGAATTATGCAGGCCTAGAGTTGGAATATAGAGAAATAATTGATAAATGGTTTTAAAGGCTGCCGCAGCTGCCGCCATACAATCTATGTCATTCAACTACAGTAGATTGGCCAAAGCGTTATCTTTCCTGCTGGATTTTCTTGGAACATTGAGATAAGTTCAGAACCTCTTTACCTTAAGAAGAAAAGCATGCGTATCCTTTGCGGTCTGTAGGTCTCCTGTCACATAACTCCTTGGGTCGTCAGAGTAAGATAAACCTACTCGACATGGTGAATCCAGATATAGTATGTTGGAAACCTGAAAGACATACAAAAGTCTTGTATTAAGAAAATAGCATTCTATCAAGAAATCGAGTGACCAATGACATATATATTTTCCCTGATAAGATCATCGCATTAAGTAGCATCCTTGGTAAATTTGGTGCAAGTAATAGGAAAAATTCTCATAACCACAATGCTTGTCAACCTTGGACCAGCTGAAGGGATTGAGGTGCAATGTGGGCAAACTTTCCTTGGACTTTCCTGCTTTAAAATTAAATGGTCCTAATGGAGGAAAAGAAATGGAAGGGAGTTAAACCTTTGACAGCAGAACATGTGCAACAGAGAAATGTTTCTGGAACTAATTTAAATACCGTGTTCGAAGATAAATCCACCAAGGCTAGAGCACCCAGCTCCACCATTAAGCCATAATACTACAGGATGTTTGAAAGGATTTCTTTCGGATGCAACGAACTAATAGAACAAATTCTTCTTTCCATGCTTTGCATCTATTGTACATAGCTGCAAAGGTTGAAATCCAAGATTTTAATAATAATGAAACACCAAGAGTCAAGAGATCAACAATAGCTTGTTACAGGAACATATTGTAAGAACATATTACCCTGCATAATGTTTGGAGGGAAAAGTGCCAGTGAAGCCTGGTAGGTAAGTAATAAGAGATTCTTTTGGAGCTGCCCTAGTTACTGAAACAGTGAAAGTTAAGCTAGACGCTATGATGGATATCATTAGTTTCAAGATGATCATGGTTCTGTATATCTACTAAATAAAATAAATGTGAAAAGAACAGATAAACTTATATTGGTAGTGTAGGGATGATTAGAAGTAGACCATCTTGTACTTCTGAGCGGGAGAGGGAAGAAGAGACAGTGGAGGAAAAAGAGAAGCAAACATAGAAAAGAAACTAGAGGTGAGTGAGACTAAATACAAATTCAAAGGAAAGTAGAAATAGTAATGAATAAGACACGCAGGAGCTTGGTATGATGTAGTAACCGAAAATAAACTTATTTGGAGGATAGTACTGGATAACACATTGTAGAAGACAAGTGATTTCAAGAAAATTTGAATGGAACAAGGAGTAAGTGACAAATGAAAGAGACAAGTAGATGAGTTATCTGAGATGCTTTATGCAATCATTTCCATTATTCTGAAGGATCCACTAATTAAAACTTGGAAGGGGCTTTAGCATGGCTTCTTTCTGCTTCTAGCACCCTCATAGGGACGGGCCGAAGATGGGGTATTCTGTGATTTATTTCTAGTTGTTTTTATAGTGCTTGAAATTTTAACGTAAAATCTGCACCAAGCTTATATCTCAAATTCATTAGCTTGCCCTCTTCAAGAAAGTTGATCCTTGTTATGTTATTTAATTATATAGCCCCTGATTTTGATACGAACTGTGAGTTATGTTAGAAGGAGAACTAATATGATGTGCGGTAGTTAATATATCCTAGTGAGGCCATATCTCACTAATTGGATTGAGCTCCCAACAAATGGTTTATAGTCTTGTCAGCATGCCCCTCTTTCATTCCATTATGTTTTCATCTTTGCAACAACAGGCCTAGCTGATCACCTCGACAAAATTGCAACCAATTGCCATGTCGCCTTTGCCGGAAAAGGAGATGGTGCCTCTATTCTTTGGCTTTAGCGCTATCTGAATCATTTGATAGAACGGTTCACTAGCTTTTGGGTGCTGCTGTCATCTATTTTCATTGCCATTCTTTTTCTTGAGTCATTTATTACCAACAATAAGCTTGACATCTTAAGGGTGCGTTTGGGAATAGCTTTCCCAAGTAGCTTTGAATGTCTAAAGCTAATTGGGAAAAATTTTGGGTGTTTGGGAAAAAATTTCACCCACCTTGACCAAATGCCAAGGGCTCCAAATGCTGAATGCCCGAGGCTACTTGGAGGCTGTCTTGGGCATTTGAGCATTTTCGGAATGCTCAAAGGTGGGGTAAGTGGAGTTTTTTTCTTCCCAAAATATCCTCACTTATTTTTTGCTTTTCCGATCTTGCCATTGCTTATCATTGTTCATTGTCTTCTCCATCTTTATTGTTGCAGGCACTGTGTGAGGGGCCACCGAAGGGCTGGCAAGCCGCCACCGCTGCCGCCAGCGTCGCCGGACCTCACGCGACGCGGCCTTAGGTCGCGAGACCCAGGCCGACAGTCGCAGGCCTGAGGTCCGGCAACCTCAAGCAACGCTAGCAATCGCTCGCCGGCGAGCAGCCGGCGAACCTCTACGGTGGTAATTTTTGACTTAAAAAAAATATATCCTTAAAAGGGCTTTGCAAAGTGTAATTTTTTTAAACACCATTCAATCAAAGTTGTATTTAAAATGTGATTTTACCAAATATTATTTGCATTTCGAAAAACCCCTTTAACCTAAAGGTATTTGCATTTTCCCAAAAGACTTTCCCCAAAATGCTTCCCAAACGCAGAGTTTTCTTGCCATATTGCGTAAATTTTTGAGTTTATAATAGGTAGTTCAAACAATCTTTTCTATGGTGTCATTGATGGCATGGTCCATGATTGTCGAGCAAGGATCCAATTTCCTAGAAATTGAGCGTTCCCTGGGATTTCCATATCCAAACTGAGATGTTATCTGAAAAACAGCCTTAGTGCCACTACAGGAATGTCTTCTAACATGCTGCCTCAGTGTGCGACATTCGAATTTTATCGGGTGTCTCTGAAGAGACATGCTGCCTCGGTGTGTAGGGATGAAGAAGCAAGGGCATCCATCGAGCTGGAGGAAACAGAAAAGCACTGGGACTCGAACAGCTTTTTGAAGGCCTTGAGAGAGATGAACAGAGAGCTGAGAGTGTCGCGATTCATTCCTCACTTTTGCATCTGCAAAGTAGATAAAATTCTTGGGCTATAATATTCTTTGGAGAGGCAGTCCTGACCATAATAGTCATGCCTTAGTAAGTGTTTTTGTGTGGGATATATGTGGAATTTGTTCCACTCCTTCGCTTTCGATGCTTTTCATCACAACCAATTACCAAGCCAGGGAGAAAGCACTGTGAAGTTGAAGATATTATTCAATTATTTGGATCTTTCAGGAATATGGAGGAAGTTATATGTCCTCATGCGCTAAAATTGTATGATAAGATCATTTTGATTCAATGAGCTCGGAATACAATAAGGCTATATTGGTTTTCCATCTAACCAGCGACTATAAAACTCCAACCCCTCTCGTGGCTTGGTTTGAGGGACCATGTGCCCAGCTCCCTGCACCAGTGAGATAGACGGTAGAATCAGAGGGGGATGTCTGAAGATTTTACAAGGAAAAGTAAGGCAATGGTATGCATCAAGCCGTCCTCTATAAAGTTCCTTCCTCTGATGGACTTTCACTTGCTAGTTAGCTTTCAATAATGGATGACGAAACAAGGATAGGTATATTGGGAGTATGTTGCACATAACCTTGATTGTTAAGAATGTGAAGTTGTTTTCATATCCTTGCAGATACCTGAACCAATTCAAGAAAGCATGTATAGTTAATGTTTCACAGCATAGCCTAGTTCCACCACAAATAGGTGTGCTTAACAGCAATAGGTAATGAAAGGAAAAAGGTATGATGAAAAGTCCTGTGGGTAAAAGGTCATTTTCCTGGTATTAAGTAGCCACATCTGTGGCTGCTGCTGATGTGACCAGAATACATATAGAGATCAAACTTACCCTGCGACTTGATCATCAGTCATCCAAGGCCTCCATTCATCGATGATCTTGTATCCCATTGATCTGGTCCATGCTTGAGTCCCAGTGAATGGTACTGCCCTATCATGATCTCCACTGCCAGTACACCAATGAAAGATTAATTTAGATCGGTCAATGCATAAGCAAACTCGTGTTGATCTGTCCAGTTAGCAAAATGTATAGATTCCACAACAACACACTAACTTGGTAAAGGTCCATCCTAGATTTTTGCTCGGATTTTATTAACCGATGCTCTCTTAGCTCATTCAAAAAATTTCAGGTCACTATTAGTGTCCTTGATTCCGAAAAGTTAGGACATTGTTGTGGCCCTTGTACTTGTCTGTCTTCACAGTATAAGTTTAATTTCATCCAAGTTATCCTCAGCTAGTAAAGGACTATATACGCGGTTAAATTCAAACTTTTTCTGGAAACCAACGGGGTTTGATAGGAGATCTAGCATGTTACCATCTTATTGTGGATGCAGGATTGTTCTGTCAGATATCTCACCTGTATATGAGTACTCGGTATCCCTGGGAAGTTAAATTTTTGTGGTGAGGGATCATGCTTCCAGTATCACCTGAATAATGGACTCTTGTGGCACATATCCACCAAGAACCTGCTACTCTTGCCTATTGAATACATTCGAGATTGATCAGTTATTTGACGCTTGATGCAGTGATATGAATTGAGGATAATGTTTTTCATTACCGGCGCTGCATGAATAGCTTTGCGAACTGCTTCATCATTCAGCCATGCAACTGCAGCTTCATCATCCTGTGCCATCACAATTCAGCATGTAAAACT
>BCNH02000008.1:10269753-10345042 GCA_001662345.2 Metrosideros polymorpha var. glaberrima | reverse complement strand
TTGAAGCTCCAGTGTCTCTTGTGGTCCAAAAAAGTGAAGCTCGACCAAACATTCTTGTTTGCTTTGGGAGAGGCTTCTCATTCACCACCGTTTGATGGAAGCCCAAAGGCATATCTGTGTTTCCACTTCCATTCCTGGCCTCTGAATTACCATAGCATGGCTCAAGAATGTCATACCTGTTTAGACCTGAGACAGCCTACAAAGTGGCCAAAGCACTCGAGATAATTAGAACCTTGACTCATTTGTATCTACTTGATTACCTTTCCCTCTTCCTCAAAATTTACTTAAACATGCACAAAGTACTTAAGAAAGCTTTCTTAATTTCCAGTATATGACAGTACGGTGACAATCTCACCTGTTCAACTTTCTCAAGATTCTTATAACAGGTTTCACTAGGAGGATCATAGAATTTCCCACCACATGTGATTTGGCAAGCCTGAAATGATCAAATATGATCCATATTAAGCTCACTGTTAATTAGCATAAAGATGGCTTTTGGTATCACACAGAGATTTCAACAATTAATGCTTGACCTGAAGTTGTTGGTACTTAGTTTTTGTGCGGCACAATTAGTCATGCTGGTGTCAATTATCTTCCTATAGTAGCTTTAGTGCAGTAAATTCTTGGAGCAAACTCTCTGATCCAACCCACCTCAAAGATGTCACTTGAGATCAGCCCCACTCCAAAAGCAAAGGGCACAAGAGCATTGCCGTCAAATTTTTCATCTGTGACCCCATTTCCCACCATGT
Source organism: Metrosideros polymorpha var. glaberrima (assembly GCA_001662345.2). Classification (NCBI taxonomy): domain Eukaryota; kingdom Viridiplantae; phylum Streptophyta; class Magnoliopsida; order Myrtales; family Myrtaceae; genus Metrosideros; species Metrosideros polymorpha. The sequence continues at coordinate 10,344,293 of BCNH02000008.1, read as the reverse complement.
AACCCTGCATCATGCCATTTCGTCTGAGATCTCAACTAGCAGCATCAAATTCATGATCATTGGATGATGCACTGCCTAAACCATTCAGTACAGAATATGAAGAAAACATACCTTGAAATTGATAAGGGGCTTTACACCAATTTGATTTCCTGCAGGGAGAGTAAATCTCCTATTACATATTCAAGACAATACAGGAACCGCCTTTGGTGAGTATGTATTACCTTTTACCACTTGCGAAGCAAGAGTTGGCACATAAACTCCAGCATAAGACTCTCCGGCAATATAGAATGGATTTGAAAGGAACTCTGGATAAAGTTCGAACCACTAGATGGAACGAAGAACTAGTGTTAGCTGTGATGCATTATTTTGGCCTGCTGATTTTCCAATGCTTATCTTGATCAGTTCAGGACGTCATTACCTTGAGAAGAAATGCATGCGTATCAGAGGCAGTCTGTAGGTCTCCCGTCACATAGTTCTTTGGATTATTGGAATAAGATAAACCAACACCACATGGAGAATCCAGGTATATTATGTTGGAAACCCGAAAGATGTGCAAGAATATGGTATCATAGACTACACAAGGTAAATAATGTTGAGACTAATAAGGGACAAGCTGAGAAGGTGATTGACATTAGAAATGACAGTAAACTCAAATCCATGAGTCGATGTGGCATGCTTGGTTCATATTATTCTGTTTTGATCTGGAACAAACCATGCTGCTTAGTTGCAACTAAGAGGATAAGTTTCCAATGACCTTGGACCAGCTGAACGGGTTGAGGTGCAATACGGGCAAGCTTCCCTTAGGCTTTCCTGCTTGGAATTTAAATGGTCCTGGAAACAGGCACTAGGTTGTTAAGTGGCGCACAACATGTCTGAGGGAAATATACTCATCGCATAAATTATGATCACCAGGGATTAACTTGGATACCATGTTCGTAGATGAATCCATCAAAGCTGGAGCACCCGGGTCCACCATTAAGCCACAACACTACAGGGTCTTTTGAAGGATTCCTTTCTGCAGCAATGAAATAGTAAAACAGGTTCTTTTCTCCAGGACTTCCATCTATAGTCACGTACCTGCCAATTTCGAATTTCGAACTCGTGTGATAACACAGACTCAAGTCGAAATACAGCTAGTCACGAGTAGATATGTGTGTGGTACATACCCTGCATAATGTGCAGAGGGGAGAGTTCCATCGAAGCCAGGCAAAGAAGTTATGAGAGATTCTTTAGGAGCTGCTCCAACAGATGAAACAGAGAGAAGCAAAGCAAGTGTAATGCTGCATATGAACTTAAAGATTGTCATGTCTGCACAAATATAGAATTCTCGAAAGCTCATATATCCCGCATAACCTATAACAAGTTCATAGCTGGAACCAGGAGTCCAGTAGAATGTGTTGTAGAGAGAGAGAGAGGGAGAGAGAGAGAGAGAGAGGGAAGAGACAAATAGGAGAAGCTTATCTTCTGACCTGGAGAGAGAAAGGACAATCAGTATAAACAATGAAGGAGAGAACTTGATACAAATTTTGGGAAGGTAGTAAATGAAAGAGAGAAACAGAACGAGCTGTTTCACATGCTTTGGTTCAATCATTATGTAATATTATGGATTTAGCAAAGGTGGTGGGACCCACCTATTAGAAAAGGAAAAGAAAAAGAAAAAAGAAGAAGAGAAAAGTTGAAAAAAGTCAATAAAGAGAGAGAAGGGGAACAGTTAAGTGAGCCCGATAGCTCATCCGAACCAGAAACAGAAGGAAAGAAAAAGGGGAAAAAGGGAAGGGAAAGAGAAAGAACAAGAAAAGGGAAAAAGAGAGCGCGTTCGTGTCGCGGGGACCTCACCAAATTGATTTTATTACGTATCGCAATGCTTGATAAATGCTCGCACCCCTCGTTTATCCGATCAGAGTATTTTTTGGATTAGGGCTTGAAAATTGGGATTTTGTGAAATTTGAGTCTCGGAGTTCTATTTTTAAGTCATTGAACTTTGGGTTTTCATGAAAATGGCAGATTATGTTGTGGTGGAGCTGTGGGTTTGACGGGAGTCATTTTGAATCATCAATACAAAATGAGAATTTTTGGATTTCGCATGCGAGCGTTGTATTGCGAACGGCTTGGATAATTACTTTGGATGTGCGATTTGTTGGCGTGTATAAGTTGATTTATTAGTGTTTAAGCATCGTTTAGCCGTTTTGTAGTTAAGGTAGAGTTTTACTTGATTTTGACGCCATTTCTCGTTTAATTATTAGGATTACGAGATCATTAGCTTGTTTAGCTATGTGTTGTTTGGTCGTAGGCGTTCCCAGGTGAGTGGTGTTATGCCTTCTTTGAGTTTGTAAAACTCATATTCCGAAAGTAATATGAATTATATATCGTACAAGTTATGAAATGGCATTGTTATTGCAGAAAGTCTGGATCGAGCAATTACTACCTTTTAATATTTGGCAATGATTCGAGAATAGTTTTAAAAAAGATGTTGTGAATAAATATATATGTATTACGTTGCAAATCGATTTACAAAATGAGTTTTAAGATGAATTGAGAAATGATATAAAAATGCCTTATGGAAAAGTATTTCTATTGGATGAAATGAGTTATGAAATGTTATATGATTATATATTTCCAGTTTGCAAAACATTTTTGTGAGAGAATCATAAAAGACTCTTGATTTTGGATATGTTTATGAAAAATTATATGTACCGAATTGTGAAATGTTTTATGAAATGCATTCTATTTGATAAAATGAGTTATGAAAAGTAATTTGATTCGGTTTGTGAAATCGGTTTATGAGATGAATTATGATTTCGATTGTGGGATTATTGAAGAACGAGGTTTATGCTCAATATCGCTATGAGCCCAACTAAAGATTCAGATGTATTAGACTCGTGTAAATTTGGCACCATGCAATAACTTCTCATCAATGAAATTGTTTGTTCTAACTATGCTGCTCCACTGTGATAGGAAAAAAAATAATGAGTTGACTGGATTAGCATATCACCAAACAAGATTCAGAGAGAGGTACAATCGACTATGACCAAAAAGAGCCTTTAAGGAGTCCCAAGAGTAATTAAAAGCTGGAAAGTACATGAGGTGCAGAGATGTTTATGCCTATTGTTCCCTCGACAAGAAGTTCTACTCGTAAGACTTCATACAAGTTGTCGTAAAGAAAACCTCATGCTTTCTCATGCAATAGAATCGACGTTGTTATGTAGAGAGACTTCTCACACGCTTTCTCATGTCGAGGCAAATGGTCTTTTGAGATCTCTGTTACACAGAAGAGAGCTACTTCTTTACGCACGTCGTGTTAACAGCATAATAAATGGCAATATTATGTTTCGATTGTAGGAATGTAGGAAGGTCTAGTAGTGAATACAGAAGCTGGAGGTGAGTCAGACTAAGTACACATCGAAAGGAAAGTAGGAATGTCTAATAATGAATAAGACATGCAGGAGCTCTGTGTGATGTTGTAACAGAAAATAAACTGATTTGGAGGATGGTACTGGATTATCCAATGTAGTATGACAAGGATTTCAATAAAATTTGAATGGAACAAGGGGTGAGTAACAAATGAAAGAGACAAGTTAATGAGTTGTATGAGATGCTTGATGCAATTAATTCCATTATTCTGAAGGATCAACTAGTTGGAAGGGGCTTTAGCATGGCTTCTTTCCGCTTGTAGCGCCCTCACTGGAACGGATTGAAGAAGGTGTATTCCGTGTAATTTTATACTACTGGCTATCTTGCTTAAAAAATTTGCATGTAAAATCTTCACCAAGCTTGGATTTTGTCAAATTCATTGGCTCGCGGTCCTCAAGAAAGATGATACTTGTTATGTTAATTAAAACTGGACGTGAGTGAGACTTAATACACATAGAAAGGACAAGTAGGAATGTCTAGTAATGAATAAGAAATGCGGGAGCTCTGTGTGATGTTGTAACAAAAAAGAAACTGATTTGGGGGATAGTACTGGATTAAACAATGTAGCAAGACAAGGATTTAAAAAAAAATTGACTGGAACATGGGGTAAGTAACAAATGAAAGAGACAAGTTAATTAGTTGTCTGAGATGCTTGATGCAATCAGTCCCACTATTCTGAAGGATCAACTAGCTGGAAGGGGCTTTAGCATGCTTCTTTCTGCTTCTAGCGCCCTCACGGGAACGGACAAAAGATGCGTAATTTTATAAAACTTGCTATCTTTCTTAAAATTTGTATGTAAAATCTGCATCAAGCTTGGATTTTATCAAATTCATTAGCTCGCCCTCCTCAAGAAAGACGATACTTGTTATGTTAATTAAAAATCTAGCCCCTTGATACTCTTGTCGAGAGTGCATCACCCAATCTTCATTGAGGAATGAAAAACCTCTATGTGACGAGCTAATGATGATCTATAGGCATGCCCCAGTTGAGAGGAAGATTGCCAATGCCCACAAATAAGTTTTTCTCTCTATTTTTTATATAACTGGATTCTCTAGACCTATACTGTTGCTTCATCTGTGTTTTTTACTCACTTTGTGACTCCTTAAATGAAGGATATGATCAGTGGCTCACCTCCATTCTCAGGCCAACTATTATGAATTGCCTGCATGAAGTTTCTGTCATATAGATCTCAACAATGATTGTGTTGCCATCCTCCTCAGCTTTATCATATCAGGAAAGGAGGGAATATCGAATGGCATTCCTCTATATGTTTATAATGACAACCTTCGAGTCCTCTTATGTTGTGACCGGTCCTTTTGTGATATTATTGAGTAGCCATGTCAACGATACTCCTACTGATTGATAAGTTGGTTGAATGTGTTGGTAGGATGAACTTACTGTAGAAAATGTAATAATTATTGTCTTAATGAATCCTCTCATTCAATTATGCTTTTCTCATTTTAACAATAGGCGTGGATAATCACCTGCGACAAATTTGCAAACAATTGCCATGGTGCCTCTGCTTTTCAGCTTTTTTGCTCTCTTAATCATATGATAGAACGGTTTGCTAGCTTCTGGGTGATGGTATCATCTCCTTTCACTTCCATTTTTTCTCAATATAGTTATTACTGAAGTGAGCTTGACATCTTTAGTTTTCTTGCCATACTATGTAAATTTTCTAATTCCTTATATGTAGTTCAAACAAACTTTTCTATGGTGTCATTGATGGCCACGGACCATGGTTGTCGACTAAGAATCCAATTCAGAGAAATTGAGTGTTCCCTGGGAACTCCTTATCGAAACTGAGAAGTTCTCTGAAAAATCAGCCTCAGTGCCACTACAAGATGACTTCTAACATGCTGCCTCAGTGCGTGTCATTCAAAATTTATCGGATGTCTCTGACGAGACATGCTGCCTCAGCGTGTAGGGATGAGGAAAGTAAGGGCATCCAATTGGCAGGACGAAACACAAATGCACTGGGACTTGAACAGCTTTTTGGAAGCCTCAAAAGACATGAACAAAGAGCTGAGAATTTTGTTCATCTTAGTAGTCATTATTTCACAATTTGTTGGTCACTTTTGCATCTGCAAAGTGGATAATCTTCTTGGGCTATTTGGGCCATACTATTTTCTGGAGAGGCAATCCTGACCATAGTAGCGTCCTAGGTAAGTGTGTTTTGGTGTGGGATGTATGTGGAATTTGTTCCATTCAATCGCCTTTGAAGCTTTCATCACAACAAATTTTCAAGTCAGGGAGAAAGCGCTATGAAGTAGAAGATCTTATTGAATGATTTGGCAATCTTTTAGGTACATAGAGGGAGTTGTATGTCCTCCTCGCTAAAACTCTGTGATGAGAATCATTTTGATTTAAGGACTGGGAATACAATAATGCTAGATTGGTTTTCCATCTAACCAGCGACTAAAAAACGCCAACGCCTCTCGTGGCTTGTATTGAGGGACCGTGTGCCCGGCTCCCTGCACCAGTGAGATAAACGGTAGAATCAGAAGGGTTTTGTCTGAAGATTTTAGAAGGGAAAAACATGGCAGTGGTATAAATCATGCGGCCTTCTATGAAGTTCCTTCCTCTGACGGAATTTCATTCGCTAGTTAGCTTTCAACAAAATCATAAATGATGAAACAAGAATACATATAGTGAGAGTTTGTTGCACATAACCTTGATTGTTAAGAATGTGAAGTTGTTGTCATATCCTTGCAGATACCTGAATCAGTTCAAGAAAGCATAAATAGTTAATCTTGACCAGCATAGCTTAGTTCCACTATGAATTGGAGTGCTTAACAGTGATGGGTAATGAAAGGAAAAGGTTTGGCAAAAAGTCCTGTGGGTAATAGGTCTATTTCTGGTATTAAGCAGTCACACAGTGCTGCTGATGTGACCCAAATATTATAGAGGCCAAACTTACCCTGCGACTTGATCATCAGTCATCCAAGGTCTCCATTCATCAATGATCTTGTATCCCATCGATCTGGTCCATGCTTGAGTTCCGGTGAAAGGTACTCTACTATCATGATCTCCGCTGTCAGTACACCAATTTATGATTAATGTAAATCAGTCAATGCATAAACAAACTTGCATTGATCTATTCAGTTAGCAATATGTAAAGTTGCCACAACAACATACTAAGTTGGTGCCTAGAACATTCTATCCTCGATTTATGCTCAGATGCTAAGTGCTCTCTTTTAGCTCAGTCGACAAAAGTTTCAGGTCAATACCAGAGTCCTTGATTCATAAACAGTTGGACATTTTTGTGGCCCTCGTACTTGTCTATCTTCACAATATAAATTTAATTTCATCCAAGTCCTCTTCAGCTAGTAATAAACTGTATATATGTGGTTAAATCCTCCCTTTTTCTGGAAACCAATGGGGTTTGATAGGAGATCTAGCATGTTATACCATGTGCAGGATTGTTCTGTCAGATATCTCACCTGTATATGAGCACTCGGTATCCCTGGGAAGTTAAATTTTTGTGGTAAGGGATCATGCTTCCAGCATCCTCTGAATAACTATTCATGACTCTTCTGGCACATATCCACCAAGAACCTGCAACGCTTGCCTATTGAATATATTCCATATTGCTCAGTTATTTGACGCTTGATGCGGTGACATGAAATGAGGAAATTATTTTTATTACCGGCGCTGCATGAATAGCTTTGCGAACCGCTTTATCATTCATCCATGCCACTGCAACTTCATCATCCTGTGCCATCATAATACAGCATATAAAACAGAACAGATGGTAAGTACTGGAATCAAAGGGAAGATTGGGAGCACCAAGTGAAGCAAAAGTCTGGTGAGGCAATTCTTTTGTTCCGACAATCCAAAGTGTATTGTTCTTTGTTCCCAATCCCCTTCCACCCACCCAACCCCTTGAAAAGAAAGTCCTTGACGAGTGCTAATAAAGCAATATCAGATAATACATAATAAAACTATGACTAACTCACCACACATTCAATGTGAAACTCATCCTGTGAATCGGAGCTTGAAACTCCAGCATCTCTAACAGCCCAAAAAGGTGAAGCTCGACCAAACATTCTTGTTGGCTTAGGGAGAGGCTTCTTATTCAACCCCATTTGATGGAAGCCCAAAGGCATACTTGCGTTCCCACTTTTGTACTTGGTCTCTGTATTTCGGTAGCAAGGCTCAAGAATGTCGTACAAGTTTAGACCTGCGACAGCCTAGAAAGTGGCCAAAACACTTGGGAAAATTAGTACCTTGATTCATTTATATCTACTTCAGTTCTTTTCCTCTTCCTTAAAATTTACAGAACATGCACAAAAAACTAAAGAAACCTCTATTAGTTTCCAGTATAAGACAGTACGGTGACAATCTTACCAGATGAACTTTGTGAAGATTCTCCTCACAGGTTTCACTAGGAGGATCATAAAATTTCCCACCACATGTGGTTTGGCAAGCCTGAAATGATCAAGTGTGATTTATATTAAGCACATTGTAAAATAGCAAAGATAGCTTTGGAAATCACACAGTAATTTCAACATTTAATGCTTGACCTGAACTTAGTTTTTGTCTAGCAGAATTAGTCATGCCGGTGTTAATATCTTCCTACAGCAGCTTTAGTGTAGTAAAATCTGTGAATGAAATCCCTGATCAAACCCACCTCGTAGATGTCATTTGAGATCAGCCCCATTCCAAAAGCAAAAGGCACAAGAGAATTGCAATCAAATTTTTTATCTGTGAGCCCATTTCCCACCAGGTAACCCTGCATTAAGCCATTTTGTCTGAGATCTCAACTAGCTGTATCAAATTTATAGATCACTGAATTGTGCACTGCCTAAACCATTCAGTAAGGAATATGAAGAACATACCTTAAAATTGATGAGAGGCTTTTCACCAAGATGAATTCCTGCAGGGGGGGTAAATCTCCTATTACTTGTTCAATCCAACACAGGGACCTGGCCTTTTGTGAGTTAGTATGCATTACCTTTTACCACTTCAGAAGCAAGAGTTGGCACATAAACTCCAGCGTAAGACTCTCCGGAAATATAGAATGGATTTGAAAGGAACTCTGGATAAAGTTCGAACCACTAGATGGAAACAAAGAATTAGTGTTAGCAGTGACACATTGTTTTGGGCGGCTGGTTTTTCCATTGCTTTTCTAGATCAGTTCAGGACCTCATTACCTTGAGAAGAAACGCATGCGTATCAGAGGCAGTCTGTAGGTCTCCCGTCACATAATTCTTTGTATTGTCGGAGTAAGATAAACCAACGCCACATGGCGAATCCAGATATATTATGTTGGAAACCTGAAAGATGTGCAAGAATATGGTATTATAGACTGCAAGAATGTGGTATTAAGTGTCAAGCCGAGAAGATAATTGATATTAGATATCACATTCTATTCAATCCATGAGTCAATGTGTCATGCTTGATCCATATTGTTCAGTTTTAATCTGGAACAAAATACTGCTTAGTTGCGACTAAAAAGATAAGTTCTCAATGACCTTGGACCAGCTGAACGGGTTGAGGTGCAAAACTGGCAAGCTTCCCTTGGGCTTTCCTGCTTGGAATTTAAATGGTCCTGGAAAAAGGCACTAGGCTTTTAAGCAGTGCCCGGCATGTCCGAGTGAAATATGCTGATCACATAAAATATGATCAATAGGGATTAACATACATACCATGTTCATAGATGAATCCATCAAAGCTGGAGCACCCTGGTCCACCATTAAGCCACAGTACTACAGGGTCTTTTGAAGGATTCCTTTCTGAAGCAATGACATAGTAAAACAAGTTCTTTTTTCCCGGACTTCCATCTATAGTCACATACCTGCAAATTCAAAATTTCGAACTCGTGTTAACAAATGGTCAGGTTGAAAAACAGCTTGTCACAAGTACATATATGTGGTTTACATACCCTGCATAATGTTCAGAGGGTAGAGTGCCATTGAAGCCTGGTAATGAAGTTACGAGAGATTCCTTAGGAGCTGCTCTAACAACTGAAACAGTGAGAAGCAAGGCCAGTGTTATGCTGCATATGAACTTTACGATTGTCATGTCTGCACGATTTTAGAACAACTCGAAGCTCATATACTCTGTGTAACCTATGAAATAATTTATAGATGGAACCAGGAGCTGAATTAGAATGTGTTGTCGAGAGAGAGAGAGAGGGCAATGCCAACTGGTGAACACAATGAAGAAGAGAAGTTGAAACAAGTTTGGAACAAGTAATAGATGAAAGAGACAAACAGAATGAGTTGTTTGACATGCTTCGGTTCAATCATTCAAATATAAAAGGATTGAATGTATCAAAAAGGATGGTGCCAAAGTTGCATTGTGTTTCCAGCTCTAGCCCCTTGTTAGTCAATTCTTGTCTACATCTCGTCTGGTATCGATACGTGATAGAGAAAACTTCCGGAAATGACGAGTAACTTGTTTTTATTTACAATTTCCCTTTTTCCCAACCCTCAAATTTTCTTTTTTCCTTCTTATCTACATCCGGAAAAGTGCTGGCATGCAGCCAGCACACTTTAGTCTAAACGTCACTCTTAACCACCTAAAGATTCAGGTGTATTGAACTCGTGTAAATCTGGCGCTGCGCGATAACTTCTCATCAATCAAATTGTTTGTTCTAACTATGCTGCAAAAAAAAAAAAATAACGAATCGGCTGGATAGCATATCACCAAGCAGAAATTCAGAGGGAGGTAAAATCGACTATGACCAAGAAAGGCCCTTAATGAGCCCCAAGAGAAATTGAAAGCCGGAAAGTACATGGTGCGAAAATGTTTATGCCTACTGTTTTGTCGGTAAGAAATTCTGCTCATAATGACTTCATGAAAGTTGTGGTGAGAGAAAACTTATGCTTTCTCGTTGAATCTATGCTGTTACTTGCAGATAAAAATCTCACTTACTATGCCATGTCAAATGGTCTTTTGAGATCACTATTACACACACATCATGTTGACAGCACAATAATAAATGGCAATATTATTTAGGGTGGGAAGAAAAGAAGATAATGGAATCTTCTCTTGGTGTGTTTGCTTGTCTGAGGAAGTAACAAAACTTTCTTCCAAAGATGAAATTCTAGTCTGGTTGCAATGACACAGTACTCAGTCCGATCGAACGCCAAAACTCATCACATCCAAGATGTATTAGCGATGAAACACTCAGGAGACGATAGATGAAAGGATGAAACAAACAATAAAGAGAGGGCTGAATTTAGTATATGGTTCTCTTCGGTTATCGAATAAGTAAGAGACTCGTCTCACATTCGTATTCGCAGTGCAGAAATGAACTTAACCCGTGATGATCTGGTTGCAAAAAGAGACGGATTCTATCTTCTTGCCTGAGCTCCATTGAAAAATCTCACAACCGGAGTGGTCATTAAACAACCTTGCTGCCACCATTTTGATCGCATAAGCTGGCGCTTCACCCTTTTGAATTGGGCAATTCGAGAGGCCATCTGTCACGCCCTAATTCGACCAGAACAATGGCAATGACACGGCCGTCCTTTTAACCAAAAGGATGCAGCCTATATAGTAATCAAAACTCCACCTGATATCAAAATATATATACACATCCAAACATATATATGTGAACAACAAGTCACATGATTACAATATCAGAGTTTTACTACAAACCACTAAAAAGGCATATGAACACATTCACCAAAATGCCTAACTAAGCACTCTACAACTATATACCGTTCATACAAAAAACCTCATTCTATCAAAAAGCTTCTGCTAACGTGGTGCTCACATCCTACTCGCGGCTCGCTGAAAAACCTGAAAAGTCAGTAAGATGAAAGGAATGAGCTACCACGGTTCAGTGAAGAATACATTTCTTTTAAGCGGATCGAATAATCACTATGCACATTTCGAACACATAACATAACTTATTTTTTCCAAAATCAAATAATCGTAAACTTTCAATACCAAAACGTCAAAACAAATATCAATCTCATCAAAACACAAGACAATGGTCCATCCATTGGCGAATCTCATCAAAACACACGTCAATGGTCCATCCATTGACCAATCTTGTACTCAAATATCAAATCATGGTCATGCATAACGCCCCGTGACATAGGCGACCAAGATTCCCTCCTTGGCAAGGTCTTCACCTATAATGCAGGTGGCTCGGCCCACAAGGATATCCTAAACTAGTATGCGCATACCCACAAACCCTCCATCGGGTTCACAGTAATATTGAGTGCCACAATCATATCATCAAATATCCACAATCAACATCAAAAAACCATTTCATAAACCAGTTTCACAAACCGAATCACAAAAGCTTTCACAACTCATTTACAAACCAAAACGTCGTAATTCAACTTATCCGACATAATACATCTCACAAACTCATCTTAAACCATTTCAACAACAAATAGGGTAGTAAATGCCCGATTCGAAGTTATGCAATAAAAATCCACTCCTTTTCAAAAAAAATACAAAAAACGCGATTTTTCCTCAATTCATAATATATTTTTCTATCTCTTCACAATATGAGTTTTATAAAAACCAAAGAAAAAATAGTATCACTCAACTGAAAAAGTTGAAAACCAACCTACGGTAGTTACTCGAGCCAACACACACGTTTTCCTATCAAATATATGAAAAACGGTATAAAAAATTGAGTAATACGCTACTCTAACGCACGACTCTACTGGGTAAAGCTTATTTGTCGCTAAAACGACACATACGCAGCAATAAAAGCTCACTCATAACGGACACGCATGCTGTCTACTATGCGCAACTTGTGCGACAAACTTAAACGCACCATAACTTTCTCCTCCGAGCCCCGATTAAAGCGATCTTGTAGTCCAAAAAAAGCTCTTTTAATGTACTTCAAAACCCTTATCATGACTCCTCCAGAATCTGCCAAAAAATTGACAAAAACGGTCGCAACATGTACTGGTCGCGCACTGTTCACCGCGAGCGTCGAACTTCAAAATTCCGTTTTGGACAAACGGTAAGTCCAAACTGAGTTTTGTCGACTCGCATGGCTTCACAACACCCTAAACTTCCATTCTAATATAAAACGCAACTAAACGGCTCCAAAATCTGACTTCGTGGCTCAAATTTAACATAATTCCGAATTTGTGATCTAAATCCAAAAATTACTCTGATTAGACGAACGAGGGGTGCGAGCACTTACCAAGCGCTGCGATACGTAATGAAATCCGCTTGGCGAGGTCACCACGGCGCGAACGCACTCTCTTTTCCCCCTCTCTTATTATTCTTCTCCTTTTCTCTCCCTTTTCTTTTTCCTTAGCTCTCGAGCGCTCTCTTTCTCTCTTTTCTCCGTGTTCACAGACGAAGGCACTTTCCCTTTCTTATCTCTAGCTTTTTTTCTTCTTTTTTCTTTTGGTCTTTGTGGACCCCACTTGTGCTGACCAAGTCAAAAAATCAAAATATTACACCATCGACCCACCATACTGGCTGCCACTGTCTTGAATTGCCACTCAGTCACACCTAGGCATCACATGCTATATGACATGCACACCGCGTGCGTCCAGGATATGAAACCACTTAACAATCCCTTTGTGATGCGAGAGTATCCGATTCATTGAAACAACCCTTAAGTTCTGGTATCGGAGCATTCGACTTGATTCCATCGACAAACTCAACACAATCGATGTTCATTCAAGCCAAGGCAGAATTCGGTCATAACTTCCTTCGATGGGTTGAGAATGAAGTTGTGGATAAGAAGACTATCGATCGGGTTACTGATTAAGGAGTTGTCGATTCTTCCCTTGCCGTTCAAGTACTAAGCTACCGATTCACCATATTAGTTGCCAATTTCAACACGGATCAACAACATTTCGATGGGAAGCTGTTTTGAGTAATTTCATTTGATATTTGTCGAACTCTGAAGATAGTTATTTTATGGACAAGGCTTGTGGACGAATTTTGAAAGATGAATCGCAAGGCTGAAGAGTCAACATTTCAAGTCTCCATGTCTTTACTTGGTAGTTCTCATGTCTTTAATGTTTGTCTATTTTCTATGTCCAGTTCTCGAGTTAAGTACAATAAAAATGCCAAAAGTTATGTAAAGAGATCGCTTTAGTGTTAAAACTTTTCACCGATTCACTTAAGTGACAAAATCAGGAAAAAAAAATGATCACTTAAGTGCTAACGACGAGAAATTCCGGCCAAAAAATTAAATGAAATTTTTAATTAAAAAAATTACATGTCAGTTTTTCTTTTTCTTTTTAATTTCTTCTTCTTTTTTGAAAATAAGCTAATTTTTTTTTTTAAAAGGGCTTCACAGGTGGGTGAACAACAGTGAGGGTTGTGCAAGCCCTCGCCGCCACCGCCCCACCATCGCCAACAATGGCTAGCAAGGGTGGGGGATGGCTGGCAGGGGTCGTCGAGCCTTGGCCATTGGCCAAAGACCACCGCTGCCGCAGGCCCTCGCCCAGATCTAACAAGGGTCACGGCCCTCCCTAGTTTTGGGCAAGGGTGGCCAGCCCTTGCCCAAGCCTGGCCGAGGGCCGCCATTGGCCGGTGACCCTCGGCCAAGCCTGGACGAGGGCTAGCGACCTTCATCCAGATTTAGGCCCTCGCCTGCAGTGGCGAGGTCATCGGCCGTTGGCTGGGGCTCGGTGACCCTCGCTAGCCATTCCCCACCCTCACCAGCCATTGCCGACAATGGTAGGGTGGCGAGGGCGAGGGCAAGACCTCATCGCCACTTCAACAGTGAACCCCCTTTTTTTAAAGCTTATTTTTAAATTAAAATTTTATTTTTAACGTTTTTTATTAATTTTTTTTATTAGTGACTAAACCTCCAACAAGCCATGTTAGTTTCAGATATTAATAAAAAGAAATAGCCACATAGGATTTCTGGTTACCACGTCAGCCTCCTGTTGGGGTTGGCATATAAGTGATCGTTTTTCAAAAAAGTTGATACTTAAGTAATACGAAAAAAAAATTTGGTACTAAAGTGAGCGCTGTACACAACTTTTGGCACTTCTTTTGTACTTATCTCTCCAGTTCTCCTATAAAAGGAGGAGAGTTCTTAGTTATAACGCAAACTTCGTTAGATGAATGAGAATTCCGCTTCCTGAGTTGAATTGTTTACCTTCGGTTTCTTCAGCCCTGGAAAGGGGATTCTTCCTCAGTGGTAAGCCAAATGCCCTTTAGCCTTGGTTGGTGGTTATCCTTTAGACCTTGGTGGTGAGCTTTCTATCTTGAATCCCAATCTTGACCTTCGGTTGGTGGTGCGTCCTTTATGCCTTGGTTCTGATCGTATTCTATCATGTGTTTTCCTTCATCCATTGACACCATTTTCCTATAATTTGTTCATTACACTTCATTCTCTTATCACTTAAACACCCGTCCATACACCTAGCCCAGAAAATCCCCTTTACCCGGAATCACTTGCCCACGCACGCATCACTTTGGGAATTGATTCACGTGGTTTGTGGCACATCATCATGTTAATTGCAACAAAACTCTAAAAAGCATGAGGTGTGAACATACTGCTTCATCATCAACGGATGAGGAAGGGCCTCCCTTAAGCTGGAGGAATGAAAAAAAAAGTACTACATGATCTTTTAGGAGCCAAACAACCATCTTTAAAGGCTGAAATCATAGAAAAGAGGTAAAAGTGCTTGCTGAGATTGATCAAACAGAATGACTCTGGTGTTATCCTGTGGACAAATTTTCCCTGCCTTATTCTTCAATTTCTTCATCTTCAGACAAGAGCCAACGACTTCCTTATGGGGCTTGTTTTGGAGTGGTAAGCGCGGGCTATATTCCACCGCAGGGCCCTTTTTTTTCTTTTTGGCTGTGGATAGATGTTAAATTTTGGTAGAATGCTATTTCCATCTGTTAAAATATGTTTTGAATTTGAGCCCGCAGATTATCCAAGTTTAAGCGTCGACGCCGTATAAGTCCAAGCTGAGATGTCCCTTCTGCATGCGCGCCGGACGTTGAAAGCAGATGTACGAAGAAATTAAAGAGAGCAAGAGGAACGTGCATGTTTTATTCAACTCTCTAAAGCTGGGACACACAATATTTGACAAAAGGACAAGAAACAAAAAGGAGAACAATTAGGTGGCCGTAGGTTGAGTTGAAAAGAAAAGCATGTGCATGGATCTCTCCGATGACTTCTTTGCTTTAGCCGCACAAAGCAATATACGGAAGGATTCTTTGCCCACTTGAAATATGTATACATTTAATGCATTGGTCTTACATGCCTTGTAAGCCAAATGGAGCACACCATTTCTTCTCAGAAAGATGGCTCCTGTAATAAATGATGGGAGGCTTTTCCCGAGTTATAAATGGAGGAGAATCATCGTGGATGAGGTGCGCCAAGTTTCATTTGGTGGCCAAGAGAAGAGAGTTTTTCTCACGAGGGTTTTCTCATTGTAATTACATCCGAGTGAATTTGTAACGACTCGATGGCTATTATTGTATAATATTGTCCGTTTTGGGCCCACTGGCCCTCACGACTTAGCCCAAGTCTTATCAACTAACCCATAACTCTCTCCCTTGGCAATGTAGGACAAGAGACATGTGCTTAGCCTTGCCCCACGTACGTCCAGGACAGAGGCGCAGCCTCCTCTGCCATCCCTCCTTCTGCACCAGTTGCCAGAGAGTCTGGGTCGTCACAGATTTAGCCAATTAAATTGTTGTGAGTAGAATTTATTTAATCCCTTGAGTGAGATTTCATTAGGAATTGTGAGAGGTTAAACACTGAGTGAGTCATTTAGTGTAATTGGGGGTTGAGAAACACCGAGAGAGTGTTTGAGTGCTCGAGTGATTGTAATCTTTATTGTATCGCTTGTTTCTATAGTGGAATTCCGTGCTGCTCTTCTCGTGGACGTAGGTTTCGACATTCGGATTGAACCACATAAATCTAGTGTTCGATTTCCTTTCCTTCCTCACGTCTATTTTATCCAATTCACTTGCCCTTTATTCTTAATAGCATCCATGCACTATCTTTTCATAAGTTACATATACGGCTAATTCACAACCAATTGTGATGTCACAGAAAGAACTCACGTCAATGGGAGAATTTTATTGAATAAGTTGGTGATCTTTTAGGTACATAGAAGTGGTCTACTATCATGTGGTAAGCCTGAATAATAAAACGATTTTGCCTCAATGAATCACATATATAGTCATGTTAGATTGGTTCTCCATCTAACCAACGAGTATAGAAGTCCAATGCCTCCCTTGGCTTGTATTGAGGGACCGTATGCCCAGCTCCCTGTACCAGTGAAGAAGATTGAATCAGAAGAGGACAGACTCATTCTTGGAAAATTCCAAAAGGGAATTAGTCCGGTCTGCAGAAACCAAATAGCAGTAGTATCAACTCTGGATTTAGGGAATGGGAACCATTTTCTATTAAGTTCCTTTGCCAAGCAAAGAAATATGCAGAAACAGACCGATTTTCCCAAGGCCTTGCACATTTTAATCATCGAGGCTGTACCTAAGTTCCAAAAGTATGATACATGATGCATTGAGAATTATCAATTTGAGAACAAGTTTCACATAACCTTGATAATTAAGAACGTGAGGTTGTTGTCATATCCTTGCAAATACCTGAACCAATCCAAAAAAGCTCATATTGGTAAAGTTGTAACACTACGACCTGACTATTTTCATCATCTGGAATACAGATGTGACTAACCGTAAAGTAAGCACTAAGAAGAAATGAACAAGAGTATGTGAAGATCAGTTCTTTCTGTAACATTACGTAATTTCTTCTACGAAACAAGTCACAAAAGGATGCAGCCATTGTCAATGTAACTACAAGAATGGCAAGTAAAACTTATCCAGCAACTTGGTCATTAGAAATCCAAGGCCTCCATTCCCGAATGATTTTGTATCCGAGCGATCTAGTCCATGTTTGAGTACCGGTGAAAGGTACAGCCAGATCATGATCTCCACTGCAAGTACATGTGAACTTTATTTACTTCATCGAGGGACGTCAATGGAGGATCAACTAAAATCAGATGTTGTGGCTAGTCATATCTATCCTATATCCCATTTAGCATATGCGCTCTATTCTCTCAATAGAACAAGATTCTCGTTTATTGGAAGAATTGTGATTCTCAAGAAGTTGGACAGCTATCTGTCCTGGTACTTTGAAACTTCCCACTAGCTTTATCAATGTTGCCCCGAACAAATTCTGTTTTAATGCTCATTTTATCATCCTATACCTTCTCAGCTTACTGACAACTGGACATCTCAAGTCACGACAGAGTTTCACCAATGTAGTCATATCCGCATGACATGTCTAAATTCATACATGGCATGTGAAAATGTATGGTATGCATACACATACACGTGTCGCAGATTGACGATAGTACCATCAGCAGTTTAAATCAATCTCATTCTTCCGGATCATAAAGGATGATTAGTGGCACCTAGGTAAGGTATTATGTCTCACTGATACATAAGGTACATTCATCAGACAACTTCACCTGTAGATAAGTGCTCGATATCCCTGAGAAGTTGGATTTTTGTGTTGAGGGATAATTTTTCCTGCATCCTTCGAATAATATGACACGACTCTGCAGGCACATATTGACCAACAACCAGCCACACTTACCTAGTAAATGAATGCCAAATCAACTAATCAACTTGATTTTTTATGCTTGATATTGCGATATCAAATGGTGATACTAGCATTACCGGCGCAGCATGAATTGCTCTTCTAACTGCTCCATCATTCAGCCATGCAGTCGCAACTTCATCATTCTGAACCATCACGATTGAGCGTGTAAAACTGCTTGAGTATGAGAGGGCAAAGACAAGAAGTGGAACACCTATTGAGCCAGAAAACCAGTGATGCAACTTACTTGGCATGACAATGAAAAATATTCGCTCTATTGGTGAGCCGATAAATCCCTTTCTCTTTTTCTTGCTTTTCTTTTTCCTTTTGTTCGTTGTTTTTCAATTAATACATGTGTTTCTATCAATACGAGGGGCAAAGGCAGAGTTTGAAGCCTCTCTAGTTCTTGTGAAGCCTTTCTCAATTTACATAGAACATTTTATCAGAGTTGCTGCCTGCCTATCTTTTACAGTTCTTGCATGGGGCATGGGCTTAATTTCCTATATTTAGAAGTGACAAAATTTCCAATCCGAAAGCTTAAACTATTCGATGGAGAGAGGCAATATATATAAGGCACATTGCAACCCCACATGAAAGCGTATGAAATTACTTTTAACACCAAACTTCATGAAAAAGTTCCAAGTAACTCACAATACATGGAACGTGAAACACATCTGATCCACATCCATCATCACTTGCTAATGACCAAAGACGTGAAGCTTGAGCAGACATTCTCTCTCTCGCAGCAAGAGGCTTCCGAGTCGCCCCTCTTTGATGGGAACTCAAAGGCATGCCTTTGTTCCCACTGTTATTGTTTGCTTTTGGATAATGGTAGCAAGGCTTTAAAATATTATAAAAGTTGAGATGAGCCACAGCCTAGAGAGGAAAAGATTAAAAAGTCAGAATCTTGATGCGCTTATATATATCTTCTTCAGTACCATTTTCTATTCCTTTCTAAACCGACCAAAATATGCACATTGGACACAGTAGTTAACAATAAACAGACAGGAGCACCTGGTCATATCTAGCAAGGTTCTTTTCCCAGCTTTTATTGGGAGGGTCCTCAAATTTTCCTTTACACCTGGCCTGGCAGTCCTGCAACAATGAGTATGGTCCACGTTAAACATACTGTGAAAAGATCAGAGGAAATTGATCTGGACATTATCCGAGAATTTCCAGTTGACATAGTCGACCATCTGAATATCAGTGAATCCTAGGGTCATGTTTGCCTTGATTAATTTGATTCCACAGCTTAGTGCATTAAAAGCTTAGACTGAACTCCCTGATTTAATACACCTCAAAGATGTCTCTTGAGATCAATCCCATGCCAACAGCGAATGGAAGACGAGCTGCATCGCCATCATATATGTCGTTAGTTGCTCCAGTTCCCACCATGTAACCCTGCATTAAATGAATATTTTGTCTGAGAATTTATAAGAGTTGAATTAAATCCATAAACATTGAATTGTCCATTTCCTAAGCTGTTCAGCTGAGGATTGGTAGAGGAGACACCTTCAAATTGATAAGCGGCTTTTCCCCAAGATTAATTCCTGCAGGAGGTATTAATTTGCCATCACTTATTAAACCCAACACTTGAACCTGGTCTTTCTTGATTTAGTACGTAATACCTTTTACCACTTCAGACTTGAGGGTTGGTATGTAAACCCCAGCATAAGACTCTCCCGCAATGTATAATGAATTTGGAAGGAACTCTGGATAAATCTCGAACCATTATGTGTTAAGGTTGTCCCACATCGGTTGTGGAAGGGATTGGTAGTCAGTTTATAAGTGTGAGGGAAAGCCTCTCCATTTGAACTAACTTTTGGGGTGAGGGAGGCCCCAGACCATCCAACACTGGTATCAGAGCTCAGGTTGCCAACAAGTCTAGACCCAAGAGTCACACATGAGAGATACGGGTTGTTGTTGCTTCGACCTAGGGCCTCGATGTGTGAGGAGAAGATTGTTAAGGTTTTCCCACATCAGTTGTGAAAAGGGCTGGTGATCAGTTTATAAGTGTAAAGGAAAGCCTCACCCTTGAGCTAGTTTTTGGGATGAGAGAGGCTTGAGACCACCCAACACATTTTTGCGTTCCTCAAGGTAAGAATTTCTAATCCCATATCGGTTATGGAAGGGGCTGATGGTCAGTTTATAAGTGTAAGGAAAGTATTATCCTTTGAGCTAGTTTTTGGGGTGAGAGAGGCCTAAGACCACTCAACAAGATGCATATGATGCAATAAGCTCAGTTTTATGGTTAGAATCAGGATGAGACCTATAATACGGCTCATAGTGTACTTTGCAAGTTACCCAATAAAGCAAATTGATAATTTCCTGCTATCTTTTTCCACAAGAGTATCTTGATCAATTGGCTACCTCGTTACCTTGAGAAGAAAAGCATGGCTGTCAGAGGCAGTCTGTGGGTCTCCTGTGACATAATTCCTCGAATCATCAGAGTAAGATAAACCAACTCCACACGGTGAATCCAGATATATTATGTTGGAAACCTAGAAGTCGTTGAGAGGATTGTGTTACAGATTGCACATGGTCATGGAAGCAGGACAATGAACTAAAGATGATATTGCACTCAATCTATAAACTCAAGCGACGTGTTTGAGTCACACCGACTGGTAGCAATATGGAACAAACATCGTTTTTGACCTTGAACCAGCTGAAGGGGTTGAGGTGCGAAGTGGGCAAGCTTCCTTTCGTCTTTCCTGCTTGAAATATTAATGGTCCTGGAAGTGGGCAGCAGGCTTTTCAGCAGTGCACAATGTCCGAGAGGAAGAAAAAAACTCTGGAAGTTGCAATGCAGGGCTTGTAACAAAACCATGTTCGTAAATGAAACCGTCAAAGCTGGAGCAGCCAGGTCCACCGTTAAGCCACAGTACAACAGGGTCCTTGGAAGGATTTCTCTTAGAAACAATGAAGTAATAGAACAAATTCTTTTTTCCAGGATTTCCGTCTATTGATACATACCTGCATATTCCAAGTCCCATATTCTTGTGATGAATTGGAATATCGACAAAATCACATGTTTGTTAGTGCTTACCCCGCATAATATTTGGAGGGCAGAGTGCCGTTGAAGCCTGGTAGGTTAGTGATTAGCAATTCTCTAGGAGCTGCTGCGGTAAATGAAACAGTGAAAAGAAAGCCAACTAGGAGCCTTGTGATTATCATGACCGCACAAGTTTGGGTAACTTCAAAAAGCACTGCGGACCCACGTAAACCTATGAATAAGCTGGTGGATAGTTTGTGCATATGCCTGTGCTAGGGATGGAGTGAATGAGAGCAAAACACGCATGTTCAATTAAGTACATAAAACAGATGAAGAAGAAGACAGAGAGAGGGTGGCAGATGAAAGACAAATAGAGGAGACACTTGAATGCTTTGTGCAATAATATTTTTGCTCATGTGAAAAGTCTTTTGTATAAGGGAAATTTAATCAACACCAACGGAGCAAATAACTCGAGATGAACGTGGAACAAGAAGTGAAAGATGGAAGAGACAAACAGAAGAGTCATTAGAATTTCTTTCTTGCAACCATTTTCTTTTACTTCATAGGAAATTTTGCTTGGAGAGGGCGATTGGCAGTCACATTTTACTTCTGTAGGTCATTCAGTGTTGGTCGAGGAAAACTTATGAAAAACACGATATGATGAACAAGGTCCCTGTCACATGACTATCAGGAGTTTTTTTTATTTATCAGAACTCCACATCAAGTTTTGTTTTCATCTTATAAAATTCTGTGATTCTTATAGTCCCTGTCACATGAGAATCAGGAGTTCTTGAAATGCTTGTGCTGTCATTTTGTATGGTAAAAAGTACCCTCAGTCCTGGAGAGAGCAAGGCCAACCGGTGAACACACTGAAGAAGAGAACTTGAAACAAGTTTTGAACAAGGAATAGATGAAAGAGACAAACAGAATGAGTTGTTTGACATGCTTTGGTTAGACCATTCAATCATCTAAAAGATTATATGTATCAAAAGGTGTTGCGGAAAGCAAGAGATCAAAAACAAGAATAAACAGAAATTAATTGGACACTAAATTTACGTGTTTCTGTGTGTGACTTACTCCACGAGGAGAGCTGCATGGGATTTCATCATAAATTAAGTAATACAATAGAGATTACATTATACTCTAGTCACTCATACACTTTCAGTATTACCCAGTCTCCAATTATATTCAATAACTCACAAAGTGTTTAACTCTCGTAATTCCTTTCGAAACAATCTCTCAATCTCACGAATGAATTCACAACTCTTTTCACAAGATTTATTGGCTTCAAAACACTAGGCAACTTTTTCGAGATGTAATTCACGAGCAAACCACACAATTGATTTTTTTGTTCAAAAGCTCATTTGCTTTAGTGTGCTAAAACCAAAACCCAACTCTTATATATGTAATAATTAAATCCTAAGCCAACTCAAATTAGAAAAACCTATTCAAACTAGGAATCCATCAATGTGGATAGTATTTCAATAATTTCTAACTTGTTCAAGCGTCAAACCACGAGTACTCTTTGGATTTTGAATTTTACTTAGATTGGATTTTCTTCATAGCTCAAATTTGAGACATAATACAAGCGAAAGAAATGGTGGCAAAGTGGCATTCTATTTCTAGTTCATTCCCTTTGTTAGTACACTCTTGTCTATATCTTATATGGCATCAATAACTGATGGAGGAAAACTCAAGGAAGTGAGAAGTAACTTGTTTTTGAAATAAAAACACCACAAGTGTCATAACTTTCAAACGATACTCACTTGAGCGACATAACTTTTTTTTCGATCACTTGAGTGCCATGACTTCTAAAAAAATGTTCATTTAAGTGCTATAACTTTCAATTGATCACGCTTTTTAAAAACGTTCACCCAAGTGTGAGAAATCCGACGTGACATGGCACTTGTGGTGAACGTTTCTAAAAATTTATGGCACTCAAGTTATCTATCAAAAAGTTATATGTTACTCAAGTGATCAGAAAAAAAATTGTGGCACTCAAGTGAGAGCCGTGCGAAAGTTATGATACTTGTGGCATGCTATTCCCCTTGTTTTTCTTTAACATTTCCTCCTCCTGCCTGCCCTTAAATTTTCTTTTTGTATTCTTATTTCAATCAGGAAAACTTCTGGCATGCAGCCCGCACACTTAGATCTAAACATCTTTCTCAACCACCTAAAGATTCAGATGTATTACTCATGTAAATCTGGCGTCGTGCAATAACTGCTCATCAATCAAAATTTCTGTTCTCGTATGCTGCTCCACTGTGCTAGGAAAAAAATGAGTTGGCTAGATAGCATATCACCAAACAAAACTCGAAGAGAGGTTAAGACAACTATGACCAGAAAACGCCTAGCAGGTTAGTGACAAGCAATTCTCTTGGAGCAGCTGTAGTAAATGAAACAGTGAAAAGAAAGCCAAGTAGGAGCCTTATGATTTTCATGACCGCACAAATTTTGATAACTTCACGAAGCACTGTAAAACCATGTAAAGGTATGAGTAAGCTGGTGGACGGTTTGTGCACGCGCGAGGGATGGAGCGAATGAGAGAAAAACGTGGATGTTCAATTAAGTTTATAAAACAGATGAAGAAGAAGAAAACAGAGAGAGGGTGGCGGATGAAAGAGACAAATAGGGGAGACACTTGAATGCTTTGTGCAATAATCTTTTGTTCATATGGAAGGTCTTTTGTGCAGGGGGAAAGTTGGTCAAAACCAATGAAGCAGATAACTCGATATGAACGTAGAATAACAAGTGAAAGATGCAAGAGACAAACAGAAGTCATTAGTTTTCCTTGTTGCAACCATTTTATGTTGCTTTGTAGGAAATTTAGCTTGGAGAGGGTGATTGGCAGAGTCACGACTCACATTTTACTTCTGGAGGTCATTCAGTGTTGATCGAGGAAAACTGACGAAAAACGTGATATGAATAAGGTCCCTGTCACATGAGATCAGGCAGTTATTGATTAGAGCTCCACGTCCACATCAAGTTTTGTTTTCAACTCATAGAATGTTGTGATTCTTATAGTTCTATTTTCATTTGGAGTCATCAATCATGTCTGATATGATCTGGCCTTCCATGAGTTCTTTGCTTAAATTGGGTATAGTGCAGATTTTTTCTTCGTTTTCTGGACTTAGTATTACCAGGGTTTATTACTACATACCTTAAGCGTACATAGAGTTCCAAACGGACTTTAGCAAGTTTTTCCCTGCTGGATTATCGTTTGTGCTGTTCAACCTTGAAAAAAGGTTTTGGTCCAACTCAAACGTATGGCAAGAGTTTTGGTCAATTAAAGCAAGAAAATTTTCATCAATTTGGAGTCGACAAACACCGGAGCTCCATTGTTCATGAACTTGAATGCAATGCTCTGAGTACGTGTCCATTCCAATTCCAAAGTTAGGTTGGTGTTTCTTCTATGGACAACAGCCACTGTAGAACATTTCATTTGGATTTGGCATGTCATTGTGCCTTTAATTCGCAAAGCGATTAGTCGATTTCTCTATTTGCTAGCAATATCTGGTGTCTGATACCATAAATCACCCAGATCAAATGTATGAGGATGAGGCATTCACAGATTGCTCACTGTCCCTAAGATTCATTTACTTCTCACTGGCTTAAAGCGTAGAGAAAATGAATGTTGCTATCATTAGAAATCAAGCAATCTAATGAAAGCCGTCCAGCTACTAGATCGGGTTTCCATCCAGCCAGCGAGTATAGAAATGCAGTGCTTCCCTGGGCTTGTATTCTGGGACAGTGTGCCCTGCTCCCTGCCCAACCAAATTCAGAATAAGTTAGAAGGTTATGAGCATGGGAAGTCGAGATATATTTTCTTTGGAAGGAGAGGAACGTGAGGAAGCAAAATGGAGGTACTGCCAGAGCTGATAGAGTCATCAAATGTGTTGCATTTGGAAAGATTTATCTAACCTATTGTTATAGGTAGACTTAGTTTGTGAAACTGTATCGCAGTCCTCCCATATCATTGGTTTTGGACAATGAAAAACTCACTTTCTTCTTGAGAAAAAATAGACAGAAAGGAATTCTTACTCCTAAGGACACTACCGATCCTGTAAAATACGATGTAGGAGTTGAAATAAACAACTACCACAGTTTTAGCGGGTGGAGAGATTTGGTATTATTTTACTGCATTGCAACATTTGAAGAAGGAAAAGATTGTTGATGTAGTTTCATCGACATACCTTGATGGTGAGGAATGTGAGGTTGTGATTATATTCTTGTAAGTACCTATAACAAGTCAAGGTCCAGCTTAAATCAGCTAGTATAGTGGGATTTCATTATGTTAGCAAGTAAAGAGATTCCTGACAACATATACTTAGTGCCCGTTACAGGGTTAAGTATATGTTTTGAGTTTGCTGGGGTATTATTATGTGTTCTCTAAAGCAATAATGCTATCTGCGAAATCTCTCACCTTCATTTTTCTTCCTTTTCTCTATCATGGATACTAGAATTTAGACATACAAGTTTGGAAATTTACCCGGCTACTTGGTAGGCTGACATCCAGGGCCTCCATTCATCCAAAATTCCATAACCAAGGGATTGAGTCCATGCTTGGCTTCCGGTAAATGGCACACACATGTCATGGTCTCCACTGCCAGAGAACAGGATTTTTACTTTTCGGGACCTTAGAATTCTTGGTACCGCTCGAGAAACAAAAGGAAAACCAGGAAAAAGGAAAAGAAGATCGTGTACTGCCTGCTACTTCGGTGACAGAAAAATCACATTCCTCTATAATGTGTCAACCTGAGGATGAATGGCTATTACGAAGAAGGGAAAATGAACTTTCAAGTCTGTAACTTTTTTAAATGCCTTAATCATTTAAAATCTTGGCCAGTGGTTCGCATCACGTAGAGTCAGAATGCCACTAGTTTGAGATGACCGGAAAAGGCTAGTCAAATAGACACGAACGGAGCTCAACATGGTGGGCCTAGAAAATAATATAATGCCACTAGTTTGAGATGACAGGAAAAGGCTAGTTTAATAGACACTAATGGAGCTCAACATGGTGGGCCTAGAAAATAATGCTGTCCCTGGGATGCTGATAACAAGAGAATCATCCTGAACCATGAGATAAGAAAGAAATGACTGTTTATCTTAACTTCAAATTAGCTAAGCCCACAATGATGCCCCTTATTTGACCTGGAATATTACCTGAAAATTAATGCGCGATAATTCTGGGTAGTCAGATTCTTGTGGTAAGGTATCATACTTCCAGAGTTCCGATGATACTTTATTCTTCCAGTGCATATTTCCCACGGACCTGACACATTTACCTGCATTTTCATTCACAAAGGATATAGTTAAAAAAACACCAGTTGTAGAAGGAATGTGTCAATTCCATATTTCACAGAACCAGTCAAATTACCAATGCTGCATGAATTGCTTTCCTAACTCGGTCATCATTCAGCCAGGAAGTTGCAACTTCATCGTTCTGTAATCAGAATAAAGAATTCGTCATAAGTGCATCCCATAGACACATCTGACCATCCAGCGCAGTGTGAATGTACAAGTCTCTGCTGCATATAATATATCAGCATTTCATTGAGTAGCTTACAACACAGGAGATGTGAAACTTTTCAGCCAGTTGAGGCCATAATGGAATAGTGCCATCTCTAACAGGTAACCACAGAGGCCATGCACGACCAAACATCCTCTTCCTCACAGCAAGAGGCCTCTCAGTTACTCCCAACTTCTGGAAGCTTAATGGTAAGATCATGCTCCAATTTGTATCTTGCTTGTTTGCCGGATCATGATAGCATGGTTCGAGGACGTCATATATGTTCAGACTGCTGATTGCCTGAGAAATACCAATCCTTATCAGCAGAGAGTACACCAGTTTGTACCTAATTCAAAAGTAATTGTCTAGATCGTCATGATACCTTGTTTACTTTACGCAGGCTAGCCAAACAACCCTCACTATCGTTGTCATAGTAGACCTCCCCACAATTTGCATAAACTTCCTGCATTAGTCATATAATTTCTGAGAAATGATATTAGACATTTGTAGTGCCAACAGAGAATAAATTTGGTTGAATCTGGGGGGAAGATGAAAGAAATTGGACATAAAGAAAGATCATTTTTTTCATTTTGCTTCCCATAGAGATTACTTAGAAATTGTCTGTGATATCTGGTACAGCCAAAGAAGATTGAACCCACATGAAAGATACCATTTGAAATTAGCCCCATTCCATGCACGAACGGTACAAGGGCAGTGCCATCAAATTTCACATCTGTTACCCCGTTTCCCACCATGTAACCCTGCACAGGATGGAAAAGTCTCAATAGATGATATCACCATCTCTATCTAACTCCTAGGAGAAAGGGGGTCGCTGAATTACTTACCTTGAAATTGATAACTGGTTTAGCACCTTCATTTATACCTGCAGAATGGCCATTTACTAAACCTGAATTTCATCTTTGATTATATTATAATAATAAAAAAGATACATCTGCTAAGCAGGCAATAATTACCCTTTACTACTTCAGCTGCGAGAGTAGGCACATATACTCCAGCATAAGACTCTCCAGCAATGTAAAACGAGTTATTGATGAACTCTGGAAATAGCTCAAACCACTAGGTGCAGGAAAATTTAATTGGTCAATTAACTCCACCAAACTCAGGTCAGCAACAACAATCAAGTATGTCGAATTCTTTTGGTGTGATGCTAATTTCTTAGAATTATGCACATTAGAATACTTTTGTCTGAGTAAAGACAACAACACCTTCAGTAGGAAAGCATGAGTAGCAGCAGCTGTTTGTAGGTCTCCTGTATCATAATTACTGGAGTTTGTCGAATATGACAGGCCAACTCCGCAGGGCGAATCCAAGTATACAATGTTTGAAACCTGAGAAAATGAATAAGATTTGCTTCATAAGGAAATCGAGACTATGTCAATGGGAAGAAACGGTCACCTAAAACCTAGGCCGCAAAATACTAAGGAAATTTTCCCTCCTCATCAAAGTGAAGAAGGACATTACAGTTCAAAAGTAATATAGGACCTTGGACCAGCTGTATGGATTCAAATGCAATGTTGGAAGGGCACTTCTAGTTTTTCCTGCTTTGAAGTTGAACGGCCCTGCAGGTATGGCCAGCTTAATTACCAACTTAATAGCATAATTCAACTCATAGACAAGGACAAAACAACGAGAAAAAGTCGAACATACTTGGATCTCATGGGTGCAATTGTGCACAGAAAACATAGTCATCTTTGTGCAATCGTAACTATTTAATTCAAAAGTATTCGGACTATATACTGAAATAGACAGTTACTTTACACATATAAGCAGTCTAATCAGACCGTGTGCTTACGAAGTTTTAAGAAGTGGAGAAAATTCCTCGCAGGAGAATAACCATAAATTTAAAGCATTGCAGTCCCCCCTTCATGGAGCATATTGAGAAACTGAAGAGATTAGAAATGAGAAGCAAGCATACCGTGTTCGTAGACAAAGCCATCGAAGCTGGAGCATCCAGGCCCGCCATTCAGCCATAACACAACCGGGTCTTTGGCGGAATTTCTTTCCGACACGACCAAGTAGTAGAAAAGGCTTCTTCCTGCTAGATTGTCATCTAAGTTCACGTACCTGCAAAAATCTCAAACAAGATTTGTATTGCTATTATAAACCCAGAAGAAAGACTCGCATAATATATCTAAAAACCTACAAAGAACCAACCCGGAGTAGTGGTGTGAAGGGAAAGTGCCAGTGAAACCGGGTAAAGATGTGACGAGGGACTCCTGTGGAGCTCCTTCAGTAAAAGCAACACTCATGAGCATGCAAAATAGTAAGTTAACGTAAGAGTGGTACTTCTTCTCCATGGCTTTTGGGAATGCAAACGATCAATGTTGGGGATTGATGACTCTTGCTAGCTCAAAGTACACTAAGGTACAAACACAGAGCGATATAGATTCATCTGAAAACAGGACATTAGTGGGTCAAAAAAGGAGACAAGACAAGAGCAGCATCTTCTTTTTTGGGTTGTCCACTAAACAATCATCAGCAATGACAGTGGTGGGCACTGTGAAAGCAGAGAATGTGCGGTCGATGTAATAATTGAGATTTTTCGGGTTCCTTGATTGCTGCTTTGGAAGAACTTGGCCTCTCTCTCTCTCTCTCTCTCTCTCTCTCTGTGAATGCGTGAAGGTTGTAACACAGAGACAAGAGAGGGAGACGTTGCAGGAGCAGTCAAGGAGCAGGACTCAGGACATTGATAAGAATGGGGGCGTGAACTTCAATGTGTGTGTGTGAGAGAGAGAGAGAGAGAGAGGGGGGACAGTTGCACCTGTTACGTATAGTTTGTTGTGTAATTTTGGCGTAATTCTTGAATGGTTTGGTCTGTTGTTGAATTGTCAGCTACTTTTCCTACCTCATCTGTGACTTGTGGACAAACACAGAGGAAAAACACCCAAAAAGAAAAAACCTTTTCTTTTTGCTGAAGGCTTGAGGGGTGGATCAAGATTCAGAAGTAACTGGTGAGCTTACAGATGATGGAACGCCGACAGTATCTTAGCACGCTCTAGCGACCCGAACCTAAATGTTCTTATCCTGTTCAAGTTAAAATGGCCTAATACCTTCTCTAATTTTTCACGAGCAAACACTTTCGTTGGCGCCGGCTAAACCATATTTTGACTGCGAGGAAACTATTTTCTCTCTCCATGAGAGGCAGTAGATTAGAAAAGAAGATGCAGTGGCTGCATTTCTTTTCAAATTCACAGTCTAACCCCTTCAACTCTGATTGATTTTACCATCTTGAAGCCATAGCCAACACTTCAACCATGCTTTCTTTCCTAGTACTCTTCGCTCCCGGTTGCGTTGAACCGATTCTCACCGGGGCAAATTGCTCCTCTTGCATCTGCAATAAATTTTACTCACTGCTCTTGTGAGTTTTCGCTTTCCTTGTGCCCCTGTGATTTGCTTTCCATTCCCATTTTTATAAATTAAAAAAAAAAAAAAAACAGGCCAAAGCATTCAGTTGGGTAGAAAAACATTTTCTTCACACCTCCCTTATTTAAAAGTAGAACTAATACGTGAAAAAAGTAGTTTCCACTTGATTGCCACCTCTTTCTCGAATGACCCATCCAGTCAACACCCATATAACTCATAATCAGGACCCATAATCAGAGGAACCTATAGAAATAGTTGGATCCTCCCAATTCAATCACTCATCTGCTAAATGATGCTTCGCCTCGGTTCACAAACACCTCGATGCGCAGTTAATCCAATTGCCTGAGTTGTAATATGACCTTTCATGTCTTCGATGTATATAGCAGACTAGAGGTAGATTACAGTACCATGGACACCAATAAAATGGTGGATGTGATATACAGCACCAAATCAACATAATATATGTACCAGAATGGACTGTCGATGTGTTGCACCACTTGTGGCAAAGCCAGAGAAATGGGGAAAGAAAGCATTCACTATAAAGCAAGGTTTTCTTGTCCTGCTAAAGCAGTCTAATGAACCAGTTAAGATCACTATAATCAGTAAATCATGCCGTGTAAATGCCTTTCAAAAAGACAACATTTTACAGAAGAGAGATCCTCATACAGTCCTGAAACAATCGTGAAAAAAATGTTACCCAAGGTAGTAAGGTGTAAAAAAGAATGCAAATGTTTGTAAGCATCTTTGTGTTTTGTTTGGTTGAGACTTTGAACTAGTTAATCTGCTATAGGAGACTTTGCAGCATATATACGAACAATGACAGAACCGGGAATACTCGTCCAATGACAAGAGTGGTACTTGAATTCAAGTCATGCGCACCCACAGAATACACTGCTCCACTATTATCCTTCACCTTGATGCTCGAAGAACCTGGAATTAGAATGGAAACATTACTGCAAATCCAAATATTAGGTGAGTGCTAGTATTGAAGGTTTAAAGATGAATCTGATCTAAATCCTTTTCTTTCTTTTCTTTTTTTATGGAGAAAATTTTGGTGGATCTTTTATAAGTTAAAACTTGAGGTACCACAAAGAAGTGCTGGCAGGAACTAATGTAAGTCCAACTTCCCCCTAAGCAACCACCCAAGCAATCTTGTGTAAGCAATTTAAAATGGATCTCATTAAAATTGCACCTTGATTTACTAGATTTTTCATTGGCTGACTCATGTCTACCATCAGTAAGATAAATGTTATGAAACGAAAGGAAGTGACAAACTTCAAAGAACAAAGGGATATGTCATTCTGTCACTTTAAATCTCATAAAAATTGCGAAAAGCTATTCGACTTGCTAGTCTAGAAGGACAACAAAGCATCTAGCCAGAGACAAAGACATATCTCAAATTAACATCTTAAGACAATGAATAATTGCCAGATCTATGACAAGTTAACCGACAAGACCTTGTCAGTTATCCAGGATAAAGGCTTAAAGTTATACATAGTGAAAACTTGCATATGGATGTAAATGCCTTGGTTGATATAGTCGATGATTTATGTTGTATTTGAGCTCCCTTTTGGTTTTGGGAGCTGTTTTGTATATGGCTTAGTCTTTGGGCTCTTTCATATGGGTTTGCACCCTCTTGGTGCCTATTGTTGAACTTTCTAGTCTATGAAAATAATGAAATCCACAATAAAAACACAAGTTCCACCAGTAAACACAATTAAGAGGACAGCACTCACAGTTGTACTCTGTCCATCCAATTGTCTGATTCTCCAGATCATACAAAACCAGTTTATTTGAAAGCACCAAATCTGCATTTAAACGCGCAGGTAAAGCTTCAATCTGTGATCAAATCTCATCATGACGTAGTATTTACCAGTGAGTGTATGAAAAGAATGATCCCACGTGGACCGAAATCCCCATGTGTGCGTGTGCGTGTATAGAGAGAGAGAGAGAGATGTATTTGTCTGGCTGAGTAACTAGGTAAAAGCTATTCTAGCCAATGGCAAGAGTTGTTAAATTAAAGGAACAATCATCCAATTCCTCCTCTTTACCAAAAAGTGGCAAAACCACTGTGGTGCACTAACAGATTGGTCAATATATATGCAATCTCAGTTCATAGAGTGGGCAAGAATCGTAGAAATAAAGCCCCATTTTCACAGCCATATGGACCTAAACAGTGAATCGTGGTGACTGACTAATGCGTCGAAACTGCCAGACGTATTAAAGGTTTATTAGTAATAATTAGCAGTACCTCCCAGAAGGGTCATGTCCTTTCCATCCTTAGATTGGATCCCACTGTTCATCCAACCAAAACACCAAGCATCTTCCTGCATATAGGTCATGAAACAGGTGATGTTTACCAGAACAACTTCAGAGATACTCACAATCAATTTGTCAGTAATTTCATGGAAGAAAGAAACCAACATAATCTAGTATGATAGCCATTTGATCCTTGTGACATCAACATAAGCAACATAAAGTTAGAATATCCTCAACATACAAAGCTTGGGAGGAATCAACAACCAAAGTAGCTCAATTGATATTTCCATGTCTAAAACAACTCTAGACTCCAAAGCTAATTGTTAGTGTGTGAAGAATATTTTACTTACACGGATCTGGAACAAGTAATCATGAGGATAAACTGTCAAAGTCAGAGAACCGGCAAAATGAAACTTGACGGCAGGAAATCCATGGTCAACACTGCAATCACAGAGGAAGATAAGATAAGAAACATTCCTTATTACTCTCTGTCCAACCATGACTTTACAGAATGATAGATTGACAAAAATTGTCTTCAAGCAACAGGAGCTTTAGAACCAAATGGCTTGCGAAACATATACAGTAAGCAGAATTTCCACCAAGTAAGAAGATAAAATGAAGAGCTGTCACCTTCCAACAAACTGGAAACAAGAGAATTGGTCCTCGACAATATGTAATTTCAGTCCAGGTTGCTTAGCCATGATCTAATCACATAAAATTAGTAAAATTAGTGTGATGAGTAAATGACAAGACAGAAGTTAAGGGGAGAACTAAGTAAGAAAGGTAAAAAATCATATACCGCATTCATAAGTTGCTTATAAACCTCATCTGGAAGATAGGCTAAAGTTGTGCCACTGTCAATAATTGTTCCCTTCCCGTCCCCACTGTCAAATACATCTGTTGGAAGTGGTAGAACATCACCACCCACCTCAACTTCCTTCATAACAACATTGTAATGTGGCCTAGAATAGTAATAAGGTACAATTACAAAGAATGCCAGGAATTGATTAAATGGGGCACAAAAGATTGTGACAGAGATGCATTCTTTGATGAGCAACTGTCAAAGAGATGCATACCTAAATACTTTACAGCCAAAATCTCCAAATTAACTTTTAAGGGATAAGTCCCAAAACAAATTGAATAAGAAAAAAATATTTTTCTATTGAAGCTTCATACATTTTACAAATTGATAACTTCAACCTAATGACAAGAGGATAATAATGCCACAACAGAGATGAGAAGTAGAAACTGTGCAACATACTGGTTTGGTACCAAAGGGGTAGTGTTGACTTTTGGCTGCATAACATCTCCAATAGCAAAAATTCCACCACCATCGATACTATCCAAGCAGTGCGCAAAAATCTTTTTCACCTTTCCTGATGAAGCAAGCTGAGAAAGCATGGATGAATTCGCTTGTCCAAAACCGAGAATCCCATCTAGAGCTTCAGAGGATGATCCCAGCTCTCCATCTTGTTTATTCCCACACCTATTAAAGGCAAAAGAAAAATCCATGAACAAAGAGAGACAGGACAGAATTGCCAGGCATGGTTCACAATAGAAGAAGTGCCACATGTAAACTGCCACACACCCAAATATGACACTGCCATTGGTGGATGATGTTTGAAGGTTTCCAGTCACTTGATCTAACTGCACAGAATCCTTCACAAAGTATCCAGCGGTGGAGCTTCCATCACCATATACCACATTATACTGGCAAAGCAGATTTGGCCTGCATCCTGGAAGGGGACCGTTGTATGTGGAAGTGCAGAACCCTTCATCGCACGTCACCAGGTTTCCAGTTGATGAGCTCTTAGGATCATAAAATGAGAGTTCTATCTGTTTCAAAATAACCATAATTTATCTGAGCTGAACGAAAAGGACATAATCTGATGACAATAGTTTGAATCTTGGGAACAAAAGAAAACATACCCCAAGGTCACTTTTTTTTGGACACTTGTCACAACCGATACAATTTACCCACAAGATGTCGCTTCCTGTATCAACCTGCACATAGTAGTCCTTTGAGGGAGTTCCAATCCCAATTTTAGCGAAGTACAGCCTGCAGGAGGCAAGAGGTCACACGACTATAAATTGACTATGCCAGACAACTGAATCACTCATTAGCTCCATGGGAAGGTTATGGCTAGAAATTAAAGTCCTCGTTCCACGTTTCATCAGAGACAGAAAAGCACCATGAGACAAAAGTAAAATTCATGTGCTGCTTCCCATTGGAGGAGGGTAAATTGGTTGACTTGAATGAAAATGAGCCGCCAATAAGCCTATATATACCTTAGCACTATTGAAAGTAAACCACAGACATCTTTTTTAATGTTTGGTCTTTCAATGACATACTACGTAGATGGCCTTGAGCAATCCACAGAAAAAAAAAAGAAGCCAGAACAAGTGCAATAAAAATATAAAGCTACTCTGCAGTCAAAATTAATTAAAGAAGTAGCCATTGAGGCTAGAGCAGTTACCTTGATTAAACATAGAGCGAAAAACAATAAAAGGAAAAATGGCTTCGAACAGAGTGGCAGTTCAATTATGAAGAATGACCAAAGGAACTAGTGCTCAACCAAAAGTGGCTAAAGGAAGAACAGGAGCAGAAATCCAGGTATCAGAATTAGCAGGTAAACTTAAGCACTAGATTACCCAGCCACTTAGCCATATCGTGTGTTCTTCTTTCCAAATTAAGAAGAAAGAAACTCAATGGCCACATTAATCACTACAAAAAACGGCCTTTAGGAGCGAAGCGGAATCCGACTTCAATGCAGGAGAGAATTCACCAGGAAGAAACCTATTCTAGTAGATACCCGTATGAAGATTGATAAGACCGGACGAAAAATTCAGGAGGGTCGGATCCAAACAATGCCAAGAAAAAGGTGCATAGCAGATCAAATGGATTAACAAGAAGCAACCAAAACGAAAGCAAAATTGGAGACCTGGGAACCAGACAAGCTCCATGTATACACAAGAGAGAAGCTGAAAGAAGAGAGAACAGACCCAGTTTCAGAAGGATGGCCATTGCCGCCCAATTGGAGATCGACGACGGAGAGGAGCCTCCCGTGGCGGCGAGCGTCGTGGGCTCTCATGGCGGTGAGACTCCTGTCTTCGCGCCCCTTGAACTTGTTATGAACTCTGAACACCACGTTCCCACGAACCGCCGAGGTCAAACTCGACACCGCCGCGATCGCCAACAACACTCTCCTCAGATCCATTTTCCCAGACGAACACAGATTGTATGCAGAAAGCACCAACCCACAAAGCAAGAACCGAACTTTTCTCCTTTTTTTCCCCCCAAAGATTGGTGCTTTCTGCAACTAAAGCATTCGGGTTGGGCTCATGGATGCCTCAGAGGCAGAACCATCCATACACGGAGAGACAGAGACAGAGACAGAGACAGAGACAGAGGGGCGTTTGCAACGGGAACCGACACCGATGCCGGTGGTGGGGATTGTAATAATGTGAAGGGGGGGGAGGGGAATAGTAAATAACGTTGGATCTCTGTCTGTTGTGTCTTGACCTCTATATCTCCAACAGGACTTTGTTCTTTGTTTATGCTTTGCTTGCTCATGGTCAAGACGTCATGCTTGTCTCTCTCGGTGACCATCCTTCTCCCTTTCTCCGTCCGACTCTCGGATCTTCACAGGTACTTTGTCAAAATTTCGATCGTTGTTTACAATGGGACGGCTTTTAAAACAAATTTGAGAAATTTTAAAATAAGGACCTAAAGTGTCCTCATTTTTTTAAATAAAAACTTAAGATAAATCTTATTTCAAATATAAGCTTAAAGTGTCATAATTTTCTCAAATAAAAATTTGAAGTGGACATTATTTCAAATAAGAACCTAAGTTGTATTAATTTTCTCAAATAAATGCCTGATGTCAAAGGCATTTTCGTCATTTTATTTTTTTAACTTAAAAAAATCTTATATTAAAAAAATTAAAATTTATTTAAAAAACATAAATAAATAAAAAAGCCAAAGCAAGGGCTGCCGTCGGACCCGTCGCCGGGAAGGGCCGGCGAGGGCGACAATGGCAAGGGCTCTTGCCTTTTTTCTTGTGTTTTTTAAATAATTTTTAAAGTTTTAAATTTTATTAGATTTTTTTAAGACGAAAAGTAAAATGACGAAAATGCCATTGAGGTCAAGCCCTTATTTGGAAAAAAAAAAAAAATTAAGGCACTCCAAGCCCTTATTTGAAATAAAATCAATTTCAAGCTTTTATTTAAGAAAATGATGGCACTTTGGACTTTTATTTAAAACAAAATCCACTCCATATGTCCTTATTTGAGAAAATGATGGTACTCCACGTCTTTATTTGAAATTTTTTCTAAAGATTTTACCGTGTGTGCGAGCCCACTTACAACCAAAACGATAAACAACTAAATGGTACGATCACCTATTCATTACGATTCACATGATCACATCGCTTCACACGCTATTATCTCCAAGATCAATCTTTCACCAAATGTGGGGGTGAACCAGGTTGCACTACACGGCAAAGGATACATTGGCCGGCCATTTACGTCGCATTGGTATTGACTATTGAGCTCACATTTGGCGTGTTTTCTTCGTCACTGTTTTGTTTTAGGCCGATGAATTCGCATTCTTTTATCTTTCTTTCGATAGCCATTCGCACAGCGGTCAATGGAGAAGTCCGCAGTGCTGACATCTGGAAGCATTTAATAAGGTTCTGCGCGGGGTTTCCTTCGTCGCATGCTGCATCCTTCTATGGTTTTTTTGTCGCCATTGGTTGGCTTTCGATGGCTTCCGTAGAGCGTGCAAAGCTTTCACACATCGTTCGGCCGTTGACTCCTATCTTTTCTCTCTCTCTCTCTCTCTCTCTCGCCTTTGCGTTGTTTCGATTGACCAAGCGAACCCGACATCTAGAAAGACAACGTGGGTGGTTTTTCGTTAGTTTAGAATCTCGGATATCACATATTAGGGTGCGCATGGCAACAACATTGCTCCCTTCTGGCTAGAAGTTAATTTTTCTACTTCTGCTCTAGAAGTAGATTTCTGAAAAAGAAATGCGTATGATAAAACAGAAAAAAAATTTCTGTTTCTGAATGAGAAATAATAATATTTTCGAATTTTCAAAATTTTTAATATTTATTCGAATTTTTATTTTTTTCCTTCATTCTTGCTTTCTACACGGTAAGAAGTGTGGCCGGCGATGGTGGCAAGGCCAGATCTAGGCAAGGTAACCTCACCAGCTGCGGCGAAGGTGGCCTCGCTCAAGCAAGGCCATGTCCAGCTTCGCCCACGCTCGGTGAGTCACAGGCGAGGTTGGCCTTATGACCCACGTGACTTTGGCAACCGTCACTGGACTCGCAAGCCTTGCTTGCAACTCGTCGGCCACGAATGAAGCTGGCCATGGCCTCACTAGCCGCGAGCGAGGCTAGCCTCGCGCGTTTAGGCGAGGGCCGTAACCCTCGCCGGCGACACTTCTAAGTAAGAAGGAAAAAAAATTCGATTGTTGTTTACAATGGGATGGCTTTTAAAATAAATTTGAGAAATTTCAAAATAAGAGCCTAAAGTGCCATCATTTTTTTAAATAAAGACTTGAAATAGACCTTATTTCAAATATGAGCCTGAAGTGTCTTAATTTTCTCAAATAAAAATTTGAAGTGGGCATTATTTTAAATAAGAGCCTGAATTATCCTAATTTTCTCAAATAAAGGTCTAATGTCAATGGCACTTTCGTCATTCTAGTTTTTTAACTTTAAAAAAAATTAATAAAAATTAAAAATTATTTAAAAAACACAAAAAAAAGCCAAGGCAAGGGCGATCGCTGAGAAGGTCTGGCAGGGGCTCAACGAGGGTCACCATGGCCTCTAGGCGAGGGTCATTGAAGCCTCGCCTGAGGTCATTGGGGGTCGCCAACCCTCGCCAAGCCCTCATTGGCCCTTCTCGACGACAACAAGGGCTACTTGCCTTTTTTGTGTTTTTTAAATAATTTTTAGATTTTTTTAAGATAAAAAGTAAAAGAATAAAAATGCCCTTGAGATCAAGCTCTTATTTGAAAAAAAATAAAAATAAAGGCATTTCATGCCTTTGTTGAAGAGCTTTTATTTGAGAAAATAAAGGCATTTTATGCCCTTATTTAAAATAAAATCTACTTCAAGTTTTTATTTGAGAAAATAATGACGCTCACAGCCCTTATTTGTAATTTTTCAAAAGATTTTATCGTGTGGAACCCCACTCACAATCAAAACGATTAACAACTAAAATGGTACGATCACCTATTCGCGATGATTCACATGATCACATCACTTCACACGTTAATACCTCTAGGATTATATCGTCGAATGTACTCAACCGGGGTCAAACTTCACCAAATGTGTGGTGAACCAGGTTGCACTCCACAGCACACATAGATGCAACGAGCTGTCCTCAGGATACATTGGCCGGCCATTTACGTCGCATTGGTATTGACTATTGACTATTGAGCTCCCATTTGGCGTGTTTCTTCGTCCCTGTTTTGTTTTAGGCCGATGCATTCGCATTCTTTTATCTTTCTTTCGATAGCCATTCGCACAAGCGTCAATGGAGAAGTCCGCAGTGCTGACATTTGGAATTATCTAATAAGGTTCTGCATCCTTCTATGGTTTTTTTGTCGCCATTGATTGGCTTTCGATGGCTTTAGTAGAGGGTGCAAAGCTTTCACACATGGTTTGGCCATGGAAAAGTGTCAAAAAAGTCCTAAACCTATTATATTTGTGTCAATTTAGTAATAAACTTTTTAATGATGTCAATTTAGTTCTAAACTTTTTGATAACCTTTTGACTTAGTGCAAATTTAGTCCTTCCGACTAATTTTGACTGTATTTTACTGACGTGAATGCTAACCAGTTAACGTGGCACAACCGGCGCTGGTGTGGCAATTTTTAAATGTTTTTTAAATAATTTTCGAATTTTTTTATTTGTTATTTACTTTTTTCCTTTACTTTTTTTTCCTTCTTTTCTCCCCTTGCTGCTCTATTCTCCGGTGGCCAACCACGACCATGGTCGGCGAGGGCTGGCCTCGCCTAAGTGAGGGTGGCCCTCACCGGCGTCACCGCCACAGGTGAGGTCGACCACGTGAACTTGCCCCCGTGGCCGCCCTTCTTCAGCGACTTGCTCACGCCTGTTGCCGACTTCCGGTCCTTCCTCGCGTCGAACCTCGGATTGGCCTGGGACTGTTGCTGCTCTTGCCTGTGTTCTTCATCCACGATCGATCGATGAGATGGTAAAATGGCTGTGTGGCCACTGGAGGACAGAGAGGAAGGGAAGAAAAAACAAAAGAGAGAAAAAATAAAACGAAAAATTCGAAAAATTATTTAAAAAATTGCCACATTGATCGGTCGGCCTCCACGCTAGTCAAATCCGGCTAAAATTAGCAAGAAGGACTGAATTGGCACTAAGTGAAAAAGCTTTAAGACTAAATTGGCACAAATATAATAGGTTTATGACTTTTTTGACACTTTTCCTGTTTGGCCGTCGACTCCTATCTTCTCTCTCTCGCCTTTGCGTTGTTTCGATCGACCAAGCGAACTCAATATCTAGAAAGACAACGTGGGTGGTCTTTCCTTAGTTTAAGAATCTCAGACATCACCGATTAGTCGTATGAATTCTTCTAACATCTCATGTTTCTATGGACTTTGGCACAAACATATTATCGTGTCGGCAATGAATAAGCGTATCTAGAATCTTCAAAAGAATAACACCGCTAGTACCTAAAATTTTTGTTCTTTTTACTATTGAATATCTAAACATTCTTTTTCGTTCGATCAAGTGCCTCAACCTTTTCGAATGTAAGATCACCTTCAAAACCGCGGACAAATAATGCCAACTTGGGCGCTATTGTTGTTAAATAGGCATTAACTATCCACATTGATATCTAGCGTGATCTCTCGAAACGATGTCACATCCACAAAAACATCTTGAACGATTAAGATTGTCTGGCTCAACACACACTCTCCTCATCGCCCAACACCTTAATGGAGTTGACACGATTTTTACTAAGCAAGCGAGCTACGTCGGGAATTGTGCTTAAACTTTACCAAGCAAGCGAAACCCATCAGCAAAATACGCGGCATGACACTATCTACTCACATTGAACGGTATTTAAAAAGTCGAGGATACTTAATTGAGCAAAAAAATTAAGGTAATCAATTAGGAAATAAAAGTCCGGGTACTTCCATATCATTTAACAGTAGAAACAAAGAATAATTATCTTGCCGGCAAAAATTGCGAAAGTTATATTTTAGGGCGTCTGTTAACAAGTGTCTCGAGTCTTGTTAAGAATTCAACTTTCAAAAAACCGATTGTGAATAACACGAGGACAACCAACGCAATCAAAAATTGAAAATTTTCACTAATTGGTTGGTTTCTTAAACAGTGCTCCTAATCTACTCGTTAACAAAAATTTTAATCTTATTTTGGGGGGAAAATGTGTGACGTGTAATGGGTAATAATATTTTATGTTCAGTGTGTAATGCATGGGCTTTTCTCCTGAGTTCAGGCCCAACTCATATCAGTGGCAAAAAGGCCCAACTGGCACTCGTCTCTCTCCTCCTCCACCTCTCGTTTCGTGAGTGGAAAAACTCAAGCGAACTGACGAAAACAACCATGGTGCGCACTCGACAGGTCCACAAGCCGAAGCCTATTTACGTCCTTTCCACCAGCTCTTGCCCAAAAATCGCCATTGCCACTCATTCGTTAACGAGAAAACTAGTACCGTGAATGCTGCTGCTCACTGCGACTCTGCTCGCTCAGCCATGGCTCTTCAGCTCTCTCTCTCGGCTTCCTCCCTCCGTTCCCAGAACCCGGTGCCCTGCCTTTGGAGCTCCAGCTCCAGTTCGGGCTCGAGCTCCGGCTCGAGATTGTGCCTGTTGGGGTCCAAGAATGTGAACTTGCAAGCCGGTGGCGACGCCGGTCGCAGTAGAAATGGGGTGGTGGTGAAGTGTAGCGTGGACACGACGGGGGTCTACACGGTGGGGAAGGTGACGGAGGTGGACAAGGACACCTTTTGGCCCATCGTCAGCTCTGCCACCGACAAGACCGTCGTTCTTGACATGTACACCCAATGGTACGTGCGTCGTCGCTGATCCCATATCCTCATCTCTCTTTTTGTAAGTTCTTTCCTGCTTTCTATATAATGTGGCGACCGTTAGTTAGTATCTCTAGCATAGGTGTAACAAGCGAATGCGACCGTAGCGAGAATATGGAAACACAGTGATAGAGAAAAGGAATTCGTGCACCTGATTTACCTGATTTGGAAACCATCAATCTTGATGCGAAATTGCGACGTTGGGAAATCAAGTGCTTTTCCTCTATGGCCCTCTATATCACTGGCATAACGAGAATACCACTCACAAGCGAATGGTGTTCTTCCTTATGTGAGTTCATTTGTGCATTCGGGCTAGACGAGGAACTTGAGCGTTATTTATAAAGTTTTCGGGCGTAGGTCCTCTTATTACAGGCCGGGCCTTATTTGGCCCATACTAGCCAGCCCCAATTTCACTAATTAAGAAATCCTAATATCTCACTTTGTTAGACCAAACCTATATAACAGTAAATATCAATCTCAATAAATGTAGCCCATATAACAATAATTCTAACAATAGGTAGTTGAATGTTGTTATTGTCTTTGGTGACATTCATGAAATGTTGGGTCGGGGTCTCTGACGGGATGCAATCTTTTTGCCTTTCACGGAAAACAAGAGCCAACTTGGGGGCATTTTTCGGGATCTTAGAGTGTTTCAGTGACCTGCTTTCTTGCATAATTATAGAGTTGTGGGATACTCTCGAAAGGGTTCCTTTATTGGATGTTGAGATGGTTGATCCACAACCTGGGGGAAAGTGGAGATAGCTTCTGTAGTTGGGACTTGGTGGTTGCTGGGTTGTTTCAGTGATAGGAGTTTCATCATGCTAATGAAGATTGCCTATACTGGA
Organism: Metrosideros polymorpha var. glaberrima; assembly: GCA_001662345.2. NCBI lineage: Eukaryota > Viridiplantae > Streptophyta > Magnoliopsida > Myrtales > Myrtaceae > Metrosideros > Metrosideros polymorpha. Next base: position 10,302,256 of record BCNH02000008.1, on the reverse strand, counting down.
TGAAACTCGAAAGCCTTTTCTCTATTAGTGTGTGTTACTCCTTCCAAGTGGTGAGCTGCTGAACCCAATTGAGACGAGTTGCTTCTAAAGGGATTATCCCCAGAATTCATTTTACTCTTTCTAACTTGATCATTTGAAGAAGCAGCTCAGACAAGGAAGTCATATTGGTAACTGGAAACTTAGGATGGGTGTCTGTAATGGTTTTGCCTTTTCTTGTTTGTTCTATCTTTCATGCTGTTCATTATGTAGATACGCAAGAAGCATTGAATGAGCCTCATAGAAGGATTTCCGGTTCAGCCTGACAATCTAGGTAGAATCAGAACACCATTAATGCAAAAAAGAAAGAAATGTGCCAGGTTTCATGAAAGTTGCAACAAGAAATTCTCTTTTAACCTATCTGACGTGCTGGTTTTGCTGGCCAATTTCTTATATGGTTTATGCTTGGTAGTGTTTCGTTGCAATCAATTTCAGTGATTTTGCTATCATCAGAGAACGTGTTGGGACTGTGTTTAATGACATATCCCTTTCGCTGTATTCATTCCTGTAGATCCTCTCCGTGTCTCTGCCTCTTGTCTGCGCTAGGGCGATGTGCAAGTTTATCTGCCTAAGTATGAAGCAACTTTGTTTTCCATCCATATATCTGAGGCAGCATGCCGTGATATCTGCATGTTCCTTTTCGGTTTCTTTGTTAGAATAGGAGTTTCGTTTTTGTCAAACACCTCTGTTTCACAAGGCTATGGGAACTTATGGAATAAGTATTCTTCATATATCTTTTATAAACTTCAAGTGAAGTGGTCATGCCTATTACTCAAATAGTATATATTCAAAACATTGTTCTCCTTTCAAAATGTCTATAGGTTATTATTGTGCTGATTCTGCTGAATGTGACCGAATCTATGCACTCGCCCATCTGCCCTTTTCCTCTCCTTCATTTTGACTGCTTGAAAATTGCAAATCCCATAAAACTCGATAATGACATATTGCACACGACAAATCACAAATCAGATCCAGCTAACTATCATGGGTTGCTTCCAGTCCCCAATTTATGACCCTTAGATCTTTGCTGTAGTTGTAATAACTTGTAAATCTCTCTCACTTTTAACAACGGTGCCATATTTTTTTACGTCTTCTCTCTCTTTGAGAATGTCAGAAAGTTTGTACCATAGATATCACCTTGAAGCACATTAATTAGGTGCTGCATTATTAACGTAGATTCCTAGAATATGTGGCTCCTATCTAATTCCGTCTCCTCTTTATTTTTCGAAGTAATATCTTAACTTTTATGCCACATCCAACTGTATGTGGTCATCAAAGGCTTGGTTTGCTTTCAACTTCTTGTGTGCTGTGTCTTTTGTCTACTGTGTTGCCGCTTGCCAGACTTCTTTGGGCATATTCTCCGCACTTTCAGTGTCTAAATAAGTACATGTGAGTGCTTGATAGCATATGCATGTGTCAGTGCCTCTAGATGCTGAGTTCTTGTACACTTGCTTCCGCTCGTATACGTGTCATTGTGGAGCTAGCTTCACATCTCTCTCTGAGTTATTCAATTCTTATTGAGTTTGGGTGTTAATAAGATTTGAACTTTCCTTCACTTGTCTGATTCTCGATGGTTGATATTTTTCGGTCGAGAATTTAATAGGTGTGGTCCTTGCAAAATCATGGCTCCAAAGTTTCGAGAGCTAGCCGAGAAGTATCTTGATGTTGTTTTTCTGAAGCTCGACTGCAACCAAGAAAACAAGGTACGTTCTTGCTAGCCCCAACAAGATGAATAACCTCTCTCTCTCTCTCTGAGGTTTCTTGGTTTTCCTTTTTTCTTTCTGGGAAAACTTGAGGGCAGCCATTGGCAAAGGAGCTAGGCATAAGGGTGGTTCCCACATTCAAGATACTAAAGGAAGGCAAGATTGTGAAGGAAGTGACGGGTGCCAAATTCGATGATCTTGTTCTCGCCATCGACACAGTCAGATCCGGCTGAAGAAGGCCCTCTTTTCAACTGTTGATATAATACCATTGCAACTTGTCGACCTCAAATCGGATGCTCTTCAATTAATCTTATCGAAAGTGAATATATTGAATTCAATGGAATGAGAGTGCTAATTATTCCACTCTTCTCATGGATGTTTCTGTGAAATTTTCTTCGTCAATGGCCTTCCCGGTTCCCAATTCCCGTGCCTGGAGGATCACTTGTTATTATCTCAACCGAGCATGCACTGAAGCGAGTTTGCAATCTCGACATTGTGTTGTGTTGAGATGAATACTAGCATCTCGATTGGACTGAGGTCTTGTAACAGCAGATGAATATTACCTGTACTTGAAATGTCTTATGCATCAGTTCTACCAGCCAAAGAAAAGGAAAAGAAACACTGCACAGAAACTGTCCTAGAACTTCATAACTCAATACGATAGCTTCACTCTCAAGTCAAGTAAGAGAAACACTTAGGCCCCAGTGGAAAAAGAAACTTTAATGAATGAGAGTCCGAGCAGAGCACCACCAAATGAATAGAATTAGCACAAGGCGCTAGGGTTTCGTTCTTTTCTCTCTTTGTCGGTAAATGGAAAAATTGTCAAAAAAAAGTCCTAAACTTATTGCACTTTTGCAAATTCAGTCTTAAATTTTTTAAGTTTGTCAATTGAATCTTAAACTTTTTGCATCCATGCAAATTCAGTTCTTTTGTCCGACCGATGCTGATGTAGATAATTTTAATAATATTTTAATATTTTTTGATTTTTTTAAAAACCCAAAATGAAAAGAATAAAAAAAATATTAAAATTGTCCACGTCAGCACCGGCCAGCCAAAAGGATTGAATTGGCAAAATTACAAAAGATTTATGACCCAATTGTCAAATTTAAAAAGGTTTAAAATTAAATTGACAAAAGTATAATAGATTTAGGACTTTTTTGACAATTTTCCCACTTAAACTCCCCTCATCTCCCAAAAACCCTTCCCTTTTTATTGAAACTCTTCTATAGGCTCTGGGCTTCAGTTAAGCTTCGGGCCTACTTAGTCTCTCATTTTCTTTTTTCTTTGTTTGATTGTCTTTTCTTTTTTCTTACAATTTGTTTTCGAGTTTCTGTATGCGGATAAATTTCTATAGCTAATCTTAGATTAACGTGGAGACTAATTTGTCTAGTCGATAGCGACCGAGGAGGATGTTCATGACGTGGCTCCACAACATCTCCAAGATTAGGCCGCTCTTATCTTCCAATATGGATTTAGGTCAAGATTTGGGAGTTCTACTCTACCGAACTAGATTTAGATATAGATATGAGACTTTCTTACATGTATTTAATTTGTGCTTTTTCAACATATTGATGTTCATACCTTTGCACGTCAATGATGATGAGAACGTTGAATCTAGACGCACACCACAAGCCGTCACAAATGGAGTGAAAGATCTCGGCGTGTGTTCATCACTGAGTTTGGTGATCGGTCACCCAATCATTTACGGTGGACTATTCTTGAGGAATGAGAGTGCGTTTCTAGTTGCAAACTGTTCTTTTTTATTTGCTTTCCGGCATTTGCTTCGTTCTACAATTATTTTGGGATTTGTTATGCTTGAAAGCTTTCTATATATCTCTCGAGTATTATTTTGATTAATGAATGGAATCTTTCATTCGACCCAGAAAAGAAGAAGAAGAGAGAATAGAGTCACCACAAGTCCGAGATAGCTTCTTCGCAAGCTTCCGGCAATGCCATATGCTCGGCCACGGCGGCCGACACCACTTTCTGGCCCACATGGATTTCTTCTTTTTCACTTTATTGGGTGTGAAGATATTAGGTACAAAACCAAGTCCAGGGGTCTCAATTTTCCAAATGCACTCCCGGCCCCACAACCATAATGAAGGCTAGGAGCGTGCGTTGACGACGAGGGTCGTATTATGTGGCCCCAAGTCAATCCACCTTTAGATGGAAACTTCACATGAAGTTGGCATGTAACATGTGCCTATTGCATTTTAAATTCCCGTTTCGAGAGTCCGATGTGCATGTTAGCCTCCCGTGACCGTTCGTCGCAAACACACTTAAAATAGTACGATATATTGCAAATATTCAAAACACGTGGTATGTTAACACGAGGGTTGTTCTCTTCAAATGTATGTTGCAATATTCCGTGTCGGTTCACTATAGGATTTGGATATTTCCCATAAATATATGTGGTTGCCTTGTTAGATTTAGTTTAGTTGGCATATGTGTCCTCTTTCTTTTGTAGGGAAAATTGTCCGATCGATCTAGTATGAACATTAATTCACTTTTAGATTTTTCAATTTTGCCAATCAAGTCCTAATATTTCACGAGAAATTTTGTTGTAATTTTTTGGGCTAATTTTCGCTTGAAATTGCTAGTACGGTGGTGAGCCACGTAGAGTGACCGGCGATGATTGGACTGCCACATCAGCGATTTTCAATGAAAATTAGCCCGAAAGACTACATCACAATTTTGAGGAATGATTTAGAAATTAATTGACAAAATTGAAAAGTTATTACTGAATTGACATTCATACAGTAGGTTCATAGCCGGTTGGGTAATTATAAAGTTATCTATTATTCCATTTTTTTCCACCCAAGATATTGAAAAAAAATTGTTTATTATTTGAAATTTGTAGTGTGAATGTAAATAATCTAAAAGGCTATTTGTCTTCGACCAAAAATAAAATAAAATAAAATAAAAGGCTATTTGTCAAAGTCTATCTACTTCGACCAAAAAAAAAAAGGTATATTCACAATCCACGTTCCTCGATAGGAAGCTCCCAAGGACGCACACGTCAACCGACCAGTCATGACGCGCCACGGCGGAGAGGCTGATGCATGCAGCAATGACCAAAGTGCCCTCCGTCGTCGAGCCGCCTCGGCCTCGGGAAGCCAAGCCAAGCCAAGCCCAACGAGGACGACTCGTCTCATATTCCCATTCGTTCGAACACCAGGTCGTCGGTGTCGACACGACCACCTCCCCCGGACAAATCGTCCATCGATCCTTCGAAGAAGACGACGAAGAAGAAGAAGAAGAAGAGCGGGTCAAAGGTCAGAAGCGATCTCCATCTCCGACTACTCTCTCTCTCTCTCTCTCTCTCGGATTTCCTCTCTCCCGGAGAAGTCGGAGCTCGGAAGAAGGAGGAATGTGCGGCATATTCGCTTACCTCAACTGCAATGTGAAGAGGGAGAGGAGCTACATCCTCCAGGTCCTCTTCAATGGCCTCCGCCGCCTCGAGTACCGCGGCTACGACTCCGCCGGCGTCTCCATCGACTCCTCCTCCGCCTCTCTCCCGCCGCTCGTCTTCCGGCAGGAAGGCAACATCGAGTCCCTCGTCAAATCCGTTTACCAAGGTATCATTCCCTCCCTACCCTCCGATCCCGCTTGCCTTACGATCTGGCGAAGCTTTTCGTCTATCATGAACTTTAAGAAGTGGAGATTGTTGCCCGTGTAGTTTATCTGCCCGCTTGACATGATTCTTGTGGAAAAGGTTTCTCCTTTTTCTTGTCCTGCTTGTCTGATTAGTCGTGGAAGATTACTGTTATGCTCCGCCGGTTATGGTCGCTAAGTATGATTTTTATGCGCGCCTCGGATGCAGTTCATTTCCTCGATCTGATGCAATCTCTTTTTGTTTTCTTAGTTAATTTATGTTGTTTGTCCCCGTAGAGAACGTTGTTTTGCGATCAGACAAGCGCGTCATTCAAGAAGCCTGCTATGTCATTTGTCATTTTGTCCCCCTTTCAACTAATTTCTCAAGCAACCGTCCACATGGTCAGAATGCACTGTTGGAGAGCGTCTTTTGGACTGGAACAGAAGACCCGTCCTTTTATCATTCTGCTGTTGCTATGTAGCCCCTGTTGTATCAGGAAAGCTCAATAATCCGAAGGGCCGCCTTCTCTTCTTTGGCTCTCTGATCTTGGTGAAGTGACACAGTTACTTGGCTAATATAAGGAAAAAGAAATGAGAAGAGAAAGGTGGAAGCGTCACGACAATGAAATTGGCCTTTGTTCAGTGGACTTTAATAAAGACCAACCTTATTGCTAATGGTTGTGGAAGTACTCTAAACTAACTACAAGTTGTTTCAATACCTGAGCTTCCTGCTGAAATTAGATATTCACTTGAGGGGCGAAAGTTTTTTTTTTTTTGGCTAATGATTGCTGCACATAACCTAAACTCATTGAGGGGTGAAAGTCCACCTTTTCTCCGAAGATTCTTGTTGAAATTGATTTAGCAAAAATCCATGATGAGAGTATTTTCCTCTGGAACGGCATTAGGATTTTTTTATTTAGAGATAAAGGACATGTTATTTAGCGGTCCACATGTTCACTGTCAAGTTTTCAATGCAGTGTTTGGATTGAAGTAAATATTTTCACATAGACCATGTGTACGCACCTTGAATCCATTTGTACAATATCTATCGGGCCTTGTGTAAATTCTAGGGGCTCCACTGGATTAAATGCTGCAGGTTTATTTGGGTTCATGCAGTATTCAACATCTTTGAACCAGGAACTTACTTTTGTACAGTATTTTTCTCACTGATTCTGTTAAATGAACCTTCTATATGACTGCTCTACTTTATTTTACTTTTGTACAAGATTTTTCTCATTTATTCTGTTAAATGAACCTTCTGAATGGCTGTTCTACTTTGTTTTATGTGTGATGGATTAATTGACGTCTCCATCTTTCAAGTCTTGCTCATTAATTTCCCTCTGCCAAGTTCAAGGAACTCATTGTTGATTATGTTATCATCAGAGGTTGATGCCACAGACTTGAATTTGGAGGAATCTTTTCTTACTCATGCCGGAATAGCCCACACACGGTGGGCTACTCATGGAGAGCCTGCTACTAGAAATAGTCATCCTCAGACCTCTGGGGCTGGAAATGATTTTTTGGTTGTACACAATGGTGTCGTCACTAATTATGAGGTTGGTTAAGGCTGAAATGGCATCTATTTGGACTATATTATAAGATCCATTTATTCTGGTTGCATTTTGATGTACACATTGTAAAAGCTTTCTTTTACCTTTGAGCTGAGTTGGATTCAAATTTTCATGTAGGCTGAAAGTAAATCCTTGTCATCGATTATTGTAACATTATGACAATGAATGCTTACATCTCCTGCGGTATCGCAGATTGGATAGTCTGTTTGGATGATTTTATGCCATAAATCTGTTTATGCATCTTAGAGATATTTAATCTAGACAACTACTCCTTTTTCAGAATGTGAGTGAAGGCATAGCTGCTGACTAGAGGGAGAAGTTGATTCAATCAACGAAGCTTATTGTTTGATCTAGTAAGGAGTGTTATGAATAAGCCACATGAGCATTAATAATAGTAAACTGAGGCCAAGGCTTATCTTTCTGTCATATTAAAGTGGACTTTTCATCGAAGTATTCACAAAGAACATGTAGCTTGAAGTGTGGATCGTTAGCAGCAAATATCCTTTGTCCCCCAAGGAACCTTGCAACAGGTTTTGGACCTCATTTTACCCCGATGAACTTCAAGCCAAGGCTTATCTTTCTGTCATATTAAAATGGACTTTTCATCGAAGTATTCACAGAGAACATTTAGCTTGAAGTGTGGATCGTTAGCAGCAAATGTCCTTTGTCCCCCAAGGAACCCTGCAACAGGTTTTGGACCTCATTTTACCCCGATGAAAAACGTTTTACACACCAAGATGCTTTCCTAACGAAACTATATGATATGCTCCTAATTTACATGTTACTCTGTGATGAGTCTGTGAAATGTTGTACAATCTCAATGGTATTTCTCTCTAGCTCAAAACTAATGAAGCAATTTTGCCGGTAGATTCTTGTGAGGTTCTTACCTTTTCGTTTACATTTGCAGGTCTTGAAGCAAACACTAATTCGACATGGGTTCACATTTGAATCTGATACTGACACTGAAGTGATTCCTAAGCTCGCCAAGTATGTTTTTGATAAATCTAATGAAGATTCAGGTAATAGCTTATATGCAATGAAGGTCATCATTGCATTGTGACCTTAAAGAGCTTCTTACTGAGTTTGTGTGTGAGGAAAAGGAAACCTCAGTCAACATAATTTCATGAGACACTAAGATGTTGAAGTTAATCATTTAGTTTTTAGCTTTACAGTCTTCCAATTCAAGCTATACTAATATGCAGATTTTCAGATGAATCATGTGCAACTATATGAAGATTGTAGTGTTGGATATTTGTTCTACTCTTTGTAAACACTAAAGAGCCATCTGATGGATAAAACATCTCTGACATCTTTCATTGAAAGTATTGTTTATGTCTGTCGGGCCCATGTTGCACCAGTACTTTTCCCAACAAATGTAGGGATTTCAGATCTGAAAACAAATTGTATTGGTGACTCATTTGCTTTCTGTAGGGCCTCAGTAAATGGATACTTAATTCTGCAACAGCATTTCAGCATATGAAAGACGTCATTTTGGGGAAAAGTGATTTTATTTCTCCAATTGTTTGGTTGTAGCGAATTAACTGGCAATAGGACCACCAATGGGATGGTGCTCAACATATATAGATGTGACAAATAATTTACTTTGCGTCTTGAAGCGTGCTATCATGTTACGTTACACCAGAGAACAATGTTCAGTGACATTTTATTTATGAATGGTATATCATTTGGACTGCAGGTAGCATGACTGTCACATTTAGTCAAGTTGTGCTGGAAGTTATGAGGCATCTTGAAGGAGCCTATGCCCTTATTTTTAAAAGCCGGCATTACCCTAATGAGTTGATTGCTTGTAAGCGTGGTAGCCCATTGCTTCTTGGTGTCAAAGTAAGTTCCATTTAAAACTTGGGCGACTTGTTGCAAATGAGTCACTTTTGATCACATCTCACGAATTATTTTCTATTTTCAATTGCTATGTGTCCTCTCAGCTTTACTAAGAGATATGCTATGTGTGTACTTCTAGAACTGAATCTATTAACCATAGTTCAATCAAATGTTTCTTATGATACAATGTTTTATGTGAAATCTTGGATAGCATCTGTTTTGCTTGGTGGAGATGGTATATTAAGTCTTTACATTGGGTCATAGAGTGCCTTAGAAATGCTTAGTTGGAAGCACATTAATTTCCTATTAGATCAGGGAATTGGAATAGCATTGTTACTGTTGGCCACCATGACACATATTGTGGGTCTTGATACGATAAGTTTGAGAAAAGCATGTGGTTGTCTATGGTGCTGAACTCTTCATTTTTAGGTTCCATGATGCGTCAACTCTAGCTTAGGCTAGGGAGTTCTCTTTTCGTATGTGTAATGTATGCTGCCCTGCGTCCATTCCTGTGTATGTCTTACCTATGCATTTTCCTTGACAAAATTCTTGTTTGTCTTGTCATTTATCGTAATTGTAAGATAATCATTTTTTCATTCAGGAGTTGACAGAAGATTCAAGCAAAGGATCATTATTTCATGATGATAAGTACCCTTCCCAGAATGGGAATCCCAGGGAACTGTTCTTATCCAGTGATGCAAACGCTCTGGTTGAGCACACAAGAAAAGTTTTGGTTATTGAAGATGGTGAAGTGGTTCATCTCAAGGTAAATACATAGTTGTTTAAGGAATTTAAGGGTTTTTAGCCTTTATGGTGTAGTCTGCCTTATCAGTCTCTTGATTGTATGTTTTATTGATCTACCAAATGTATCTTAGTTGTTAAGATTTTAGGGCAGGGGGGTACTTCAGTTTAACTTGAGTTCTATCGCTTTCATCTCAGTGTCAATTTTTGAATGTTTAGCAATATGGTAAAATTTGCTCAATATCACCAGTAGTGACCACCTATTTAGTTGTACTGAGAAGCTTTCTGCTCAATGTCGCCAGAATTCTATGTGGCTTGACTTCTTGCATATAGTTGAATAACAGTTTTGTCATTCTTCATTGGAGGAACAGTTGCCAACTTTTGAGGTGAACTTTGATGTGGAAAGTCCTGTTATATTACCTCAATCGAGGGCTGACAACTATGATCCTTACATTGATCATTTCTTTCCAGAGTATTTTATTATCATAGTGACTCATGAGAAGCCAAATGCTGAATTTATTCTACTAATGCTGGTTGCGTCAGGATGGAGGGGTATCTATCTTAAAGTTTGATGGTGACAAAGGAAAACGTGGTGGTTTACTTTCCAGGCCAGCATCTGTACAGCGTGCACTTTCTGTTCTTGAGATGGAAGTTGAACAAATAAATAAAGGAAACTACGAACATTATATGCAGAAAGAAATTCATGAACAGCCAGAATCCCTAACAACCACGATGAGGGGTAGACTAATACGTGGAGGCACCAGCAAAGCTAAGACTGTCCTTCTGGGTGGATTGAAGGATCATCTCAAGACAATTAGGAGGAGCCGGAGGATTGTTTTTATTGGTTGTGGTACAAGCTATAATGCTGCTTTAGCTGCAAGGCCCATCTTGGAAGAACTTTCAGGCAAGTATTGTATGACAGCTTATGAGGGTTGGAGATGTTAATTTATTTTTACCAACTTTTTTCTGGTTTGCTTGCTCTCAAAACAGGAATTCCTGTGACGATGGAAATTGCAAGTGATCTCTTGGATCGTCAAGGCCCAATTTATAGAGAAGATACAGCCGTTTTTGTCAGTCAGTCTGGTGAAACAGCAGACACCTTACATGCTCTGGAATATGCTCTCCAGAATGGTGCATTATGTGTAGGAATTACTAATACTGTTGGCAGTGCAATTGCCAGAAATACACATTGTGGTGTTCATATAAATGCTGGTGCTGAGATAGGCGTGGCGAGCACCAAGGTGAGAGAGTACCTTTTGACATTCTCTTACAGAAACGATCCTCTCTTCTTCATCATTTTCTTGCTTTTTTTCATGAAACTGATTTACAGATATGCTTTTTGAGTAGGCATATACAAGTCAAATAGTTGTTATGGCTATGTTAGCTTTAGCAATTGGAGGGGATGCTATTTCTAATCAAGCAAGAAGAGAAGCAATAATCGATTGTCTTTTTGACCTTCCAAGTATGTGTCACTTCCTATCTCACCTTAACAATTTCCGAACTTCTAAGTTGTTTCTGCCTTTTCTGTCTAAAGCTATGTTTTAATTTATTTTTTGTATGGAACATTAAATCCCTTGTTAATATCTTGTAGACAAAGTTAGAGAGGTGCTGAAGCTAGACCAGGAAATGAAAGATCTTGCTAAGCTACTAATTGCAGAGCAGTCACTTCTCATGTTTGGCAGAGGATACAATTATGCTACTGCTTTGGAAGGTTCTTTAAAAGTAAAGGAAGTAGCATTAATGCACAGTGAAGGAATACTTGCTGGTGAGATGAAACATGGTCCTCTGGCTCTAGTGGATGAGAGTCTGCCCATTGTAGTGATTGCTACTCATGATGCTTGCTTCAGGTTAGCTTTTGTGGTATAGGTTAACTTGTATCCGTGAAATCTCTATTTGGTCTAAAATTGAAGGTGTCAATGTTAACAGCAAGCAACAATCAGTTATTCAGCAACTCCATGCCCGTAAAGGACGCCTGATTGTCATGTGCTCTAGGGGGGATGCTGCAGCTGTGTCTCTGGGTGGAGCATGTAGAGTCATTGAAGTTCCTCAGGTGGAGGACTGTCTTCAGCCTGTAGTCAATATAGTTCCTTTGCAGGTACAGAGTACTTATAATATTATCTTTATGCTTATCTATCAAGAGAAAGTCTTTTTTTGCTTGCCAAGATGCAACATTTTTTATCCTGTTGTACTGAATGTGCCATAACTTGCTGAATATGAAGCTATGATGTAGATGAGGTGGAGCTGGAAGGGAGCATCTAGCTTTCTGTTTCCTTGATTTGTTTTATACTCTTGGTGTTTGTTTTTTCATTAAGGGTTCCAAAATACTCGTTATAGTTTGCAGTTTAGTTCATAAAGAGATTCTTTTTTAAAGTCTCAACTAGCACAAACAAAAGTAATTTTATTGATAGAGCCTTTATCATTATGCTGTTCTAACTATTTTGTTCTTATAAAGTAAAACTAACATTACTGTTAACTCTTTTCAGATATTCTGTTTCGTTTTAGTAGATCTTGCTGATTCGTTGGACATGAGATAATTTATAATTTTTGGGTGCAGTTGTTGGCGTATCATCTTACAGTCCTAAGAGGATACAATGTTGACCAGCCTAGGAACCTTGCAAAGAGTGTGACAACCGAGTAAAAGCTTTCTGACAGATTTCTTCTGATTGTTTTTTTTTGGGTCGACACTTCTGATTGTTTTTACCTGGCAGCGAAATCGATTATGTCATGAGAATGTAAAGTATGTTTCCGACACAGTTTACGTTCTACTGATCGTAATGATTGACTAATACTTGTACTTTACTGACCGAGGCCATGCAAGATCTCCATGTCTAATCAATTAGAAAATACTTGCTGTAACCCACCTTTTTGTGCGTCCACGACCACGGCTTGTTATGCATTTACCTATTAATCTGCCTAAAGTCAGTCATCATAGTACCCGAACATTGTTTTGAATGATTGACACAGCAAGAATGACTACAAATCAGTGTCATCTGGGACGCCATTGTGAAAATTTCTGTTGCCGGTATTTAATTATCGTATTGAGCATTAAAGGTGTGACCATCCTCGAGTAAATACCGAAGTCGGAGACTGTTTTTTATTGTGGACTCTGTTTGAAGCGTCTTTCGTTGCATCATAAGATGCAAAAGGGCTTTGGTGGAGGTTGGAAGAGATTCGGAACAAGAAAAGGTGGGTCCTTAAAGCTGCAAGATTGCTGGAATCGATCGAGTATCTGAGACACGATGTTGCTTTTTCACTCGGATCGGTTTTTGACGTGAAGCATGTCTGTCGAGTGATGATCAGCAAGTCGGTTATAAAACCGCTAGTTAACTCCCTGGTTCATGCCTTTCTTGGGAAATATTGTCTGAGGTTACTTGTACTGTCTTCTGAATCGACCAAATGGCCACATTAGCATGTATGCCTTTTGCAGTGTGATATTTAACTCCATGGAAAAGGTTGCTTCGTAGACGCAGCGAGGGCTCATGTATTCAAATGGAAAAGAATTTAATGTCAAACTACCTCACAAAGCAGATGTTTATGGTCTCACTTTGACCTAAGTCATTCTATTAATCAATCATATTACAAGATACAATCTGACTCTCACTAAATACCAACAAAAGCAAAGCTATAAGTTCCAACCATGCTGTTATTGGTTGTCCAAACACAGTATATACGTTTTTTCCCTACTCGTGTCTCACCCCTTAGGACATCCGCGGTTGGGTCAACCTGGACCAATTGCTAATTCCGGTACAAAGCGCACATCCATGACTGTACGAGGCAATAGTGGCCGTGCTCTTCTGCCATGTAGTCGGCGGGAACGGGACACAAGGACAGACATAAGTACAATCTTGTGTTGAACCCACATGTAAAGTTTCCGAGCAATACCATGCAAGAGGACGATGGAAAGCAATACCAATAACAACAAATAGGGGAAAGAGTGAAAGGGGCCTTGGAACAACAACGATGCAAGGGAAGCCACCGAGAGCAAAGCAGCGAGCATCATGAGGACGTGAAGCGCTCGGGCACAACAAGCGGGAGCGAACGATAGATGAACAACAAGTGCCGATGAGCAATAGAACAGAAGACAGAAGATGGCAACAGAGGTGGTAAAAGAGTGGGTGTCAAATGGGGACTTTGGTTTCCCTTGATATTTCACCTCGATGAAGTTGATTAGCACGGGAACGATAAAGGCAAGAATGGCGTGATGGGGAGTGAAGGCAGGGAAACCTCGGACGTCACCGGGGGGATGACGGCCGAGCGGCATTGGAATAGGTTTCTACAGAGAAATCTATGTATAGGACGATTATCAAAACAGTCAGAAAGAAAGATGAGCTACTAAAAGCAGAGAAAACACGAATGTATTAGAGTGGGAGCAAATCTTGCTTTTTATAATGAAGTGGCTGGGCACTGCACTTGCAGATTGTCCATCTCTTCTATAGTTCTCTCGCCACTGTTCAGCAGTTTGACGAAAGCCTCATCAGGGAGGGTGACATCATGGTCCACCGGTCAGTCTTGCAGTGGTGAATGCAACGGGGAGTAGGCGACATCACACAAGATTTAATATAATGTCCACGAAACTCTTCACATTCATTCTAGAAGGACAAAAAGGAAAGTCGTCTAGGCCTTTTTCTGCTTTACACGGCCTTGGTCAGCGCCTTTTTAGTTCTTTATGGAGCCAAAGAAGCAGACATTCCCAAAAAGAATTCAAAATGCCCACGAATGCAAACTTCCAAGTCAACACTGATTAATCATGAAGTATCTTTTATGTTCACCCCAAGATTCTGATGGGGTTCATCAAAGCTCTCTAGGTTAAAGGCAATAAATATCGTTTTGAAGTTTAGACAGTGTTCCAAGAAGCAGAGACATGAATGGAAGTGGAAGAGAGGGAATAATCTCTCTTTTCTGGCTTGCTCTTTGGCCACTGCTATATAGTTCACCCGTCCCCAGTTATCGGCTTAGTCGATACTACACACTTCACTTGCAGAAAAACTTAAGGAGCTTCGTACAAATTTCCTCTCCCTTTTTCCATATGGACAAAGAAAGATTAGGTGCCACCAAGATCATGTCCAAAATGCAAATTTGAACAATCCAATTCACCATATGCCCATCTTTCAGAACTACACTGCTCACCTGTAAGTATATTACTAGAGGCTCCGATGCGTGTGGCCAAGTTGTCAAGAGTATGTCCGTCCTCCCAAGCATGGCAGGCAGTCAGTCACTTACCCTCTAGTAGGACCAAAACAAAAGTATCTATGGCACATTAATAACGAGTCATCATTCCTCAAGCCAAATCTGTAGTTGTTGTGTAATACACAGTGCAAGATAAGTATAAGGTCAGGTATATATGAGAATCATGGCGATCTTTAGAAAGCTTATAAATTTGGGATAGATATAATGACCATATTCTATTGTAAATCTATGTTTTTCTCATGCACCTTTGTTGACTAAGTGACTAAAGACTGCTTTGACATAACTAGCATTATCTCATCATTATCTTTTCAGTCTCATCTTACTAAGTGACAGCCATTCCTCAATGTTTGCTTTCTTAACAGACCAATATGTCTTGACGAAATCGTTGCTTTGGTCTGTTTCTTAATTGGTTACCTCTCCAATGCATGTTAAAAAGCAAAGCTTGCAAAATGAAGAACTGACTTGTTGCAGAAGCGAACTAACTGCATCCCTGACCTTTCCAAGTTTTCTACAGAAACAGCTGAAAGGTGAATTTGATTAGTGCCATCATCTGAAAGTGAATCCAGCTCAAGCAGAATCATAAGAAGAAGAAGCCCTTGTTGGAGTTGGAGGAAGAAGTGCTGCCACGGATTAATTAATTTATAAGAAACTTCTAAAGTCAAAATTGAATAAAAAAGTTGATGATAATTAGGTCATAGGTGCAGAATAAACAACATAAAGGGAGTGGTATCGATGACCACTTTCCTCTCCAATCAAGGTGAAAGCCCTGAAGTCAATACCACGCCAATAAACAAATTACCACCCGTTAATGGATACAGGATTACCATATCATCATCCTATTCAAAATACTTAAAAACAACGAACAAAAGTTGGAACACATATTTCAACTAGTACAGAACTAGAATTCCAATCTTCTCTCCCTTTTTGACTTCAAGCCCGCCAATTCATTTCACTCTATAAAAACATGAGGATTTCACCCAGTTTGACATAATAAAAACAGTTGTCAGCTCAACAATGATAGGTGACACATATGCATTAGATTTTAGACTCTTTTGTTACTAGTCTATATGAGAGAAGTGCTCCTGTAGTCTACATTAAAAGCCAGGCATTAGTCCTAGACAACTATTTCCAATAAGTAATGGCATTATCAGATAAAGGGGTGATAGGTATAAAGCTTGTGTGAAAAGCTTCATATTCAAAAAGCTTTATCTGAAAAAGAGACCACCACTAAAGGGACAAACTTGATCCACATTGACTGACTACTAGAGAATATATTAAATGACTTGACAAAATGAGACATCCAGCAGATTAATCACTAAATAACATTGACCATTCATCATCCAGATCACATGATAATAGACAGATTCATTTTAGTGCCAATCACCCCTAAACAACTTTTCCACCTGGGAAAAATCCAAATTCTAAGTCAACTTCTCTAAAAGATGAAAGAACTCAGATACCTGACAAAAATGTAAGCATCTTCCTTAAGATGCAACCCTTAACATCCTTATGTCTGAAGCACCACTAAACGGGTCTTAAATCAATACATTGACTAGAAAGCCCTAAGACCTGAGTCCTACGTTGGTGTGGTGCTAGTCACATTGGAATCCTATTGCTTGGCTTTAGCCTTAGACTTGGGGGTTATTTTCACATTGGAATTCCAGTCACATTTGAGTAGATTTTGCTGATTCATTGGACATGACATGATTTTTCACTTTTGGGGTTCACACACGACGTCGACCAGCCTAGGAACCTCGCAAAGAGTGTGACAACAGAGTAGAAGCCCACTGACAGATTTCCACTGATTGTGTTTACCTGGATGTGAAATGGATCATGTCATGAGAATGTAAAGCATCTTCCCGACACAGAGTATAGTATACATTCTACTGATCACAATGATTCACTAACACTTGTACTTTATAGACTGAGGCCTTGCAAGATCTTCATGTTTAATCAATTAGGAAAAAACTGCCGAACCCACCTTTTTGCGTGTTCACGGCTTGTTATGCATTTACCTATTAATCTGCCTTGAAGACAGTAATCATGATGCCCGAACATTGTTTCATGATAGACATGGCAAGAATGACCACAACCTAGTTTCATCTGGGACGCCCTGCAACTTAGAGAGCAATATGCAGTTCATCAATGCCTTTATCTTAGAGGTCATGAAAATTTCTATTGCTCACATGTTAGTTATATGCCGAAGTCGGAAACTCCATTTTTGTGACGAACTTTGATTGAAGTTATCCTTTGCTGCATCCTAAGATGTAGAAGGAGTCTGGTGGAGGTTGGAAAAATTGTATCCGTATCCATGAAAAAGAGTTGGTAGTGGAACAAAGAAGTGGGAAATCATAGGTGCAAGATTGATGGAATCAATCGAGTATCTCAGACATGATTTTGCTTTTTTCACACAGATCTGTTTTTTCCTTGAAGCATGTCTCTCAAGTGGTGATTACGAGGCGTCTTGGATTCAAATAGAAAGGATACAACGTCAATTCCCTCCAAAGCAGTCGTTCATGGTCTCGCTTTTGACTTTCTGTTGCCTAAATCCATTCTATTAATCAACCATATCACAAGATACAATGCGATTCTCACTAAAATACCAACAAAAGCAAAGCCATGAGATTCAAATGCGCTGTTATTGGTTATCCAACATGCTGTACATATGTGTCTTCCCTGCAGGCGTTTCCCTTTTCAGGGTGTGCCGAGTTGCAGGCACCCCCTGGGACATTTTGCGGCTGTGTCCAACACGGACCAATTGCCTATTCCGGTGCAAAGCGTGCATCCATGACTGTACGAGGCAAAAGTGGCCGTGCTCTCCCCCCGTGTAGTCGGCGAGAACTGGACACACGGAGAGACATAAGTACAATCTTGTGTTGAACCCACGTGTAAAGTTTTCGAGCGAGACCACGCAAGAGGACCCCGGAAAGCCATACTAATAACAACAAATAGGGGAGAGAGTGAAAGGGGCCTTGGAACAACAACGATGCAAGGGAAGCCACTAAGAGCGCAGCAGCGAGCATCATGAAGATGTGAAACACTCGGGCACAACAAGCGGGAGCGAATGACAGATGAGCGACAAGTGCCAATGAGCAATAGAACAGAAGACAGACGACAGCAACAGTGGTGGTAAAAGAGTGGGTGTCAAATGGGGACATAGGTCCTTGATATTTCACCTCAATGAAGTTGACCAGCACGGGCACAATGAAGGCTAGAACGGCGTGGTGGCGGGAATTTAAGGCAGGGAAACCTTGGATGCCTGGGTGGGGACGATGGGTGTGGTGGTGGGAATCGAAGGTAGGGAAACCTTGGATGCCTGGGTTGGGATGATGTCCGAGCCGCATTGGCATAGGTTTCTAGATAATCCTTAGTCCTATGTATAGGATGATTATCGAAGTAATCAGAGAGAATGATGGGCTACTAAAACAGAGATAAAACGAATGTATGTATTAGAGTGGGAGCGAATCTTGCTTTTTATAATGAAGTGGCTGCCTGCACTTGCAGTGTCCATCTCTTCTAAAATTGTGTGTGTTCAGCAGTTTGAGGAAGCTTCATCAAAAAGAGGGTTACATCATGGTCAACCTGTCCTCTTGCGGTGAATGCAACGGGGAGAGGGAAATCCCACAAAAAAAATGCGTACTATAGTTACTATTCCATGTCCACGGAACACTTTACATTGACCTACCACTTTACACATCGACAGAAAGGAAAGTTGTCTGGCTCTTTTCTGCTTTATATGGCGTTGTATGATCACCGCATTTTCAATTCATGATGGAGCCAGGAAAGCAAACCATCCAATGAGCCAAAAGAATTTAAAGTGGCCACGAATGCAAAATTCCAAGTCAACATTGATTAATCATGAGATATTGTTCATTGGTCACCCCATGTTTCTGATGGGGTTTGGTAAAGATCTCTAGGTTAAAGGTGATAATGATCGCTTTTAAAGTTGAGAAAGTGTTCCACAAAGCAGACATAGGTGGAGGTGGAAGAGAGGGAGTAATCTCTCTTCTATGGCTTGCTCTTTGGGCCACTACTATTGTTCACCTGTCCCCACCTATCAGCTTTGTTTATACTCTTCACTTGACTTGCAGAAAAATTGCATGAACTTCGTAGAATTTTCCTCTCCCATTTCTCACTTTAGACAAATAAATTAGGTGCCACCAAGCTCAAGTCCAAAAATACAAACTCGAGCAATGCAATTCACCACATGCCCATCTTTCAAAACAAATACACTGCTTACATGGTCCCCTTCTACAGAACAATGGCCCCCGTACCTATATTACTGACTTGGTAAGGCTTAGGCTGGATTTGGTTCAGCATTCTTAAAAAGCTTTCAGCCTCCAAAACTCATTGAGGAAATACTGGGGTGTTTGACAAGCAGCTTTTAGCCAAATTCTAGCCTTGAAAATGTTGAAAGCCCAATATTGAAGAGGCTAGCATTGAGCTTTCAGCATTTGCAAAGCTGAACCAAACCCACCCTTAGTTTTAGATGCGTGTGGCCAAGATGTCAAGAATATGTCCGTCCTCTCAATCATGTGGGTTACTTGCTTAATCTCTATTAGATAAAAGCAAAACAAAAATATTACCGAGTCATCATTTCTCAAGCCAAATGTACAAAAGTAAAAAGTTAGGTCCATAAAAGAATCATCGCAATCTGAATTACCTAGGGGACAGGGGTCACATACGGAAGTGATCAATCAACGAACGTCAATGAAGAAGACATAGAAGTAGAATGGTCATTATATTTATGCCAAATATATGAGCTTCCTAAAGATCAAACAGTGGCTAGAGCAAGACTGCTTTGACCTATCTAGCATTATCTCAACATTATCTGTTCAGTCTCACCTTACTAAGTAACAACGACTCCTCGATGTTTGCCATCTTAACAGATCAACATGTCTTGACAGTACCGTTGGTCTGGTCTTTTTCTTCACTAATTCCCTCTATGATGCATGTTAAAAAATCAAAGCTTGTACAAATGAAGAACTGACTTGTTACAGAAGCAAGCTACTGCGTCCCCGACCTTTTCAAGTTTTCTACAGAACAGTTGAAAGGTGAATCTGATTAGTGCCATCATCTCAAAAAATTGAGGACAATTATGTCATGGGCACAGGATAAACAACACAAAGGGCCAATCTAGGTGAAGCTTTAGTCAATACCATGGGAATAAACAAATTATGGTCCTTTAATGGAGTGGAAAGGGAAAGTACAGGCTTATCATCATCCTTTTCAAAATACTTATAAACAATGACTCACATTTGACATGCATATTCAACTAGTACAAATCTAGAAATTCCATTCTCTTCCTCTTTGACTTCAAGCCCGCCAATTCATTTTACTCTGTAAACGCATGAGGATTGCGCCCAGTTTGACATAATAAACACGGTGACAGCCAGCTCAAGAATGATAGGTTACACACATGCATTAGATATATAGGCTCTTTAGTTAATAGTCTAAAAGAGAGAATTGCTCCTGTAGTCCCACATTAAGCCAGGCATTTGTCCAAGACAACTATTTCCAGTAAGTAATGGCAAATTTATCAGATAAGGGGGTAATAAGGAATTAAGCTTGTGTGAAAAACTTTATATTCAAAAAGCTTTATGTGAAAAAGAGACCACCACAAAAAAGAACTGACTTGATCAAGATTTACTAACTACTAGAGAAAATATCATTTTGTCCAGAAGATTAATCACCAAATAAAAAAATGACTGTTCATCACCAAGATGACATGATAAATAGACAGATTTATTTTAGGGCCAGTCACCCCTAATCAACTTTTCCACCTGAGCAATGTCCAATTTCTGAGTGAATTTCTCCAAAAGATAAAAGAATTTCATTACCTCAGAAAAATTTAAGCATCTTCCGTATAATGCAACACTTAGCATCCTTATGTCTGAAGCATCACAAAACGGGTCTCAAATCAATATATTGACTAGAAAGCTCTAAGACCAGAGTCCTACCTTGGTTTAGTGCTAGTCACGTTGAAATTCTAGTGCTTGGTTATACCCTTAGACCTGGGGGTTATTTTCCCATAAGCTATGAGCCTCGAGTTTGATAACTTGACCTCAGCTAGGCGTCGCCTTCTCCTTGCGTTCTTAGACAATTTACGCGAATCTTCATGTGATTCAACTTGCAGTGACTTTCCATCTTCCGAGCTACCCTTTTCAGCAGTTGATGCATTAGAATAATCTTTACGCCTCTTCTTCTTACCGGACTTCCGTTTTCCTCCTTCAAGAAGCTCCTGTGTCTTCAGTTTAAGCTGGTGCCTCTGATTGTTGTGTACTCTCCATTCCTTCTCTTGGTAAGGAGCAAGCTTCTTCAAGGAAACATATTGATTCAGTTCTTGGTCATCCATCATCAGAATTTCTCGTGTGCTCAATCCATATCTGTTTGGTTTGATCTTGGCATACTTAAACCTTGTCTTCAAATCTCCAATTGTATCCTCATAATCTAATTTATAATACTCCTCCATCATTGCCTCTTTAGCTCTCTTCAGCAATGATAGTTTCCTTTTCCTTTTACGCTTTCCACCCTCAGAAGATATAGTTTCTTCATTCTGTGCCTCAGCGATGTGATCAGACTCCTCCTCCTCCTTATCATCATCATCATCGCTACCGTCATCTTCACCTCCATCATCTAACTTGTGTTTTAAGCTTCTTTCTCTAGCTGCTAAGAATCCATCCTTTGACTCTGATTCATCCCAGCCAATCGGAAGTCCGAGCAATTCATCTTCTTTCTTGAAGTCTGGTTTTTCAATTTCTCCACCTTCTTCATCTCCATCACTGCCAAAGTCAGCGTCCACATCTTCTGCATTGTAATACTTCTCATCGAAAACTTGCTTCATCATCCTATCATATTCCTCGGGATCAAAGTCATCATCAAGATCAATTCCATCCAATGGGCAGTCCTCATCGTCAACTATCCCAGCAATCTGCTTAAACTTTTCAAGCTTCTGCTTGATCTCCTCCTTTTTTAAATTCTTCAAGTGCTTCAACTCCTCCTTCCTTTCCATCTCGGCAGCCTTCATCCTCTCCTCCTTGCTGTCTCTCTGCTTCTTCCTAGCCTTCTCTTTCTTCCTCACTGACCCCTCAATGGTCCTTGAATGACCCAATACCCTGTCGCCTGCATTCTCCTCGTACCTGAAATTCGTTTCATAATCCTCTTGCTTCTCAATCTCCTCCTCATCCCTCAACAACTCATCCAACTCCTCCTCATTGACATGTCCTTTGTTCTTGTTATCCTTGTCAACCCACATCTTATTCAAAAAGAACTCCTTCAGAAAAATCTCATTCTCACCCAAACCCTCGCTCCTGCCAAAATATTCATCCAGCTTCTGCTGAAACTCTGCAGCATCACCACCTTCAACTGGATCACCAACATCTCTCCTCTTCACCGTCAAAAAGTCGCGATCGTGGCCATCAGCCTCCGCAGCTTTTAGAAAAGCCCTTCTCATCTCCTCTTGCTCCTCACTGTAGCTCTTCATCTTAGTAGCCTCTGTCTGCTCATCATCAAAATCAGGTCCCTCCTCAATCAGGTGCTTGGCCACCACATCTTTCAAGTAAAGCTTATGTCTTCTCTCCTTCGACTCCTCCTCTTCGTCTCCGTCACTATCTTCAGACTCGAAAAGAGCGACATTCTTCTCCTTAAGTCTCGGGTCTTGGCTTCGCACCTTAATTAGCGCATTAAAGAACTCCAAGTCCTTCTTACTAGCCTTACTCACATCAACATCATCATCCGAAGACGATGAGGACTCGGACGAGGATTCGTCACCTGATTCAGAGGAAGAGGAGGAGCCATCTCCGACGAGGCCCTTCTTCTTGAGCTCCTGAAGCCGATGGAGGTCCTCGCGCTTCTTGTTATGCTCGAACCGGCGAGCGTAATCTTTGTTGATCTCGATCTTCGAGACATTGTCGTCGTCGGAATCGCCGCCATCAAACAGCTTCAACCCCATGTCTGAAGCAAGAGTCAGCGCAATCACATGAGTGCTTATTCGATGGACAACAAAGGGAGAAAACAATTTGTTCCAGCAAATAGATGGAGCACGTTGCACGAAACAAGAACAAAAAAACAACTTGAATTGGAGATAAAAAAATTCACTCGAACTCGCAGCCGTCTGAATTGAGATCATAAAGAGATCTGCCCAGATGAGAATTTATCCTCTCATTTTCTACAAAACAAAAAAAAAGAAAGGAAAGATAGATAAACAGACCGAAGCACTAGTGCGAAACTCGGGCCGACTGAATTGGCAAGCATTTCACAAGATTGCCGTCACAACCGACGGACCGGCCCTCATTGAGTTCGGTAGCTTCAATTCACTAATAACAAATTGTCACGTGGCCTCGTTGAAACTATGCCTTCTTACAAACCATTTCGCATCTCTATGATAGAACACTGAACGAAATCGGAATAGAGCGGGAAATCAGAACGCGGCATGTCGCACCGAAAGTTTTCGGGCACAAACGACGAAAGATTAGGGTAATCTTCGGACCTTATTTGGGCTCTTTAGGCACTGATTTTAACAGAAGGGGAGACAGAATCATGGGTCCAGTGAAAAAATCAGCGATAAGCTATAAACCTTTCCCGAGAAAATAGCGACAAAAAGCCAAGTACAGAACAAGCAAACCCTAGAAAGAGAGATCGCCAGATTACCAAGAAAAGGCAGGCTCTCCGCCCTCGCCGCCCCGACGGAGGTAGTGGCAGCGCCGGCGTTCGGGGGTGTTTGTCTTGTCGGCCTCCTCTAGTTCTGTCTCTTCGCGAACGGTGGAAACCCTAGAAAGAGAGAATCGGGTCTTCTTTGGTATTTGAATTGGTGAAAATTCAGTGAGTTGAAAGATTTGCGGGGTTCGCCGCTTCTTGTTTCATTAAGAAGTTGTTTTGGGCTCCCATACAAGGCCCAAAGCTTTCGTTAGATTGTACCTAAGCTATGGGGAATGATTTTTCTTTTTAAGGAGTTAAAAACAGATAAGATAGATAAATAAATAAATAAAAAGCACCAACTTTAACGTGGATGTCAAATTTAACGATTATAGGATTTTATAAGGAAAAACCCATGCGAAAACGAAACGAGTGAAATGTAATAAAAAGGATCAACTCTATTTGTCGGATTGCACTCTCACTGCGAGAACTGTATGTTTGATGATAAAGAAAACCAAAACATAAGAGAAAATATTCCTTTAGTATTTTCGTTATTTTGTGTAGTGGTTCAGATTTATTGAAAATTCTCCATGCCATTTGGTAAAATGAGGTTCGATTAGTGTTCTCATCACATCTCCATAGACCTGATAATTTGGTTTTTCTCTTCGCATTAATCGGGCGCATGTTTTGTTAACCCATTTAAGACTTAGGATTAGCATATAGATAAAAAAAAAAAAAAAAAAAAAAAAAAAGGGTATGAGTTTTTGTTCACGATTTCATATATAGAATTTTAGAATCTGCTTTCCTAAACAATCGATTCAAGAATACATGGTCTTACTCAGGTAAAGCAAAATGGATTATCAATGAGCTATCACTTGATTTGCCCAGGTAGGAAAATGAAAACAGATACAGGGTTCAGCCGTTCACCACAAGTCCCATATCCACCATGCCATTAAGATACGAATAATGCAACTAAGCAGCAAGCCTCCTGACAGTGCATGAGTCTTTTTACTTTCACTCAGCAACCAGCTCGATGCCGTGGTTTCACAACGGGCGATAAAGTCGTCAAGCCATCTTGACATCCCCTAATTCTGCAACGAAATCTATGCGAGAACAGAATCTAAAATCCCCACGAATCTGTCTTTCATCTTCTTCTCATGGCTGTCGGACCACGCTGAGCTGCAATTGCGCCCTGCTGTGGTTGGGATGCCGCCTGGCCACCCGCCTGCTCCTCAGGAGGCATATTCATTGCCTGTGTTACAGCGTTCATGACTATGAGTCCGAGAGGGATCGCGTACATCCACTGAAAATCGCAGGAATCGATGATGAGCAATTGGAGATGTCAACTTCTGAGAGCCTAATATTTAAGGAAAGGGAAAAGGCAAACTCACATATTTAGCCCAAAATGATCTTTCCGGTGGCTTCACAACTTCAACCTCTCCATTCTCTCCAAGGGATATCTCTTCCGTGAATACTGGAGTCCTGCAACAGGCAAAAAATAAGACAGATGAAGCAACTACATTCCTGTTTGAATACAAACCTACTATCTCATCCGGACAATAGCATTTAGGTACTTGGTATGCTCCAATTCTTTTGTGCACCAGACAGACTGGCTTAGCATTTTATTTCCAGACGTGAATGAGATACTATCACACCAGATGCCTCAACAGTGTCTTCACTCTCCTAAAAACAAACTCTTAAGACAATAAATGCCCACTGAAATTCTGTTAAGAATTAAATGGCAGGAAGTCAAGTTTCATTATTCATTTGATTGGAACTCCAAACACACAGGAAACTCTTCTTAAGCACATGCTGATCTGTTATCACAAATACATCTCCGCAGTGAAGATAGAGTGGAAACATGAGTTGACTTTTATAGTAGTTATAGAATGAGCTGCCTGGTCATAAATTAACTGAAATGCAAGCCTATGAGAGATTACGAAAGAGAAAATGAAAAGTGATAATACTAGATCATGTACCTTGGTGCCTGCTCACTGTTCTTCAAAACAGTATGCGAATTAAACGACCACTTTGCTGGCTGAAACATAAGAAACGTTATCATGAATGGAAAGATTACAAAGGCATGGCCAAACCTCAAAATTAAGGACCGTTGAACATCAACAGATCATCACTGCTGAATATGTAATTGTTTAAAAGGCTCATGATTTTGCCACTCCAAATATGGCTGAAGACGCTGCTGCCACTTTGAATGGACATTATTATCCATTGCGGGTCCTACTTTAGCATGCTGTTGGATTTACAAGTTTTCAATTGCAAAGACAAATGTGGAGCCCACTCTTGATTTAAACTTATTTCTTACTTTTTTTTCGTTCTTTTTGTGTGATATCTTCTTTTTTTGTTTTTTTTTTTCCATTTGGGATGATACTGGCGATCCTCTTTTCCTAGAAAAATAATTTTTTTGGTAGATAGCCAACTAATCATTGTGTTAATGAGTTGCATATAATTTTTTTTTTTCATTTTGTACTGGGATATTAAAAAAATAACCTGAGTTCATGTAAAAGTGAAAGAATCATATACTAATATTAACAAATGCCTTTGGTTTAATTAAAATTTCACTATATGTCATTACGCTATAGTCCGTGTATTTTATCTATTCAACTTTCATTTTATTCGGTGAATCTAGTAGTCCATTTTTTATATATGTATATTTTTCATGTCATTACTACACGATTTCTTAATAGATACTTTCAAACAAAGATTAACAATATGACAGAGTTAAGTACATTAAAAAACTAAACATCCATTGCTACCAAGCACATTCAAAAGAAAAAGCTCCGTAAAACATTATTACATGGAAAAGTCATCGCTACACTAATGAAAGTTGAGCAGTTAAATACAAGCATTATAGCGTAATGAAGTAGTGAAGTTTTAATTAAACCGAAGGCATTCGTAAATACAAGCAGGTGATTTTTTCATTCAATTGTGCTTAGGTTATTTTTCGAACAATGGATTCCCAGTACAAAATAAAGAAAAGTATGCAACTCATTAGCACAATATCTAGTTGGCTATCTGCCAAAAAGACTATTTTTGCGGAAAGGAGGATCACCAGTTTCGT
Source organism: Metrosideros polymorpha var. glaberrima (assembly GCA_001662345.2). Taxonomy (NCBI): domain Eukaryota; kingdom Viridiplantae; phylum Streptophyta; class Magnoliopsida; order Myrtales; family Myrtaceae; genus Metrosideros; species Metrosideros polymorpha. Next base: position 10,275,875 of record BCNH02000008.1, on the reverse strand, counting down.
CCCAAGTGGAAAAAGAAAACAAGAAAAAGAAGAAACCAAACAAAAAGAAGAAAAAAGAAAGGCAACAGATAAGCTTAAATCAAGATAGGCCCCACATTTGCCTTAGTCATTGCAATTGAAACTTTCTAAGTTCCAAAAACATGCAGAGGAAACCTCAAGGGATAATGTCATCCATTCAAAGTGGTAGGGGTGCCTCCTGCCATACTTACGGTGGAAAAAATGCGAGCTTTTTAAAATTATAAAAACAATTTTCCTAACATGACCCCCTTGAGTCAGTTTTTCCATCCCCAAACACAAACTAAGGACAACTAATTGATCAGGAATCTAACACCTATTTAACATCAACGGCCAAGTTAAGAGATGGTTATAAGAGAATGCCAAACTCACTATCTTCAGCGTAAATTATGTACCAGATGAAATACTGTTTTGAAAGCTATTCATTCAGGCTTCAACACAGATATTCAAAATAAACTGCATAATGACCCCAACCCAAGAAAGAAAAGGTTTGCATCCAGTAACTTCAAAATCTTCACCAACCACACTATAACCTTTTCCCATTAGCTGAGAACAGCTTTATCATCACAATATTTTGTTGGCAGAGCCCATACAGTATTTGCGAAGCTTCATATTATGTGCTTCAACAATGTGAAAGAGTAAGATCTGCATGACTAGCTCATCCATTATATAATAAGATCAGGTCTCTTGCGGTGCCAGATTAACCTTCATGCAAAATCATAGAGAAACTCTCAAACAGCTTCCATTAAATTATTTCAAAAAGCAAGGACACATGTAGAAATTAAATTACAAACACTGTTTTGATTTTCGCATAGGTTGGCGACACATTCATGATTGTTTAATAGTATTTGCAATTACACTATCTCTGTTTTTGCACTCTGGTATGAGCTTGCAACTATATATACAAATAATGAATGACATTCTAAGTAAAAAGGAAGGTGAAAAATAAGAATCTGTTTTGCTTCGCAAGACAAAATATATGCATGTCTAATCCCTAGTGGTTACGGAACCAACCAAGATATACGTTGGCTGCTGACCCCACAGTCTTTGTTCCCGACCTATTTGACTTTCTGACTACAGTTACTGAGGTACTATCCCCAGATTAGATTGAATCCTTCACCGAAACACACAAAACAAAGACATAAGCTGGGTAAATATAAAACGAAAGAGATATTTCCAGTTCATCCAAACAAGAAGCTTTTTCTACATCCATATGATCTACTAATCAGATCTTGACATAATCCAGATATATAGCTAGCATTAGAACATTTTGGACAGTTCTTTCTTTCACCTGCACATAGTTGGTATTGAGAAGAGAGAAGATTACTACTTACTAGTTTCAGTTGGCGAGGATAAGGACATGCCCCCGGAGGACCATAATTAACAGCCAACATGTTAACACCATCCTGCAATAATATTAAAAAAAAAAATCAACTTTACTTGGAAGATGGAAAGAAGATAAATTTTCCAAAGAAGAAGCCATGAGTTACAAACGAAATGTGTGCGGCTATTTGATCCATGCCAAGTAGATATTTACCATGTGTATCACAAAATGCTCATCCAAACCATCACGCAGAAGACATCTCTGGGGAATAGAATAGGACTGTCAATCTTGCTTTGATATTAGAGGGGCAAAATCAGTTAACAAGAATAATTATCATTGATAACCAATTAGAACAAAATAGTTCTTGTCCCTCATGAAAGATATCGGCATGCTCAAAATAACTTCATCACCATCCACCATATGAAAATCAAAGCCTCTGTGTGTGTGTGGTTTGGGGGAGGGGACTTTCCGTCTACTGAATACTATGAATATATAGTGCCACAATGTAATTTCCTATTCCACCTAAACTCCGTTTAAGGAAAAATAAAAGCTAATCCAAGGATTACATTTTGATCATCAGAAGGGGTTCACAACCCAAACTTCAATTCAAGTTAAAACCCAGCTAAAGATATGTGAAATTAAGCAATCTTTTCATATAAAGCACTCCTTCCTGAACAGAAATCTTAGTTAGCAAATGATCATGCTCAGGCAATCGATCAAAAGCAAGTCGCGATGGAGACACAATTATATATCACATACACAGTCTCATGTGGTTGAAGTAAAGTAAACGATTACCGCTTTGATGGAAGAAACAATGTAGTCCCTCCCAGGAGGACTCAGAACATTGGATGGCAGTCTTATCCTATAAAAGTCATCTTCCTGCAGCAATTTCTGCGACAACGAGGGCCAAGCCACGGTCAGAACACAGCAAACCTACATTACACGATTTGAATTGGAAGGAAAACGTGACGTCACCTGGAACTCGTCCTTGTCGACTTCAGTGAGGGCATTCCTCGAGAACCGCAGCTTGGTGAGAGTCTACCACCGAAAACCGAAGCAGCTCAATCAGGCGATCAATTCGGAAGAGCAAAAGAGAAGGGGAAGGAGGGAGAAGAAGAAGAAGAAGAGCTGACCTGGGGGCCGTGGGACCAGGTCTTGAGGCGGGCGGAGAAAGTGCCGGCGGGGGAGAAATCGGAGTCGCCGAAGGCGTGCTCGAGGGGGAACTGGATCTTCGAGTCGGGCTCGGTGGCGTGATGATCGGGGTACCTCTTCCGGGAGGATCGGGCCGGCGAGATCGGATCGGCCGCCGCTCCTCGTCTGATCGCCCCCACATCGTCGTCTTGCTCGACCACGAGCTCATCGGACTGGAAGCCACGGGCGAGGTGGTGATGCGATGCGGTCACCAGCAACCAAAACACCATCGCCCTCAAGATCCTCCACACCTTCTCGCCCTCCATTGCTGCTGCTGCTGCTCCGTGCTCCAACGATGCAAACTCCAACTCCACTTTCGAGGTCGAGAGAGAGGGAGAGAGAGAGTACTGGTTATGCATTTGGGCCTTAGATGGACCAAGCCCAACTGGGCCGGTTTAACCCGGAATCAGAACCGAATTAGCCTTGCCCGACAAGATTCAGGCCGGTTCGCATGGGGACCGGGTTGATTCCGGAGGGAAACCGGGCCTCGACCGGTTCGGCTTCCCTAGACCGATCACTCCTGATTTAATATGCAAGACCAAGCAAAACTTGATTATACAATCATTATCTTAGTGCCTCTAGCATTATTTTTCTATTTACTTTGTGTTGAGTATGCCATGTACATTTTTCGTCTTGTGTATACGCGGTTCGCCATTTCGAGGTAACCACGAACTTCTAAGCTCAATAGTGAATCTAGCCTACTAGAACAGAGTTTTGATCATTCAAGTTAACAACGACATGGGCTTATATATGTCTCCTTTTTTAGGGCAACGTCATACTTAGTCATTATATTCTTCTTTGATATTCAATTTGACAACTGAACTTTAGTTTTGCTCACCTTGGTCCCTATACCCTTTTAACGGAACTAATTTAGTCCATGGAGCCAATTTAGTCGATCTGGCATCTACCGTGGCGATCCAGCTCGGCTATGGGAGTTGTGCTGAAGCAAAATTGTGTGTGATCAAATTTATCGCTAATTCATGCATAAGTAATCTTATAATTATGAACTAGACCGAGTTTTTCTCTTAGTTTTGAACTGCATTTGATGTTGTGGAGATCAAACTTGTTGAACCAAATAGGTGGATTTCACATGAGATTAACATTCATAAGAAAATTAGTTTTATTTGATCTTGTCAAATGTCTTCAACTTACATATTTTGCTCTCATTACAAGAAGGGTCGTTGAATGCACGTGCTGTTTCAAGAAGGGTCGTCTGAACTTCAACTAGAACCATCTCATGAAAGCTTTGATTGGGATTAACCCGCTGGACGGGATCTATTGCGGGTCGATTTCCGATTGGATTCCTCTCAAGAGTTTGGTTTTTGGACATGTTCACCCTCGTTCAATCATCTCACGGGTTTCGTCTTGCAAGAATTTGATTCGAACGAATTCATCTCTCGTAAATGACTTAAAAAGAGTAGTCTCACGTTTTATCGTGCATTTATCTCACGATTCATCTTGCAGTAGCTTGACTTTGACTATGATTCGTTTCACCATTCTATCTTGTAGAATATATTTGTTTGGACTAGGGAAAAGTATCAAAAAAAATTGAACTTATTGTATTGGTACTAATTTAGTTATAAACTTTTCAATTGGTACAATTTAGTCGTAAATCTATTCATATTTGTATCAATTCAGTCCAACCAATTTAAGTCAGAAATTACTTACGTAAACATCGGTTTTTCAACGTGACACCCTCTTGCTTTAACTATGTACCTGCATCTAGAATTATCAGGAGTGGATTCCTCCTCCACAAATAGAGCATGTTGAGAGTTGGGTTCCTTCCGGTTCTTGATCGTGTGAACTGGCGATAGGAACAAGCTCTTTCTCTATGAAATTGAGAGCTACTTGGGGGTCGGATTCCTCTTGGTTCTTGTTAGTGTGCATCTGCAATTAGAATTGTTAGGAGTAGAACCCTTCTCTACAAAATTTAGAGTATCTCAAGAGTCTGATTCCTCTCAATTCTCGATCGTATGCGTTAGCGTTACGGGCGTGTCCTTCTATGTGAAACTTTAAGCACCCCGAGAGCCGGATTCTTCCCGATTATTGTTTGCGTGGGTTGGCAATTAGAACGGTCGGGAGCAGACTTCTCCTCGTCAAAATTCACGGTGTTTTTGGGTTCACACGATGAATATCGACTTTAGGTAGTTCGCGTGACCGTGTGTCAACCTCGAATGCTTCCATTACTCGGTCGATCTCACAACAGTACGTCAATTTTAGATATGACTTTAGTATTTCACTCATAAAAGAACACATCAATGGACAATCATCTAAACGTTTCTACATTTTGGTAGAGTACCAATCAATTCGACCAACTTAACATTCCTAGAAACTTCGAAAAGGACAAATGTCTAGATCCATGTCCCACGGATCTAGGAGGGATGGACCTACGGTCAACGCCCCCAATGAAACATAGGCGAGAATAGCACATGGAGCACTCACAACATCCTAGAAGAACCTAGCGTCTGTCCCCATCTATCGACCATTCCTTTCCATGGGAACATCCTCGAACAAAGGAGAACATCGGATCGCTTCGAAGCAACGCTGTCACGCATCACAACGGCATATGCTGCTTCGTTGCATGATTTTTATTCTATATGTCCGCACACTTGTGTAATGATAGGTGAAAAAGAAACCTAAAGATGTAATCGAAGCAAAAAACCTTTTATAATGAAACCGTCGTGGTATTTAACCCTTCGAGACTAGCCCAGTGGGTTAGGATATTAAGATATTTTCAAATTAGGTGACCTCTTACCAACTGCGAGCAAACTTAATTACGTCTCGACGACCTATAAGGGGGTATTGACTTAATCGAATTGTAGCCCTTGCAGGGTGTTTCATGGCTTTCAAGGTGACTAGATCTCCAGACCGGTAGCTTTAAATTATTTAAAATAAAGGAACAATTAAGATATTTATTTAAATAATGGTATGATTAGAAAGATACGGAATCACATTTACCTTTGGAAGGCGAGAGATTTATGGATTTACATGACTACTTACTTGAAAATTTCATATTACGAATTGTTTATTAGACTAAAAAAACACACATTATTATATTAGATTTGGCATAATGCATGGGCCTTTCGCGAAACTTTATACTAAAAGTTCGAGATTGGAAAGGAAGCGTTTTTGCGTTTGCTTAGTCATATAGAAAAATTACACATAAAAAAAAGAAAGAAAGAAAGAAAGATGAGAACATTCTCATGTTATATTTGCTAACTCGATTAAGCGAATTAATCTAAAGTAGAAGGTCAACCATTAATCAAATAAAGCACGCTTTGAATAACGCAAACCTAGACGGAAACATTAGATTTAGACTCGGTCTACGTTGTTGCTTACGCTTTTCAACCAACCAGAGACATCTCGTGGAAACTAAACTGATCGGACACTGCCACGTGTCGAAGAGTCAGACCCGACACGTGTACTTCAAGAACCTCCACCGCCGTCATTGTTTTGTAAAGTTGCTCGACCCATCAAGAACCTTCTCTCTCCCGCTCTCCCCACGTTATTATCCTCCCCGCAAACTCCACACTCCATTCCTTGCCAAGCCAAGAAGCCAAGAAGCCAAGCAACAAGAAACACCACCCCCCCC
>BCNH02000008.1:10256354-10269740 GCA_001662345.2 Metrosideros polymorpha var. glaberrima | reverse complement strand
CCCCCCCCCCCCCAAACCAAAGCTTTCCTTCGATCCGAACGCACCCACAAACGAACAGCGGAAAGAAGACGAGCGAAGCCGGGAATGTGGACGCCGGTTTACAGGAAGAGCGACGTGGAGGCGGTGCCGGGGGAGAGGCCTCTGTACCCGGCGATGTTGGAGAGCCCGCAGCTCCGGTGGGCCTTTATCCGCAAGGTTTACTCCATCCTGACCTTCCAGCTGCTCGCCACGGTCGCCGTTGCTGCTGTCGTCGTTTCGGTCCACCCCATCGCCCACTTCTTCACGGCCACCCCGGCCGGCCTGGCCCTCTACATCGTCGTCATCATCCTACCATTCATCGGTACGTCCGGTTCCGTGTTCTGCGATTGCGTTCCGGTTTTTCAAAGGTCTTTTAAGCGCCTGTTTTGATTAACCTGTAGTTAAACTGAGGTCACGTCGGTTGACATCGTGACATGTGACTGTCTGTTTAATATTATCTAGTTCTATGGAAGAAATAAAGCCCAAAAAGAGGTTGTTAGTTTGTTCGAGGATGAACTGAGAGCTTGCTGGATTGTATAGTTATCTTATTACTATGAAATTGACATGGTATTGTTGGCAATAAGAGCAAGAGAATGATGGTTTTGAGGTTTGATGCAGCGCTCTGTCCATTGTACTACTACCACCAGCGGCATCCCGTGAACTACCTCCTGCTTGGGATATTCACCATCTCGCTCGCGTTCGCGGTTGGATTGACTTGTGCATTCACGAGCGGTGAGTACGAATCTTGAAGTGGTTCGCTGTTATTTGCATCTTTAGCTTTCTTGTGTGATCCTTGCTTTTCAAGAGATGGGCATGTATATTGGATGATGATGAATGAGGAAAGACTATCATCAGAAATCTAGTAAAAGACTCATCTCGATGATGAGATGGTTTTGGTAGACATTCGGGAATTCAAGCAACACCAAGTCGAGCTTATTTCGTCGTGAATTTGGTAGGCTATAATTATGGCTTTACATGTTCCAGTGGGTATAAGGGTAAAACTTCTTGTTCCGGAATGAAATTATGATTTCAATGGTAATAGGAAGTAACTCCAGTTGAATATTGTAAATTTAGCGTCTTCATTGCTAACTAAAATTTGATTATCCCGAGCACTGCCAACCATCTGTCATCTTGTCATGTATGCATTTCAGACGATGTTTCTGTAACAAATTTGATGTGCGGCACTTCATTAGCACAGGCCCTGAAAACAAACTGAAGATTTTTATTGGCGCCTGAATACAATCACTAACTGCCAATTTCTTTCCATAACGAGGGAGTAGGTTGGGGCCTTGCAGTCTTAGATGTGCTCTGCGATAAGAGCATTTGCCTACTGGTGTTGTAGGGAGTTAAAGTAGTCCGATGTTATTACGGGGATTGGGCATGTAATAGTTGTCACTTTGGCGAGCTGCTGACCCTCCTTGGGATAAGTTTCAGAAATTAAGATCAAGGTTTTTTGCTTACTTCAGCTATCAGTTTAGGCGCTATTAGTTTCTTATTTATCTTCCTCCTATTTTTTATATTTAGGCATGAAATGCAAAGCTTTCGATCAGTTTCAGGGGTTGCCCTGTTGCTGTCACATGAATATAATTGCGTACATCATGACTGAAGCAGCATCAAATGATCCAGTTGTAGCGTAACTTCAGTCGTTTGAAATAACTGATTTTTTCATTTTGGTGTCACATTTGCTAGGGCCGACATGACTTACAGATTACAGTTGAGATGTATGATAGATAATTATACCCTGTCCTGTTGTTGCTTGGCTCTGGATCTCTTGATCTTTCTAGCTGTGCTTGATTAATTTTTACATGTGGACATAGTAATCACCAAAGGAAGTCTAACTTTCTTTTATCCCTATCGGGGGAGCAGGGAAGATCATCCTTGAATCTGTTATATTGACGACCGTGGTGGTCGTCAGTCTCACCCTTTACACTTTCTGGGCTGCGAGGAGAGGCCATGACTTCAGCTTCCTGGGGCCATTCCTGTTCGGTGCTATCCTCGTGCTTATGGTCTTTGCTTTTATACAGGTACCACTCTTGCTTTTATACAGCTATGACTATATACAGGAAGGTGCATTTCGTCGTTTTGGATCACCCTGTAATCGGTTTTTCAAACATGAAGAGAGTGAGGCGAGAGGTATGGGATGATGATTGTCACTGCTATTTTGATCACAATATTTTTGTCTCATGTCAGCATCTTGGTATGATCGGCTTATTTTTCGTATTATTTTCTTTAATAATATCAGAGGCGCTATAACAAGTGTACTCACTAGATGCAATTTAAAGTTTTTTGCAAACATTTTGCACTCTGTACCCTCGCTGTATCTTATATGTGCTGCTTTACTTGCGTCTTTGTTTTATACATCTCACTGTCATTGATGGCATCGATGCTTTGCCACATTGGATGCAGTTACTGTTCCCTCTTGGTAGGATCTCGGTCATGGTGTATGGATGTTTGGCGTCAATCATATTCTGCGGGTACATCATATACGACACAGACAACCTTATCAAGCGCTACTCCTATGACGAATACATATGGGCCTCCGTGTCACTGTATTTGGATGTAATCAACCTCTTCCTGTCCTTGCTCACGATCTTCCGAGCTGTGGAGAGCTGATGGGTTGTCTGCTTACTGCCAAGGTTCCTCTCTTTTGACCCAGAAAACGTCGAATGTACAGCAGCCCATATTGTTTGTCGAAAACAATTTAATAGCAACTACATCAACCAATCGATCGGTTTGATGATAATGTACATGTTTCTTCTGTTGCTGTACTTTTGTTTCTGTAGTGAGTAATTTGTATTCGTACAACATCATCTGTGATCTTTTACTTGTGCTTCATGGAAAATCCTTTTAAGTAAACACTAGATGTCTCATTTCTCTTGTCCAGGATTGCATGTATTAGAGAGGTTCTTGAAACATGAAACTTTGTTACTCTATTGGAACTAAAAACAATCTGAGCCCAAAACATGATTTTTGCTTCAGTCCTTGTCCTTGTTTTTTTTATAATTGAGCTGTAAAAGTACTATTCTTATAGAGCCTTTCGCTTGTTGGAGAAGCAAGTTGTCCCTAGGCGAGACCAAGTTTAGTCAACCGGGATCTGGATTTGTTCCAGACAGACTTGCCAACGCCCTCATGAGTTTACGGGCTTCGTCTTTCAGACCTTCCAATGTTCAGCGCAGACATCGTGTCGCCACACATGGTCTGGTTTGAATTTGTTTTCTTGCTTTCAGAAATGCAGGTCATTTTGGCATTGGTTCAATCATGTTTGGTGTCTTCGCTTTTGGGGTTCAAAGATCATACCTTTCTGTTTAACATGCTGAACAGTTGACTTAGGAATGTGCCGCTCAGATTGGGTGCATCATGCAGAATCGCGTAGTTTGCTCCTAGTATTGTGTGTTTGCTGAACTTCATTCGTTGTGTCGTCAACCTTACTCAGATCTCTTAACTCTTGTATTCGGGCAAGAATCGAACACGATAGAGATGAGGAACATCGCATGTGAGTCGCCGTGGTACTCTTGACAAAGAGACGTGTCCACGCAGGGCGCCTACAAGCACAAATGGCCAGTGCCTTCGTGAAACTTATAATATGCAAAGGGGGACCTATTGGCAAAGAAAGGGACAGAACGGGGATCTAATCGAGATAACCGATGGAGTGATCTTCGGAACCTTCAAAAGGAGATGCAGTCGCATTTCGTAAGCGGGAGGTGATCGGATCTCTCTCTCTTTCTCTCTTTCTCTCTCGATTCGCAGACGTTGTTGCGGCATGCTATGCAGTATGGCAAGTTAGTTACACTTACAACCCTGAATCTAATGCCTGAGAAAAGCCCTGTGAGAAACTAAAAAGTTCAAACAGAAGGAAAAAGAAAAAGGAAAAGAAAAAAAAACAGGAGCACAGAAGAAAGTGAAGTTCTAGATGATGATACCTTTATGTTGGGGGGGATGGTTGGGCCATCCTGCCTTTTGTCCTTTGTCTTACGCAGAGGCTGAGATTCTCCTCGAGCGATGGCCACCATGCTTTGCTTTGCGCAGCTTCAGTCCCATCTCGGCAAAGATACGCACTTCTAAAAGCCACGCTTTTGCCTAACCTCCAAACACAGAGTAAACTGAGATGGCAAAAGTGAAGCTGTATTCCTATTTAGGACAGGCGAACCGGGGATCTCCTGTGGCTGAATGCCTGATTTTTTCTTCTTATCGGAGTTATTTCACAAAGACTTGCCGTGGTAAGGAAGAAGGGGACTTTGCCGCTTTAGTTTTCAACTTTCCAATGTCACCTCGATTTCCTGAAATCCGTCTGCCATCTCTCCTGAAGCATTATTGACTACCGGCAAGGCAATCTTAAGTTGGGATTTCCGGTCACACATGTTTGTCACATGACTAATTTGCTCTTAATTGCCGCGCTAAAATGCGCGTTCTGATCAAGATAACTTGAAGCGGAGCAAATGCATTGCTGACAAGAATCTTTCCCCAGACATTCGCGTCCTGAAAAGGGGAGTTTTGAACCCGATCAAACATGCCTTGAGCCGACGTACGGCTGAAAATTGCAGAGTGCAGCTTCAAGCTTTCCATGGATGCAAGAACCGATAAGTCTTAGATATCGAGGAAAGAAGATTATGGATGATCAAAGTGGTGAAAAGTCAGCCCTAGGTCTAGAAGCAAGGAAAGGACATAGCTTAATGTACTTCGCGACGAGCTTTCCGCCGATGTCGAGTTCGCCTCTGTCACGTATTTAGATCAGAAGATATCGTGACTTTTCACCGCGGCTTTCCATTGCCGTCGTCAAGAGGAAAACTTGTAATTTAGGTGGATTGGCTTATATGTGAGCAATTACATCCTCACATAGCTTTTAGCTCTACAAATCATGTGGATCAACTGGCATTTCACTTTCTTATCCTCAGTTTTCCCGGGCTTCGTCTATTCTCTATCATGTGTCGGAGTTCAAGAGAGCCGTATGATTTATCTTGCATTGTTCTCTAAAAGGAATTGATCTTCTTTGGGAATATCCTAGGAAGAAAAACTCTATCACAGCAAGAACAGATGCACATGCATTTATAGATTTTCGTTAATGAGTGCATCGAGGGCGCTTGGTAAACATCCAAATGAAGAAATTTTGTTATTTCCAAAGACTCTTCGACTCTCGTGTTATGCACAATCGATGTATTAAAAACAAATATATTACTTTATTGAATGTAGCGAACAAGTGCCTCGAGAGTGCTAATTAATAAGAACCTACCGAGTACCGACAACTATATCTTGATTTTAGCAAAGACCAATAGCTCCATAAAATCAGAAATAAGAAGATCTCACCCTACAAAGTAGGAAATAAATAAGAAAAACTGTAATATGACTCGACCAGAAGAACAGTTTTCCGTCCTCCACGGCCTCTCTCAACTTATTCCACGTCCAAATCAACTCTTTCTAGAGCCATTCTCTCCCGTTTCAATCGGACCCCGATTTTCTTGCTGCTTTCTTTCTTCTTTTCTCTTGATACTAACAAATCAAACTTAGGGCCCGCATGAAAACTTTTCTTACCGGAATTTTTTATTCTGGCAAGAATTCATTCTTTCGAGAATTAATTCTGGCAGAGAATGAGAATTTATGTTTACCAAACGCACCATCATTCTTATTCTACTTTTAGCAAGTTTACCAAACGGCGTTTGGGGATCGGCGGCCGGCGTCTAGTGTTCGGTGGCCTACGAGCGTGAGAAGGAAAATGAGAAGTGAAAATAAAAAGGGAAAAAACCACAAAAAACCCAAATTTATAATTGTGTGACACATTTACCCCACTTGAAATAAAAAGACGCATTTACCCCCAAATTTTTTTATTTTCACTTTTTTATTAAATAGAATTTCAAAATATTTATAAATATTTATAAATAAATAAAAAAATCGGGGCCTAGGCAGCAGGCCCTTGTCGCTGCCGGCCCCGTCGCCGGAGAGGGTCGCCGGCCCTGGCAACCCCCGCCAGCCCTCTCCGGCGACGGGCCGACGGCGGCAAGGACCTGCCACCCTTGCCCCTGACGCCCTTTTTTTCTTGTTTTTCTTGTTTTTTTTTATAAATATTTTATTTAATAAAAAGGTAAAAGAATTGATTCTGGCGAGAATTGATTCTGGCGTTAGAGAATCACTTCTTTACCAAACACAAATTTTATTCAAAAGTAAAAAACTATTCCAGAAATCATTCTTTACCAAACGCATTTCTCCTCCAGAATCACTTCTAACATAGAATTAAAAATTTTGACAGGTTATCAAACGCGCCTTAGAGAAAAGCGAACCAGAAAAGGAAGGATCATCTGCCAGAAGAGATAGAGAGAGAGGAATTTTCTCCATCATACAATGTGCTTTGTTTTCTAGCTGTCTTTAAAGGGTGTGATGTCCTTATAGGGTCACCGCACTTGGGATTTGAAAGTAACATCAGCAGGGCAATTGGGACCATATGGGTATCTAGAATTCCACACCCATCAGCAGGGCAATTGGGACCATATAGGTATCTAGAATTCCACACCCATATTACTTTCTTTCATCTTCATAAATACAAAAGAGACAAATGTCCAAAGACATGAAGAGCCAGCGCAGGTTGACTTCGAAGATGCAACAGCCATTGATGCAGTTACAAATGGCATCATGGGTCTTGTGGTGCCCTAGTTTCTCATCTTTCAACAACGTTCGCAGGCACATTTGGTCCGGCGGTATGGGTTGAGATATATGGGAGAAACAAGAGATGGCCAGCATATCTGCAAAGGGCTCATGCACCCACTAAGATAAATTCATTTAATTGTCATAAAGATAGAAAATTGGTAAATGTCACATGTAGCATATATTAAGGTTGCAAATGGCAATGGCATTGACGACTCAATTTCCAGATCGTCGTGGCCAGTGGCGACTTTGAAGGGGGCCATCCATGGCCTCCACGACCTCGAGATTGCAACTCTATAGACGACCTTGTGTCGAGGTGTTACGGGCACGTGGATCCTTCCTTAGCGGCCGTTGATCCTTCGTTAAGGGTGCTTGAGGATCCTTCCTTAGTGGCAGTGGCGAGTGGCTTGGGTGACGGTAGGTGGCGGTGGCGGGGTATTGTGCTGGCTAAGTTAAGGATTAGGGCTAAGATTTTTGTGGATTAGCGTTGTATTGTTGGATGTGGAAAAAAGTTACAGAGATATTCTTGGAACGAAACATGGCAAAGTTACAGAAAAATGCACAATTTGGGATAGTCCAAAAAGTCCTAAATTTATTGTACGACGGCAAATTCAGTCGAAAATCTTTTAATTTTGCTAATTTAGTCCTAAACTTTTCAACTGCGCCAATTCAGTCCTAAACCTTTGACTATTTGCCAATTCAGTCCTAAACATTTTTAAATTTTCCAAATTTAGTCCTAAACCTATTATTTGGATAATTGGCCAAAAGGACTATATTAACAAATTGTTGAAAGGTTTAGGACTAAAATGACAAACATTCAAAAACTTTATGACTGAATTGGCACAATTATAAAGATTTTTATTTTTTTTTATTTTCTTTCCTTTCCTTTGTTTTTTTTTTAGTCTGGCTAGCGAGGGCCAATGACCCTCACCCAAATTTGGTGAGGGCCACGATGCCCTTGTCGGCCACAAGGCCAACGAGGGGGTTGTGACCCTCGTTTGGATCTAGGTGAGGCTCAACGCCCTTGTCTGGATCACGTCGAATCTAGATGAGGGACAGATGCTCTCGCCTGTGGCGGCGAGGACGCGGAGGCCCTTCCCATCTCTTTCATCACTCCCTCTTCGGTCGCATATTCTTTTGTAAAGACTATCTCTTTTTTGCGGGGACCATCACAATCCCCATCCATTGCATGCGTGGCAGAACAAAACCCATAAATATTCTCTTTTTTTTTCGTCCTCAATTATCACAAAGGGCGACGGATTGTAATCAGTGTTCGATTCAACCCCAGAAGAATGGATCGACAACTTGGGGACCCAATGTTCACACGAGATGTCTGTGTTGCTAGCAACTAACGTGTCGCCGAAAGAGGGAGTGACTAGTGAATGACCCAATAACAACAGGGGTTTTTGATCAATTATTCAGGTGCGAAGATTGGTCAAGGCACGATGTGCAACCTCTGTAGCCACCGATGTTGTCAATGGAGTGCAACTTGAAGTGGGTGTTCTCTCAAACGCTCGAGAAAGTGGCTTTCATGAAGGTCAACCAATAATGCAGACATAGAAATTAGGGAAAAAGCAACAAAAAAACCTCAAATTATGCCAATCGTGACACATTTACTCTCAACTTTTTTTTTTGTAATACCAAAAGTCCCAAACTATACCTATTGTGACACATTTACCCTAAACTTTTTCTTGTGACGTAAATAACTCCGAACTTGTACCTATGTGATACATTTACCCTCTCATTAGATGATTTTTCAGCCAAAATAATATCGTTTTTTATTTTATTTAAGTCACTTGGGTGCCATATCAATATTTTTTGCTTTCTGGCGTTCATGTAAGCAGATCTTCAACGATTCTCATTGATAGAACTTTGACGGATGGTAAATATGTCACACAAGTGTCACAAATTTTTTTTAGAGTAAATGTGTCCTAGCGTGCATATTTTAAGGTTTTTTTTATGGCTTTAGCCCAAGAAATTCTTTTCCAAGAGAGAGAGAGAGAGAGAGAGAGAGAGAATTATTTGATTGAGTCAAACTAGACACAATCAAGTTAAAAAGTAATTAGAGAGGATCCCGGTCCAAAAAAGAATAGATACTGGTACAATTTCTAGTTACTGAATGAAGTGAATAATTTGGAGCTGTCTTTGTCAATTATCTTTATCCAGAAACATTGTCAACGGTCAATGCGCAATGCAAGGAGCAGTAGGAGACACTAAAGATGATGGAGGTGATGGAAAATATTCTTTCTCACAATCCACAGTTCACGTAAGCATATTGCCAAATGATTTCATGGTACTAGGGAGATGTTTGTTTGACTTCTAAGTACTGGGTCTCTTAACTTGAGACCCATAAGAGACGAACCCTAATGTCTGATGCCAAATCACACATGGAATGAGGATTGCAGGTCCTATTCTCTTCCTGAAATACATGTGAATTTGCGCGCTAATGGAAGAGTGTACAAGCTCTCGCCTTGTCAAAACCGCGTCACGATATGATCGTCTCTCGAGAAGTTATGGCATGGGGTTAGTCTAATTGATTATGCCGATCATATATTAAGGACCAAATATGACCTAAATTGGTCTCTCTTAATAATTTAAAAATTTCCGATACGGTTTTCAGACCGTGATAGTGTCTCTCTGTTGGTCCCGGTTTATAGTGAATGCACACACATACAAACGCACATAATGTGGTCCTGAGAATTTAGTGGTGCCACGAAAATGTTACGAACCTCAAATGTCACCATTCTGTAGCCATCCTTGATGCACTAACTTGAATAATCACATGTATGACATTGACGACACGGGTCTCCAAATTAAGATTATAAAGTTTGTATCCTGATGATTGTCATTATATCCAACCATCCCCTGATCCGAGCGAGGGTCGCCTAAGATACGCGTGCATGACACATGTGGGCCTCATATTATGTGGCGTCTTGGATAGCTTCAACCCAAAATCCATGAGATTAGCATGGAATACCATTGCGCTACCATTTCGTACATGTTGGGAGCCAAATGGTCGAGTACTTATCTAGGCATATCAAACCGGAAGAGATAGACTGAAGCAGGATTTCATTTTGGTCATGGTACTAGGGAATCTCTTTTATGAACGGTTGCTACGAAATTGACACATGTCTATGCAAAATAAACGAAAGCAAAGATTATTATGATATATTGGGAAATTTTCGATTAAGGGCCTAAAGCGCCATCGTTTTCTCAAATAAAAACTTGAAATGAACATTATTTCAAATAAGGGCTTGAAGTGTCCTTTTTGTTGCAAAGAAGGGCTTGTTCGGATTTTTTTCCCTTTTTTTTTCTTTTTCTTTTCTTTTTTTCTTTAATCTAGTCAGCGAGGGTCGTCGCCCTCACCCGAGCCTGTGCCAACCGCGGCGGCCAAAGCAAGGCAAGCCCTTGCCTGGGCAGGGCAAGGGTTGCCTCACCCAGGCAAGGCCGCCCTCGACGACTATAGGGATTGAGAGTGCCGACCACGGGACCGCACCCCTTCCATGCGCCATTGACGTAGCAACCCAAGTTGCGAGGGCCGAGGCCGATCTCTTTGAGGAACTTGTATCCTTTCTTTGCAAAGTTCACCTCCAGTAATGGAAATGAGGGAGTCGAAGATGAAGAAGACGAAGACGAGGAGCGATTCGATCTTACCTGCTACTGCGACTGACGAGGGTAGCCCTTGCCAGATCAACCGAGGGCTCGCCTCACTTGGGCAGGGTGAGGGCTCGCCTTGCTTTAGCTGCCGCGGCGGTGAGGGCTTGGGCGAGGGTGGCAATCCTCGTCAGCCAGAACAAAGAAAAAAAAAGAATAGAAAAAGAAAAAAAGGGAAAAAGGGAAAAAAATCCGAAAAAGGGAAATGACAAAACTACCCTAGGTCAGACCCTTCTTTGAAATAAAGATAGCACTTTATGCCCTTACTTAAAACAAGGTCCACTTCGGACCTTTATTTGAGAAAACAATGGTACTTCAGGCCCTTAATTGAAATTTCTCCTGATATATTTGACTGCATTTATTAATCTCTTGTCGCCACATGCGAGAACTATTTTCTTTTTTATAATCATGGTAACCGATGAAATAAAATTCCTAAATCATTTTAGTAGGGGAAAAAATAAAGTTCATGGGACAACGTATGGTTGATTCTTGGCTGCATTCTAGAGGGGCTACTTGCTAGCCAGAGAAAACAAGACACCTCAACAAATAATCCTGTGTGACCCACAAGTCAAAAATGTACAATTCCCATTAACTTATTCATTAGATTAGATTAGATTCAACCACCAATTTGAGCAATCGGTCATGTGCATGTACACATCCATAATGTACAAATCCCATTATCCTATTCATTAGATATAGCCCGCCAGGGGGCTGCACGCGTTGACTATAGTTATTGCATTAGTGAATCAGCATGAGCACTTTCCGGAATTACTGGTAGACCCACGCAAGAATATATATTAGGTGAAGCAACCACTTGAAATTGTCATGGAACATACCAATGTCAATGCTCACGACCCTTTAGTGTCACGCGTTATCAAGATCTTGAATAGCAGCATGCACTTTAGTCCTTTTGAAGTGTGGGGGCTTGATTGAGTTTTTTGCTCCATCTTCTTTCAATTAGATCGGTTGACTCCCCAGACTCGACAAAAGGATCATCTTTCAATTTGTTTAGAACCTCGACCTATAACTGTAACAACTAATCGACCCTTTTCGGTTGGTCAAATTTTTCAAAACCCTATAATTAGGCTTTTCTGTAATTTATGAAAAAAATGCACTTTTTTTTGCCATGATTTCCTATTTACTGACTAATGCCCTAGGGATTTGTGCAGGTTTGCTTCACGGAGTATTGTTCTATGCATGAATAGCTTCGGAGTTGTGGTAGGATCATGGATTATCCCTCATAGATTGGGATGTTTTAGAGAGTTTTGACTCCGTGAGCTCGGAGCGAGACTCACTAGGTATGATTTAGCCCACCCCTAATCATTTCTAGCAGACTTGGTGTTGGCCCTTGTCCTCGTAACATACGGCAACCCTTGTCCTTAAGATCGAATTGTTGAGAACTCTCTACAATTGAGCACCATCCCACTTCTCTCGACTTCCGACGACTCCAAGCGGCTCAACACTCCTCATGTGCAGCATACCCTCCGAAATTACTACAATCGCCTGCTACCATTGCTCAAGGTTTGAACTCCGGCTAAGGATGTCCTTGTCTCCTTTGATAGGTCATGGGCTTCTTCTCTAAAGACCTCACAAGTCAACCGGCTCGATCAATCGGACCGAAATTTAGGCATGTAAGTAGAAAAACTTGAACGTCTTTTGCATTTTTTCATTAATACAACGACAGAAAGTTCGAATTTTTCTTGCTTTGGTGCGGTCGGTGAAAAGGTCAAAAGGGGTTAGAAATAATTGAGTTAGTAAAAACTCTGATTTTCCCGACTTACTTTCCTCCAAAATTGACCCTTCACCTCTCTATGTCCTACTTAATCATCCCTTTTCTTCCTTCCTTTACTTCTTCATCTTATAATTTATTTTTTTAATACGATATTATTGCAACATACATCTGGAATAATGATTGTATAATTATACTTAAATAGTTTCTTCAGATGATAAGCGAATAACTTTGGGAAGCGTGTGATCGTGTTTGGACTTAGACCGAGAGGGATTAATCAAAGGACTTTTGGACATTTCTCTATAGCCATCGGATGTGACCAAGGTTCTCTTCCTTATTTTGTTGAATAAAAAATAAGTAATCATATATTCCCATTTGCGAATATAAAATGCCATAGAGCTTTATCTCTTTCTTTACCTTTATTTTTTTTATGTAATATAATCTATACACCTTGGTAAGAGACATCTAAATTCATAGCCAGGACCTCAAGCTATTGTGACTTGTGTGAGTATCAAGAAAAAGGTCTAGCACAAACAAGTGGAGGGTGGAGAGTGGAGAATACGTGAGATTATGTTCTAGGTCATAAATGAGGATGAAACATCGACCATAATAAGATTACTCACAATTTATGAACATCGTTATATTAATGAAGCATATCATACACATTCATGAACAATGACCATAATAAGAAATTGGTAATTTAATCGATTATTTGAAATTCCCACATTTGTTCCGTTGATGGTGGAATACGAGTTTCATTGACGGCGGACCATATAATAACCCATGACTTGCCTAATAATTGAGAAAATAGCTAGTAAAATAATAAAGTGATAGGTAAAAAATTAAGGGACAATTATTAAAAAAATTCATAAACATATTGTACTCAGGCAATTTAGTTATAAACTTTTTAATTTAGCCAATTTAATCCTAAACATTTTGATAATTTGCCAATGCAGTCCATTTGGCCAATTTTGGCTAAAAATTGATGATGCAAATGTCAGTCATCTTACATGGCACGGCCAACGCTGACGTGGAAAGTTTTTAAACTTTTCATAATTCTTTTCTTTTCTTTTCTTTTCCTTTTTTTATTGTTAAGGACGATGGAGGCCGCTAGCCATGGGGTGAGGGCCGCGACCCTTGCCAACAGCCAACGGGGGCTCATAGGCCCTCAGCCAATGGTCGACAGGGGTTGTGGACCTTGGCCATTGGTCGATGGCCCTCTACTAGCCCTTAACAAATAAATGAAAAGAAAAAAAATAAAATTAGGACGAAATTGACACAAGTGTAATACATTTAAGATTTTTTTGGTAATTTTTTTTAAAAAAATTAATTTAAAAAATATATAATAATAATGG
>BCNH02000008.1:10205560-10256221 GCA_001662345.2 Metrosideros polymorpha var. glaberrima | reverse complement strand
TTGACACAAATGTAATACGTTTAAGATTTTTTTGGTAATTTATTTTAAAAATTAATTAAAAAAATATAATAATAATGGGGTTCCACTTCCATCTAAACTCAATGCCAACCGCTACGGGGTCACGTAGCCATTTCTATATTATAAACATGCCTACATATCTATCGCCACAAAAAGTTTCTTGCACGGTTTCGTTGTCCCTATTTTGTCTTGTGGGAAAGCTTCTCATCCTCCCGTGAGACCGTCCTTCAAACTCTCCTTAATTAATTCACAATCGATGCAATAATGGCAATGGAATCTCTGCGTTCACGCCCTTCATTTCGCACTCTATATTCAACATGAACTGATAATGTTGATATGTTTCCGTCTACGATTTGCTAAATCTAATCATTGCTCGCTATTGTGTTTAACAATTCAATGCATCATGTGATGAAGATTTAGAACGATACGAATATGGGTAAGCCCGAGGCTATATAAGTTTGCGAAGACCCTCCATATAAGCTGTGACAAGTCCTAAATTATTTGACGGATAATTGTTCAAAATTTTTTTAAAACCTATTGTATGCCAAAGCCATTTTGGTCTTGAACTTTTCAATTTGGCCAATTTAATCATAAACCTTTTGAGGATTTTCTCATGTAGTCCATCCAATCAATTTTGGTTGGAAATCGCTAGTGTGGATGTTGACTGTCCTACGTGGCACGATGGATGCTAAAGTGAATGATTTTTTGCAATTTTTTCAAATTTTATGAACATTTTTTTCCTTTTATTTTCTTTTTCCTTTTCGCTTGTGGGCGTCACCTGGTCTTAGTGATGGCCGGCAACTGGCCACAGGCAAGGGCGAGGGTTGTGAGTCCTCACTAGATCTAGGCAAGGGATGGCCGGCAAGGACCGTGACAATAGAGGAAGAAGATGAACAAGGAATAAGAAGAAAAAAAACTTAGAAATTAGAAATTTAAAAAAATTGCAAGAATCATCAACATCAGTACCGGTGTGTCACGGAGAATGACCAATGCTGACTAGATCGCATGTCAGTGATTTCTGACCAAAATTGGCCAATAGGCCTACATTGAAAAATCGTTAAAAAGGTTTATGACTAAATTAGCCAAATTGAAATGTTTATAATTGAATTGGCTTTAGCCACCATATAATAGGTTTATGATTTTTTTTAACAATTTTCCCAATTATTTAATAGTAGGGCATATTCGATAACTCTAATAAGTGCTGAAAGTTAATACATCTGGCCATTTAAAAATTAAACATGTTTGAAAATCATAATTAGTTTTGATTTAAAGGTTTCAATTGAGTAATATAAAAATCACTTAATTGCTAAGTACGATTGGAGTTTCTTAATTTATCTAATAGAATAGGCATCCGAAAAGGAATTCATATTTTCAGTTATTAAAAAGTTAATATTATCCAACACTTAATATACAACTATTATCGGATGGAGATTATACTTTTCAGCACATAAATTTTATATTCGACTTTCAATTTCATCAAACATGTCCTAAAGTCACGAGAAAAAACACCCCACCCTCGTCTTCGCTCGCTCCCTCCTTACAAAGTATATATTAAGGCCTGTTTATTTGTGGAAAATGAATGATTTGAAAAATATTTTTCTTATAAATGATCAATTATATCGCTAGCAGTAATTTGTCAATGAACATGTTTTCATTATTGACAACAATTTATGTCCAAACATTTTTTGTGGACGATGAAAATATTGTTTCATTTATTCCTTATTTTAAATGTTATGTGAAATCATTTTTTAGAAAGTATTTTCCAAATTATTCATTATCCATAAAACAAACGCACTTTAAACCCGAGTCTTTTGGCGTTTCGACTTGACACGTCCACCGTAGTCAAATGGGCAGAGAAATGTGCCACGCCACTCGGATCAAGGGATTCCAAAGTTGATGTTGATGCTAGATTTAAGTACATCTTGATCACATATGAGTATCGTTTCCTATCTAACGCGACCGACCTCCCTTGACCTTTGTCACCCGTGTTAAATTTACATTTAATCCAAACACGAAAACCTTTTTTTTTTAATTGTGCAACAACCTAATCACAACAAATTTATTCAACAGGTTACACGATACGTTTAAAATATAGTTTCTTCTATAGATGTGTAATCTTTAGACATGTGTTAATGTATCTAAGTATATGTATCCACATAGGTAACACATTAATTAATTTATTTAAAGATGTTTAAATGCGACGAATGGGTAACACTAGTGCTCAAATCATTCGTCACATCGCTGAGAACCTGCAAAAAATTCCTAAAGACTTCGGCAAACCTCAAATCCTTTTGTGTTACTGATGGGAGACCAGGACTTTCGCCGTGAGTGGAGTAGAATTTCAGCATACCCATCTCCTAATATGTTTTTCAACATTTTTTACGTTATAATTCACCTTTTTCTTACTTCCAGAAGAAAATTTTCAGCTTGTCTTCCTTCTATCATGTGTGCAGGACCTCCAACTCTCAATGCTTGAGTGGGGGTGAATCTAATGTATCGAACGCACTCATGTATGTTGGCCACAGAATGGTAAAACTAGTGGACATCGTCTTGCATGCACGAGTTAATGCAGTGGCACAATCACTGTACATGGAACAAGATCTCATTGCAAACAAGATTTATCTGTGAGACCAGACTCCATATCATGCGTTGCCCATGAAAGAAAATCCCATTACAAACGGGATCCAGTGACTGAACTTTGAGAGTTGAGGCCCCCCCTAAATCCGGGGTTGACAAAACTTAGGCTGTCTTTCCCGGCGGTTGCGACCACAATAGCCACTTCTATCTTCATTCTCTGAAAAAGGATGGAGAGGACATAGTGACATGAGGGCAACGAGAGGGCGGCGACAACGAGGACTCGGGCGCAGAAGAGAGCGTTACCCCGGCGGCGAAGTTGGACGCGAGTTGGTGGGGGGTGGGGGAGGAAATCAATGTCTAGGGTTTTCTTTGAATCCTTAATTTTTTTTTTAGGAAATTCCTCAAAAAGTGTTGGAAAAATATCTAATAATATAAATAATGAGAATTGTTGGAAATCCGTTGGAAAAAATAAGAAAATAAGATCAATTGTCTTAGGCATGCAAATATTATTCTTAATGATAATTCCGCCACTTAGCGTACGAAACTTAGTGCGATAATCTCTAATGGCTATCCTCCGAAGATACAACAGACCTTCTTCTTTACTATGCACAGAAGGAATAGGAACAATGCTATGTGTATAACCCAACAAAGAAATGAAACATATGGAAAGAGAAACAATCATATTCTTGGTTTTGTAAATCAATTGTTAATTATTGAAGAAAATGACCGTTATATAATTGTTATAAAATAATGAAGAAATAAATCAAATGATACAAAGCCGTTATACGACCATTGCAAAACCGTTATAAAATGATGACTTTCATGACGGTCATAACTATTATCAAAGCCGTTACTTTCAAATATTTCAAAAGTGTTGAAATATCCAACGGTTTATAACCTCACGGGATCCACATCCATTTAAGCTCATGATACCACCCATACATGTACTGCCGAAATGCCAAGCAGGGGAATAGTCGAGGTGTACTCGCATACGTAAGCTTCCCAAAGCCCCCAAGAACTCTACATCTGTGTAGGGCAAAGTCCCTAAAAAGTTGAAAATAATGTATCCCCCCCCAAAGAAAAATATTGTGGAATATTTCTGCGGGTCCAATAACGCACTCGAGATGGAAGATCCCTCCTCTATAAATCCATGCTCACTCCCATGCCGTAACCACCCACCTCTCTCCTTTTGAAGATTTCCTTTTTCTATTGCTCTTACTTTTCTTGCTGCTGAAAAAACAAGAAGAGAAGCAAAGGCATGGGTAATGCGGACTACGATGAGTACCCTCCTTCGATGGAGAGCGCGGCGGATCGGTGCAGCCACGGAGTGGCGATCCCGCCGCCCCGGCCGTTCTTCAAGTCCCTGAAGAACTCCCTCAAGGAGACTTTCTTCCCCGACGATCCGCTCCGGCAGTTCAAGGGGCAGCCGCCCTCGAGGCGGCTCGTGCTGGGGCTCCAGTACGTGCTGCCCATCCTGGAGTGGGGGCCGCGGTACACCCTGGAGTTCCTGCGGGCCGACCTCGTGGCCGGCATCACCATCGCCAGCCTCGCCATCCCCCAGGGCATCAGCTACGCCAAGCTCGCCAACCTGCCCCCCATTCTCGGCCTATGTGAGTGCTTCTCTGCTTCTGAATTTTAGTGTGTCGTGAGAAAATAAGAAGAAAAAAACAGTTTTCAAGGAGTTCATTTGTTATAGAAATGATTTCATTAATACCAACATATCCACTCTGGGAATGATATTTGCAACGTCAGGGCTCGTGGAAATAAACTCTTTATTTTTTGTGTATATATGAATAGGCATGATTATTTATAGTGCTTGTGAATAATTGGTCCAACGTATGCCGAATACTTATCGAACCACTATCCAACACTAAGCGAGCTAAACTCTATTACAAGTCAAGATCAGCCTTTTTATTACCTTAATCTCATCATTGAAGTATCAAATTAGCTGTCGGCTGAAAGCTATGTCTTTTTGCTCTCTTTGTTCCACTCTTTTTGGTCATATCTTGTCCTCGATCTAACCCACAAAAGAAAAAAAAAAAACGGCTCAGATTCAAGCTTTGTGCCGCCATTGGTGTATGCGATGATGGGGAGCTCGAGAGACTTGGCGGTGGGGACAGTGGCGGTGGCGTCGCTGCTCACGGCTTCCATGTTGGGCAAGGAAGTGAAAGCGTCTGAGAACCCAACGCTCTATCTTCACCTCGCCTTCACTGCCACCTTCGTCGCCGGCGTCTTCCAAGCTTCCTTGGGCTTGTTGAGGTGAGTCGCTGAAGGGAAACACTATCATGAGTTATGGCCCCTCCAATATCTTGTTGCTGTTGCATTTTGTCTCTCTTTGAATCCCTATAAAACACTATAAACAATTCACATCTTTCTCTCTCTCTCTGGCTGTATATTACGTGGGTTTGTCTCTGTTCTTGTCTGCTTGTTTGTGACAAGAATTCCTGTAACGTAAATGAAGAAACTACAAAACAATTCTACCTGCAGGTAACTTCCTCCGACACACAAGCAGAAACTTGCCTTCTTTTTCCTTTCGATTTTCTCATGATCGACGAGTGATATCCGTAAATCATTTTCATAAAGTTCTGACTTACGAAAAATTCGACTCGCATATTCGATTTCGTTTACTTCATGACCACCAACTATGATCCACAGCGTACAACAGAAGGCGGGTCTCTTTCTTAATGAAGTCCTTCTAAACTTACGTCGATTCTTTTCATTTTACTCAAGAGTTTCTTGCTGGTGAAAATGTGGGGCCCAAGATAAGGTAGTCAACTTTATTTACTCCACTAGTTTGAAACTTCACAGAGAGCCTCGTGGACAAGATGGAGTAGATATTATTAATTCACACGTTTTAGTCAATTTTAGGTTGAATAGAAAAGCAGAAAGAGAAAATTCATTCGGCGTGAGTGATGGAAATTCGCAGGCTAGGGTTTCTTGTGGACTTTCTATCGCACGCAACGATTGTGGGGTTCATGGCCGGAGCGGCTACGGTGGTGTGCCTTCAACAGCTCAAAGGCATTCTCGGCCTCACCCGCTTCACTCACAAGACCGACGTCATCTCCGTCATGCGCTCCGTCTTCAGCCAGACTCACGAGGTATTTCTTTCACAGCTTCATACTCATATCACCTGACATATCGACACATTGCCGTCGATACAAGTGTCGGTCCGATAATTATTCTATAAAGCACTTATCCTTTTTCTCTATCTGTTTATCCTATGGTTACGGACGAATAGATACTGAAATAAAGTACTAAAGCAACAAAGTTTGTTCCAACATCAACGATAACTTTGGAGAATTATATAAGAACGTACAGCATCCACTTACATGCTGCACCCAATTAAAGTTGCACATATAGGGCAAGAAAATCATTTAAAGGGCGATTAATTGTGCTAAAACAAGGAATTCTGCATGCTGACATCCTAACAAAGTAGCTCCCAACCGAAGAAGGAAGAAGAAGATTTGCACAATCACGAGAGAATATGGATAAGATTACTTTACATTAACTAGCTTAACAAAACTTGTGGATCACATGTTAGGAATCAGATATCATCAATTTTTATTTAGCAAGCACCATAATCAAACAGTCTCATGTTCAAGTATAACAAGACTTTTTTGCGCGATTATGCTCCTTTTATGTGAACATTATAGCTTAACATAAGTTTTATTTGTGTGAATAAACCTACTTATGTATTGAGTTCTGTTGTTCAGACACTAATAAAAGAATGATGGTGAGAAGTGGAGATGATATGAGGAGTTGAGTGAGTAAGAAATTTTTTACTTAAGGATATATAATGTCACTTTTCTAGTTATTAATATTAGAATATAAGTATATATGTGTGTATATGTATATGTTTGTATGTATGTATCTTATCTTTTTGCGTTGATGGCCCCTTTTTGGCAGTGGAGATGGGAAAGTGGTGTCTTGGGGTGTTGTTTCCTTTTCTTCCTCCTCTCCACCAGATACTTTGTAAGTGAATTTAACCCTTCTGCTCTCAAATCTTTCACTTTGATTTTTTTTTTATTCTTTATTATTTTCCCCCTTTTCTAGGGCAAAGAAAAAGGGTAGTATTAAAATATCTGTGCAAAGTGAATTAATCTCAGACGGCTCTATAATTGCAAATTTGTCCTGGATCTATACTTTTTTCGGCAGCTTCCTGCTCAACTTGGAATATTTAACCTAGATCACGTTCTCTATACTATTCAAATCCGACCTGCCTCCACTCTGCATGCAGCTTATTTAGGAACGAGTTTCTACCACGAGAAACACTTAATTATATCCACCATGATGCTCCAAACTTTTTCTAGATCACCAAAATCTCCGAACTTGTATTAGTGTGACAAAAGAAAGTATGGGGTATTGATGTCACATTAAATAAAGTTTAGGATTTTACGTCACACTAGTACAAGTTTGGGAGTTTTAGTGACACAAAAAAATTGAATATTGACATCACAGTGGGCATAATTTTTAGTTTTTTGTGATATTTTTCCAATATGAATCTAGAAGGGGTATAGTGCAACTTTTTCTCTACTTCAACCGCCCCAAAAAGGGATATTGCTTGAGAGAACTTATACTACCTCCACTAAAATAATATAGTTTTTTCGCCCTATACTCTAGAAAAATAGACATAGCTAAGAAGCATGTACGATATTATAATCAATTGCAATCAAGAAAAATCATAAACCCTATTCCTAAAAAAATCCAAAAGCGGGTATAATGTGACCTTTTCTCTATTTCGAAAAATAAAAACCTCTGCAAAATAGTCGCATGTATTTTTCTTTTGATAATTAATTTTGGATTTCTTTTTTGTTTTGTTGATGATGAAGAGCAAGGGGAGACCCAAGTTCTTCTGGATATCAGCCATGGCTCCGCTGACGACAGTGATCCTGGGAAGTCTTCTGGTTTACCTTACCCACGCTGAAAAGCATGGCGTTCCAGTGGTAAGTGCTCGAGTCCTCCCTTACATAAAACTGAATAAAATTCATCAAACCTACGAGAACAAAGCATAGGAATAGGAATATAAAATGATCTGATGTTGGGTAGTTAGGTAACAAGTAATGCTAGGGAAAAAAAGACACCTAGCTTGTAAAATTAGTTTAGAATCCGAAGGTACATACTCTTGCTGGTTGCTGGATATGATCGCTTTCCTTGAATTCTTACTCGCAGTTCATCGCGTCGATATATAGGTTAGTTGGGTGAGTCATTTCGAATATATCTAACATTTATCTTAACTCGTAAGCATTGGTCGTATCTAAGCACCGAACATGAACTTGAAATGATATTTATAGACCATACTTACCGTCTCCAGCTCTATGGAGAGTGTAATCACAACACATCCTTATGGGATAGGGTCGGTGGTACGAACGACATGGATTCGATTTGTCCATGTGAGTCGTATGAACAGGCACAGATTTAGTTCTGTATAGCACTAGGTGCAAACGAGTTCATGTTGCGTCTTATATGATTCGTGAGATTAGTGAAATATTTCATGGGACCGGGTTTAGTCCGAAGTCTTGAACACGGTCGAACTTCGGCTTCTTTAGAAAGGTCCAGAGGAATGAAAGTGGATCCACACAGTCAGAGATCAACTCGATCGATCCTATCCAAGGCACTTTCTTTTTGGCTAGTGCTGTACTTGCTAAAGTGGTCTATTGGCGATTTTCGTAATGATTTAAAACTAGAAAAACAATCTTTTGTTTTGCTATTCATCGTTGAACGCTTCTATTCTAATGATTGCAGTCTTTTTCCTTTGCCCTTCTGTCGGTAATGTTAGGGACAACTACAATTTTGCCAAATAATTTGAAAATGAAAATAATTATGGATCCTTTTCATTAGTTAATTTTATAGCGCAGCCGAGGTCCGGCGATTGGCTTGGATTAATTGACAAATTACATTTTCGAAACGAGTATTTAGTAATCTCAATTGTGTCCCATAAACGATTAGCAATCTCAATTGCTACCTAAAGCTAACGAGAAGAAACTTTTTGGGAAGGCTAAAAGCTAGTGACATTTCTGAACTCTGAAGTACTTCTAGAACCAAAGACCACTCATTCGAATGCCCTTTTGCAATCAGCTACATCACTAAGTGTCTACATAGTATAGCCGTGGCCGTGATCACGTGATTATTCTCTGAACAGAGCTCGAGATGTTAAGTGCTTGTAACACGCGCATTTGGTAACATGTGTGCTTGGTAAAACACGTTACGTTTTGTATAGCTACATCACCTCAAAACGGACGACGCAACTTCCTAAAAGACACTATCAGCTGCCGCAGCTGTGCGGGGGTGTCGTGGCCATGAGGCATTTGCTAAAGCACCTTACGAAAGCTACAGCAGCATCCTCCTTTTTCTCACATGACCATAACTGTTGCGGAAAAAGTGTACCGACGGGGATCGGCCATGGACGGCTGATAAAGTAGTACGAGTGAGGACAGATGAGTCCACTGATGAACAGGTTGGACCACCACCACCACCACCACCTTTGCATGTGTTCTGTCGAAAAGCACAGCCTCTCAAGTTCCTGTCTTGAGAGGCTGTGGCTTTTACCTGGCCAATAATACCACTAAGGCCAGAGCCCTAGCCGGACCCGCAAATTGCTCAGGCAAGTTCCTGTGGGGGAGAAGGCTTTTTGACCCTTTTCAATAATGTGCACAGGCTTATAGGCTTCTGATCATATCGGCCAATAAGAGCCCAAATACAGACAAAAGCAGTTCAAAAAAGATAGAGAAAATGGGGGGAAATTAGGAAAAAAGGGGAGATTGAGGGAATCTGATTGGTGGGTCACCGAGCTACCCAATCGTCCCCTGTAATTATAAACTGAAAAAGAAAAGTCATATAAATGAACCAAAAATGAAGTGAATAATGTTATTTTGTTTTTTTCTTGTATTAATTTGTGAGCCCTTTTTTGCTTTGGGTCCAGATTGGTCCATTGAAGAAGGGGCTGAACCCATCGTCCAGCGCGGATTTGGCATTCGGGTCTCCTTATCTGACCACAGCTATCAAAACTGGCATTGTCACAGGTGTTATTGCCCTCGCTGTGAGTACTCTCTCTACTTCATACCTCAAACCCTTTTTAAAATTTTTTTTTTCTTGTTAGCTCTCATTTGGCAGATCTTCACTGCATGAAGGTGAGTCCCACACAAACTACATTTCTCAAGAAATTGAAAAAACCCAGGGAAATTCAAAGCTTTTAACATCTAGTGTCAATCTCATTGTGTGTTGACCCCTGCAGAAAGATCTGTTCTGTACTCTACTGAGCCAAGTCAATTGTCCACATGCATGTTGCATCTACCACCAACAATCATGGGTTGATGCATTTGTAGGAATTGGCTAATCATTAGTGATTGCTATCACCCATCAATCCTGGCTGGGCATCATTATCATTCATTAGGCTTGATGCCTTGGGATTCAATGGAAAATGTCACATTTGGCAGATATAAAAGGAAAAGGAAGTACACTCATAAGCAAATAGATATCCAATTGGTATCAGAAGCAGCCGGGTGGCCATGTGTAATGGATGGTATGAATGCAGGAGGGAATTGCAGTTGGACGAAGCTTTTCCATGTTCAAGAATTACCACATTGATGGGAACAAAGAGATGATTGCATTTGGGATGATGAACATTGCTGGCTCCTGCACTTCTTGCTATCTCACCACTGGTAATTCTTATACACTCTTTAGGTAGAGCATACGTAATCTGTTGATATGATTAATAATGTGTTTGCCTAATTTTTTTTTGCATTTTGGGAGCGATGATGTGTCAATGTTGATGTTCGGCATATTTATCGAAATTTCAGGACCCTTTTCGCGATCGGCAGTGAACTTCAATGCAGGATGCAAGACAGCAGTGTCGAACATCGTCATGGCGATCGCCATCATGTTCACGTTAATGTTCCTCACACCCCTGTTCCACTACACACCCCTCGTGGTGCTGTCGTCCATCATTATCGCCGCCATGCTCGGCCTGATAGACTACGAGACCGCCATCCACTTGTGGGCAATCGATAAATTCGACTTTGTAGTTTGTATGGCCGCCTATGTCGGCGTCGTATTTGGCAGTGTCGAGATCGGCTTAGTCATAGCAGTACGTATAGCTGACTTCTTGCAGAAAGCTCATTGCAAATCTTTTTTTGTGCATTTCCTTTTCAATAGACGCTCGTGAACAATATTTGCTGGTGTAATTACAGGTAGCAATATCGTTGCTAAGGGTATTACTCTTTGTTGCAAGGCCCAGAACATTTGTTCTTGGAAGGATTCCAAACTGCAATGCCTACAGAAACATTGAGCAGTACCCAATAGCCAAAAATGTGCCCGGAATCCTCATATTGGAGATCGACGCTCCGATTTACTTTGCTAATGCGGGCTACTTAAGAGAAAGGTATGAGAAAGCCCCTCGATACAGTACTAGTAGATTCCTTTGCGTAGTTTATCGTTTCTCTTCACGTATGCGTGAATATTTGTTCTTATAGGATCTCGAGGTGGATTGACGAAGAAGAAGACCGGTTGAAAGCTTCGGGAGAGGACAATCTGCAATATGTTATCCTAGACATGGGAGGTGAGTACAAAAGTGGAGCCATTTGCGACATACTACGGAGCTATGATATGCGGGAATTGAGATTAGTTCATGTATGATTTTGT
This sequence comes from Metrosideros polymorpha var. glaberrima, assembly GCA_001662345.2. NCBI lineage: Eukaryota > Viridiplantae > Streptophyta > Magnoliopsida > Myrtales > Myrtaceae > Metrosideros > Metrosideros polymorpha. The sequence continues at coordinate 10,244,989 of BCNH02000008.1, read as the reverse complement.
CGAACAGCGGTAGGTGGAATTGATTCCAGCGGTATAAGCATGCTTCAAGAGATGAAGAAAACCGTGGAGAGAAGAGATCTCAAGGTATGTGTTTCGATGCCTGCATTGTAATATTATCTAATTTCCTATAGTCCTGCTCATCTTTTTGTACAGATTTCCTGATTAGGTCACTGCTACTGTCAACGAGAACCGACACAAGCGATGCTTACCTTCTTTTCTTGTTTTCATTCTCGTCAGCTGGTGTTGGCGAATCCGGGAGGCGACGTGATGAAGAAGCTAAGCAAGTCCAAATTCGTCGAGAACTTAGGCCAAGAGTGGTTCTTCTTAACCGTCGAACAAGCGGTCGGGGCTTGCAACTTCATGCTTCACAAATGCAAAGTCGATACGAACGATGTCTGAAGGTGAACTATACCACAAGCTATGCAGTTTTTTGCAGGCATTGCTGTCCTTGGCAACCATTGCAGGAGAGCAATAGTATTTCGTATAAGCTCTCAAAGGGACATGTGACCTCTCAACTCGGCCAGTGATCTGTCTCTCCCAGGTCTTTTATCTTTTATGAGGAAGGAAGGGGGCAAAACAAGGTGATGAGGGTTACCAAAAGTCCCATCTCAAGTACTTATCAGCCTCTTTTGATTTGCATTGTAAATTGAGACAGTTCAAATGTACTATGTATATAGAATGGATTTGGAGCAGATTAAACGGTATGACTTCTGCAAACTTAACTATGCTCAGATATTCTTACTTTGATCATTTTCAGCATCTTTATAAAAGTGACATCTGAATGGCTCGTGCCGTGTTCCTTAACTCCGGTACCATGACATCTTTTGTGAGAACACAACCGGCATAGCCTAATTCGTGCTAAGATTCAAAAAAATGACATGGCTGCCCTTTGCAGAGTAAAGGACAAAACCATAAAATAATTCGGTTTATATCATATAAAAAGATTCTAACATAAAACTCACCATATGTTCCTAAGTATCATAAATAGATATTCATGAAAACAAAATTCTCAACCAAAAAGTATTTCCAAGCTCCTAAAGTCATTCCGAAATAACAAAAAGAGAATCATCTTCCCAAATGATCTCCACATACTTTCATTCACAACGCCACGTTCACGAATCTTTAATTTCACAACCTGAAAGGTCGAAAAAGGGTGTGCAAAACCATAGCTTAGCAAGTGACTGATATCGCTTTTATGTAATCAAGCTACGAATAATGCAAACATAAAAAAGATATGCATTCACATCAAACAAGCAATCCAACGTGTCAATGCAGTATATCCAGCATAAACCAAAGTCTCGAAAACTATATCGCCTATAGTTATGTCTCGAAAGGTTATGAATAGAAAATCAGATCGCCCATAATCAAACCCCGAAGCAGAACCGATCAATGCACATGTTCATATCTCATGATCTCGTCACAAGCAGGCCGAGTACAAATCAAACAACACAATCACACAATTGCTGGCATATAACTATCACAATGACAAATTACTTCTCTCTTCTTTTTCTTTTTTTTGGGTCCAAGACAAATTACTTCATATCCATATCTTTTCAACACATTTTCTCTGCAACACCTTAATGGTCGAAAACTGTCCAAAGCCTAATCCGTTTCTAGAATAGCATGCTGTAAAAGCACTTACCATAAAGTACGTGCATGCCACAATGTACATATCTAAATTTAATCGTCACGAATATTGCTCGGCTCCTAAACGCAATTTTACTAACCAAATTATCATAAATATACCTTCAAAACATCGCTATTGGCTCTTTCGAGCCAGCACGTCCGTCACAGCGGAGATTACAAAATCGAAATGGGTGATGGAGACAACTCTTAAAATTTAAATTATTAAAGGAAGGCGTGATTTAATGTTGTAATTGGTCGGAAATACTTTCGGACCGTTAACATATGGGCGGAATTTTTCCCCTTTTCCTCTTTATTTATTTTTTTTATATATTTTTTATTTCTTCTAGAGCACTCGACTCTTGCTGAGGAACACCAATTTCACGGTTCGCAGTCTTCTTCAGTCTGTCAGCCTCCGCTCCCTTTCGAATGAGTTAAGCCAGTTCGAGTTGGGATGCGATGGCACCTGGCAAGAAATCGAGGAGAAGCAAGAAGGAATCGAAGAAGTTGAAGAAGCGGAAGAACATCTCCGTCGTCCCCGCTGACCCCAGCACCAGCGATACCGATTGGTGGGACGTTTTCTGGCGCAAGAACTCTCCGTCCCCAGGTTTCTCTCGTCTCACCCAGTATCTTGAATTTCCATGATGTGTGGACACGTTGGCTTCTGGGAATCGGCCTATTCGCCTTGCTTGGTGGAAAGGATGGAGCTTTTGCGGTTTCGCAGCTTTGGGTTAAAAGAAAGATCGGATTTTGGTTTCTTGATGTCTCGTATTACGGGGTTTTGATGTTGTAATACGGTGATGGTTGATGAGACATGTCTCTGCACTGTCAAGTGCAATCTAGCTTGCATTGTTGGTGAAAAATGTGGAGTTGGATTGGATTCAGATGAATGCATTGGAGTTCTCTCTCTCTCTCTCTCTCTCTCTCTTCCTTTTTAAGGAATTTAAAGATCGTCCTACGTGGGTGTTCTGAAGATGTTTGAAATGTTTGGTTGATGCGAAAATACTTGAAGGACTTCGAAGGGAAGGCAACTCGTGTTAGAACCGAAACAGTTTCCTCCGTTGTGCTGGTTCTGGAAAACCCATAGTCGACTGCTCTGCTAGAACTTAGGGAAGATAGCCTCATAAGTTATATTGCCTAGTGGCTCTCAAGGATTTTGATCTGGTGGCTGGACCACAGTCAAGCATTCACTATAATGTTGTGTGATTCTCGCAAAAAATCAATGAACCTCACATACATAGACCCGGATTTCATAGAAGATTGGAGATTGATGTTAAATGTGGATAATGGATGAAATTAAGTAGTGATCGTCTTTGTCAGATCATAGAGTTGGATCTTGCGTTTATGAAGGGATTGTTTGTGAGTTTGGTTTCTGGAGATATGGATCTGCTAGAGGAATTTTGGTACTTGCATCCTGTTCAAGGATAATATTTTAAGGGAAAAAAATTGGGTGCTTTCTTGTTTATTTTTCGAGGTCACATGATTTTGAACCCTTGACTTTGCATTGCCACAAATTTTAGTTTCTACAGACTACATTCAATGGTAGTAGCAGGCAAAGGGTTCTTTTGATTAATAGACGGTAGCAGTCCTTCATCTGAACAATTCAATCTGTATAGCACCAGATAGGAGTGAGTTTGTTTGTGGCTTAACATGAATCAGAGCAGAGGTCCAGTGGGAATTTATGATGTGGCTGATAACTCTACCTCGTGCAAGCACATCAGAGAGAGAGAGAGAGAGAGAGAGAGAGAGAGAGATCCTTAAGTGTCAGTATTTAAATTCCTTTGAGCTTCATTGCAGTATTTTCGAAGTGTCAGCATTTAGATCCTTTTTGAGTAAGGATCTAATTATCCTTTACTGTTGGTATTTTGTTTCCTAATCTTCTATGAAACCCAGTGTCAGAGAGAGAGAGAGAGAGAGAGATCCTTTTTGAGATCCTAAATGTCAGTATCTAGTCATTTTAAGATATTTGCCCATCTAAACTACATTGCTTCAGTTTTCCCTTTAAAGATACCTTGTGAAAGAAAATTTTGCTATCAATAATCTTTAAAAGCAGCAGTAGTTTCTTGTCAACAACTAGTTCCTTTAACGAGTTTGCGTGGTTTGGTAGAAATACTATATTGCATTTCCATTGGACTAGCAGTTGCAATATGTCAATTAAAAGTGCATGTATTGTTTTCTTGGTTAATTCAGAGAAAGAGAAGCAGTGGAGACTCTGAGGGTAGGTGTTGGTATGTTGTCCATCATGCTGTATTGTTCTGTAAATTGAACATTTGAGAATTGTCTGAACTTCTGTGTTTAATAGCTGTCCTTCATCTTATTGACGATTTATGTGTTTCTTGACCTTTATGGGAGGATTAGTGTCTGCCCTTTAGATAAACTTTTTCTTGACTAACATGTCTTGAAAGAGGAAGGAGAATAATTTCCATGAGTTTTGATTCTGAAGTGCATTGAATTTCTGTAATAGTTGTTAACTTGAAATTGTTAGTCAATCTTAAAGATGTGGCTCCACTTTTAGGTTCTGCAGTACCAGAAGATGAGGCAGAAGGATTCAAGCATTACTTTCGGGTGTCAAAGGAGACTTTCGCCTACATTTGTTCCCTTGTGAGAGAAGATCTTATTTCTAGACCACCTTCAGGACTCATCAATATCGAAGGGAGGTTACTTAGTGTTGAAAAGCAAGTGGCAATCGCCCTAAGAAGGCTAGCATCTGGGGAATCCCAAGTTTCCGTTGGAGCTGCCTTTGGAGTCGGACAGTCGACAGTGTCTCAGGTAACCTGGAGGTTTATTGAAGCACTGGAAGAACGTGGCAGACACCATCTTAAGTGGCCAGACGCCTCTAGGATGGACGAAATAAAGGCCAGATTTGAGGCATTTTGTGGATTGCCCAACTGTTGCGGGGCCATTGATGCGACACACATCATCATGACCCTTCCGGCTGTGCAAACTTCAGACGATTGGTGTGACCCGGCTAACAACTATAGCATGTTATTGCAGGGAATCGTGGACAATGAGTTGAGGTTTCTTGATATTGTCACAGGTTTGCCTGGAGGAATGACAGGGTCTAGACTTCTGAAGTTCTCTGGATTTTTCAAACTATGTGAATGTGGAAAAAGATTAAACGGAAATACAAAGACTTTGATGGAAGGATACGAGGCCAGGGAATATATAATTGGTGGCCCTTCATACCCTCTCCTTCCATGGCTTATAAATCCTTACGAAAGTGACGGAAGTGGACTTTCAGATTCCATGTCTGATTTTAATGCTGTGCACGAATCTGCGAGATCACTCGCGGTGAAGGCATTCTCGCAGTTAAAGGGAAGTTGGAGAATCCTCAGCAAAGTCATGTGGAGGCCCGACAAACAGAAGCTGCCCAGTATTATATTGGTTTGTTGTTTACTCCACAATATCATTCTTGACAGTGGGGATAAGTTGCATTCCGATGTTGCTTTGCCTGGTCATCATGATTTTGGCTATGTAGAACAGGGTTGCAAGCAAGTTGATCCACTGGGGAGTGCATTGAGGGAAAACCTTGCTAAAAACCTGCAGTGCCGACAAGAGAGTGTTCCATCAAAGTAAAGAGTCTCTTCATGTATACACCTGGCAATTATTATGTTAGTATTTGCCTAACTTTTTAGTTCAACAGACCTTCCTCATGTGTAGATTCAGTTTCGTTTTTCCGTACAAAGACTAAGAGGTGTTGGACTAAAAGAGTCCGCACTCTTAGTTCACCACCCTTTGGCTGGTGTCATGTACATTAAGAGCCTATCACGAATCAGTTTTATCCTCTGAAAATGATCAAATAGCGTAACTATCGTATAAATTACTTAAAAGCCTTGTTCTGACCTGTGATCACATTTTACTGCGAACTAGATTTTATGGCAGAGTTGTTTGCTATGATTGAGTAGAGGCAACGGCACTTACGACACTAACTTGATTCAACTTATTACAGCATGCACAAATGCAAATGCATGAAGAATAGTGACGAGCGTTTTGCCTGCATTGCCTTTGGGGTCAATATGTGTGTGTGTGTGTGTGTGTTTGCTTAAGTGGCTGGTGTAATGGAGAATGGAGCTTGAATGTGTCCTACAGTGAGATCAGATTTCCTGGCTGCTCTGGTTGGCTACTACTCCTGGCAAATTCTCTGTTGGCAGCGCATGAAGTATCTTAAGAACTCAGAGTCAGTGAACTTACACGGCATAATGTCATTTCGTTTGTTCCAAATATTACAAAGCGCAGCTTCATTTGCTGGTTGGTTATATTGAATGGGCTCTCTACAGAAGATAGAATGGCTAGATGGTTCAACTCGGTTGATGCCAATATTGTGTTTTGATATGCTTGCCTCAGAGACTGGAAAAGTATTTAAAGTGACAGCCACACGGCTGACGTGGGACATGATGTGACCCATCAATCATATTGCCCGCATGCCATGCATCTCATCTTACGTGGTGCTTAAATTTGGGGATCATTCTCTTTTGATTGGCTTATCACATCACGTATATCACTGCCATGTAGCGTAGCCATTGCACTAAATACCTATTGGCGAGCGGCAATTTACCACATATGGGCTGCAAGGAACTTGAAGATTGACGAAGTTGAATTTCATGTTGGCAGCAGTGTTGTTTTTTAAATTCATTCTGATATACTGTATATAATGCATGATTTAAAAACTGGTGATTGTGTGGTTTTACTTTACCTCAACCTGTTGAGGTATGTATATAACTGTTTTCTGTAATAGCCTTAGCACTTTAAGGTTATGAATGAGATCTCTGGCTTACACAGCCAAAAAAGAAAAAGTCAACGTGATTAGAAATAATGCGACTCATACAGAACATGCGAGAAGAAATCACTGTGAATCTTTTTACACTGCATGAATTTAAGAACATGCGGTTCTGGCTGGACTGTCAAACACGAAGCAATCTTTTGAGGTAAAAAAAAGAAAAGAAAAACGCAGAGCAATCCAGAATCCATCAAGAGATTTTGGGCACTAGGAGCAGCTGATAGTGCATGAGAGTTTGACAAGTTTGTGCAGAAGCAAGAAGCAACCATGATCGGTGGCCTTTGATCTTTATGTTCTATAGTTTATACCGGAGCTTACTGCAAAATTCTTCAGATCCCAATTCCACTTTCAAAGTTACCTAAGATGGACATGTAGTAGAGTACATTCATCGATGACGTGTCCTAACAGAAAATCGGAAGCACGAGTAACAGTGATGACCTTCGAGATATTTCTTCATGTCTTCCCATGATCTCAGAAAGTAGACATAGAGCTGAAAAGAACAAGACGCTGAAACATGAAGGAGCTCTATTTAGTCTCTTCCTAGGATAAGGCCTGAGATACAATAGGATCCCTACACTAAAGAAGATAATGATCTCAGAAAGTTGACATAGAGCTGAAAAGAACAAGAAGCTGACATATAAAGGAGCTCTAATTAGTTGTTTCTTCCTAGAATAAGGTCTGAGATATACAATATGATCCCTACGCTAAAGAAGATAACATCTTTTTCTGCTAGACATGGCCATTGAACTAACTCTACTTCTGTCATTCCTCACTGCTTTTTGGACGGGAGTTGAACGCACGAGCAAAAGGCCGATTTCTTTCTGCTCTGTTGGTTTCTTGGTCTGCCACTTATTAGATAATCCCTCAGCAAAACTCTTGTCTTTCGGTCGACCACTCTGGTTCTTGTTCTGCACTCTTTTTCGTCGTCCATCTTCAGCAAAAGGAATTGTATCTTCTGCACTTCCAACTGAAGCTTCCCGATTTTCTCCGACCCTCTCCGAGCCTGCTCTGAAATCAGCCTCCTGGCGCAACCACGATCATCTGGATCTCTGGTGGATTTGCTGTCGCAGGAAGATAGGCGCCTCTCAGCGTTTCTAATCAACTTATTATTCGAGTCGGACAATTTGTTGATGGTCGATTGAGCTTCTTCCAGCTGCTCCGTCACATTGCTGTACTCGATGCCTTTTTCCATTCTGTTCTTCTCTGTGTTCTCCACCTTCCTCCTCAGATCCTGCACTGTAATTTGCAGGTTTGTCAGCTTCTGAGCATTAGCGTTAAGCCTCTCTAAGATCTTCCTCTTGATCCTGGCTCGACGAGGTTCTGTTAAGCTCTCGGGTATCTCTAATTTATCAACGCTGAGCTCCTTCTCATCAGGTGACTCTCCAGAAGGTTTACAGGACTTCTGTTCCTTATCTGCTTCGACAAAGTAATAGTCGTTGGGCATATCAAAGTTCTTGTGAGCTTTCCCGACTTTAAGATCGATAATCCCACTCGAGTCGCTGGTTTCCCACAGCTCGAGCATTCGATCTTCAGCCTCAACTGAGTCAGTCCTACGAGCCCCATAGGGCAACTGTTCGGAAATCTGGTCGAGCATAATGTCTTTTGGCAGAAGCTCATTCTCGGTTATAGACATCTGAAGAGTCGGTTTGCGTATCTTCAGGTCATTATCAGGGCCATCACCACGTTTTTCCTTTTCTTTTTTTCTTGGGACATGTTTCCAAGATCTGGTAGATTCCAACTCCTCCAATTTGGCATTCGAACACAAGTTTTCCAGAACTGTCGGCCCCTCAACTTTCAGCAACGTCTCTCCAATTACCTTGATTCTTAATTGCAGGTCCTCCATTGCAGAAAAACAATTTGGCACCATCAATCTTGTATTTCCAATGGATTCTGAAATCCCAGGTTGCTGTTGTGTCATCAAGTTGATTTCCTGGTAACGAGGGGAATATAAAGAAGAATATGAATCTGGAGTCACATGTTAATGTACTAGTAAAATACACAAACAACTGTTCTCTTGGTTAGCAAGAAGATTTCAGATTAATGTCCACAATAAGTTTGGTTAGAAAGTAAAGGATCGATGATCAATTTGGAAGGGCAACAATGTCATAAAGACTTCAAGTAATTGCACATGGAATAGTGCAGAAAGTTCCTGTGAACTAAGACAACGGACAGAAAAGCCAAATTATTTTCAACAAATTTAAAGAAAAAAGATGTAATGAGCAGATCTACCAGCATGCGGGACATTAAGGGCAGGGGGAAAAATTACCTTGACAACTTCTTTCTTGGATTTGTAAAATTCTTTATGGACACCAGTACAATTTTCCAATGAAGAAATACATTCTGCCAAAGAAAGTACTCCTGAAACATAAGAAGCAAGCTGAGTTTTCAGTCGGCCATTTTCTCCTTCCAAAGCAATGATTGTTTCTTTTAGCTGTTCAATCTCCACGCATCTCGCTTCACTTGCACTTTGATATGCTTCATTGAGCTCAAGAATTTCCTCCTGGAGAAATGCTTCATTGATCCTGGAGGTTATCAGTTCAGCCTCCAACTTCCATTTTGCTTCCTGAAGAAATCTCGACTCTCTGGTCCGATGACTCAAATCTTCGGACAGTTTGAGAATCTGCTTCTGTTGATGCTCTCGTCCTATCTTGATATCAGCATACTCCATCTTCAAATCCTCCAGCTTTTTCAGCAGCTCTAGCTTCTCGTTCTCAATTGCTCTCAATATTTCGGATTTCAGCACTTTTTCGTTGTCAATTCCCTCTGAGAACTTTTGCTTCAGTTCTTCATTCGTATCTATAACCTTTTGCAGGCCATACTTCAACACATCAAAGTTCTCAGATTTGACCCTTAGCTCTTGATGAAGGGCATTTCGTTCTGTTGCAAACTTTGTGGCCTCTAGTTCCAGTTGCTTGAGCAGTGAATATAGGACTGATTTTTCGAAAACCACCCGGAGATTTTCCTCTTCTAGCTTAGAAAAGGATTCTTGCAGATCTCTAATCTTTGCGAGAGTATTCCATATAAGATCAGGGTCCAGATCAATATGGTCTTCAAACTCTTGACACGAACAGATCTCAAGAGTCTTTGAAATCCGATACAATGCCAACCGTTCTACAGTAATTTCATCGGACAAAAGTTTGAGCTCGGCCAGATGTTCGAGATTTTCACTCTCCAAGTAAGAAATTTGCTTCTGCGAGAATTGCCATGTGTCCACAAGAGTATGATATCTGACTGAGAGTGAGAAATTCCTCTCCCGCAGATCCTCCAGGAGTTTCTGCAAAATGAAGATCTGCATGTGAGAGTCCAAAGCTTTTTCCAGTTCCTCTTCGCATTCTGTATCTTTACTCCGAGCTTCTTGCTGCAGGTGAACGATCTGGAACTCCACATCAGCTAACCGCGTCCTACTCAACTGCACAGAATTGTAATGTTCCTCGATCTCTATGTTCAAATCAAGCTGTAGCTTCTGGATGCTGGAGATCAAGGATTCTCTCTCTTCCTTCATACCCAAGTAACCAACTTTTAGTCCCTCGTAACTGCTCACCAGGCTTTCCAGTCTTTGTGAAAAGACGTGTAATTGATATTCCAGCTTTTTCTTCTCAGTGACTGTACTGAACTTTTCCTGCTCGTGTAACACAAGCATATCTTCTGCGTTCTTCACTTTGACCTGTTTTCCTTCAAGATCCACATACTCATCATTAAGCAAATTCTCAGAAGTATTGTTTTTCCCCATGAGTTTGTAAAAGTTGCCAATCATACTCTCTAAATAAGAAATCAGACTGGACTTATTAGCCAGGAGAGATTCACAGGATTCTTCCATTCCCTTCAATTTAAGCTTATACTCTTCCAACTCCACATTCAAATCCGAGATTCTATGCTCCAATAAGACAGTCTTCTCCACAAGCTTCTCGGAGACTTCCAGTTTCTTCAGTAGAGCGACTTTTTCACTTCGTTCTAAATTGCAGCACTCCTCAAGCTTTGAATTCGTATCCATCAACTCCATGAAAGCTGACCCCAAACACCCCGGATCAAGACCCACTGAAGCCACCTGCTCCATCACCGAGTAATGCTTCTTTCTCTGATCATCCAGTTGCTCTTTCAGATAGTAAATTTCTTTTTGAAGAGAATCTCGTTCACCCACTATAACTGCAGACTCCGCTTCAAGTTTGCGCATTATTTCTCGCATGCTCAAGATTTCATCTTCCAAGTTCTTTACTAAGAGTGATGAAGCCATATTGATCTCATTTAGATTCTTCTCCTCCTCACGGGCCTTCCGGATTTCATCCTTTAAACCCTTATTGTGCAATTCCATGTCTTCTAGAAGTTGAGTCTTCTCCTGAAGCTTCATGGCTAGAGACCTCAGCTGTTCCTGAGTCTCAAAATGAAAACTCTGTAGATTCTGAAAGGAAGTTTGAACCTCAGAAAACCGTAACCGTTCCTCTTGCACACAAGTCCAAAGCCTTCCCATTTCCTTCTGCTTCTCTGTAGTTTCTTCACTCTGAGCTTCCATTTTCTTTGTCAAAGCCTCCAAAGCAGACTGCAGAGTCTGATTAGATCTCTCCAAAAGAAGACACATTTCTTCAGCTTTCTTTAGCTTTGTCGAATCCTTGTCCAGATCAGGATCCAACATTTGGGCCTTGTTTTGCATAATTTCCTTCTCCAGATTAGAAATTGTCATCAGCAAATTGTTGCAACGTACAGCAGCAGCTTCCTTAATCTCTCTTGTATTCTCCTCGGCATCTTTTAATTTATCTTCCACATTTGATATTTTTTCAAGGCAGCTATTGTGCTGAAGAAGTGCAGCTTGTTTTTCAGCTTCCACCCTTACAAGATCTTGTTTCAGAGTTTCGGCCTTAGTTTCAGCTCTGTCAGCTCGCTGCTTGATTTCTTCCACCTCTTCTCGGGCACACGACACAGTTTTCTCAAGATCTCTTAATTTTTCTAAAGCCATGTGGTGCTGAATAAGATTGCCTTCCTTTTCACCTTGCAGATCTGCTAGTGCTGTCTTCAAAGATTGAGCTTCTGCCTCAGCTTCATTGGCCCTTCGAGTAAGTTCCAACTCCAATTTTGATAATCTCTCCAGACTCCGCTGGAACTGGAGCACGTAGACTTCTCTCTCGGCCTCCAACTCTGCAAGCGCTTGGTTCAAGTTCTGAATTTCTTTCTCAGTTTCACCTGCTCGCTCAAGTTCGCGTGTCATCACATCATGCTCACAAGTACATTGTGCACCGTTTTCTTTTTCTCCTGCATCCTGACGCATGAGAACCCCATTTTCTCTTCCTCCTCCTGAATCAGAAGTCTCTTCGACCTGTTTTGACTCATTTCTACTTCTCATGCCCTTGCAATCTTGATGCATGGCTCCATTTTTCTCACAAGCTTGGAAGTAAGACAGAGCTTGCTCCAAAATATCCTTAGGAGACTCGTCACTGTCAAGAAGCACTGGCTGGACTTGGTTGGGAAACACTTCTGCCATAGTTTTATGGGCCTGGCACAGAACCCCTGTGGCGTGATCATATCTCTCAGCTAATCCACGATACGCTCGGTAAAACTCTTCGACCAATTGCAGAAGTTCGGGCCGTCTCTTATAGTACATCTCTGCTCGTCTCGCGAATGAGTCAGCATCTTCTTCGATGATGTTAATGATCTGTTTGACTTTGGCATCCATATCTGTTCAAAAGGAGAAGGGGACGTACATTTAACGTTGTATGAAGACGCAATCATAACTCAACTCACTATCCTGGAATGTGAACTCTAACGCTTAACTGCAACATTGACACTAGTGTTGCAGGACCTCTTCTTTTCTCTGATTTTCAAGCAAATTTCCTAGTCTAAACATACAACATCGAAGGACTATTAAAGTTGAGTTGTCAATTCTGTGTCACAGAAGCAGTGACAAACAAGACCATAAGCAACGGAACCATACCTGTAAGACTTTCCATGAGCCATTTCGAATTCTTCGGGGTAATGTGACTACCCCACCACCAAGAATACATCCCCTTAGAATCTTCATTCGCAGTGGAGGCCATAACTCCACCCAACAGTGAGAAATTTTTGGCACGCTTATCTTGTTAAAACCCGCAGTTTTGGAACTAACAGCTACCTGATGCTGTAGAGCACGAAAAAGATCTCTCTTTATCTTGAGATGCAGATCCACCAAAAGTACACAAAAGAAGACAACTTTGCTTCATTTTGTTATGCAATGCCCACTAAAAATCATTGTCAAAACGAAAAATCAAGGGGCAGTAAGTAAAGTACCAGATCAACCGCATCGAGTTCCAGGAATCAGCACTTGTTCATCAAGTGATAACAGATTTACCTGATCAAAGACAGGTCATAAGGATCAGAACCAACAAAGACAGAGAAAAGATTTGACAAGTAGAGATTTTAACTAGGGATGCATAAATTCCTCATACACCATCATGTAATCAAATTGCATACCCAAAGAAAAAAACAATGCTTGGATGATTATGCAAAAAGAAGCCCACATTGTCCTCACATCACAAGACTGAAGGGGTTGAGAAACCCAGAACGAAAAAGTGGGAGAAAACGAAAGCTTTCTTGGTCAGCATAGAGAAATTGATCAACTGACAGGGAAACAATCAACATCAGACGAGTAACTGTACCAGAGAGAAGAGAGTTGAAACGTCGAGTGAGCTCTCGAAGAGACTCCTCAGCTTCTTTCCATGAAACCAACGTTCTCAAGAACTAATCTCCACCCAACAAAAGAGAAGAAAAGGAAGAGAGAAAGAGTAAAGCCTGCCAACAACAAGGAAGAGTGAAACAGAGCTCACCAAAGACACAAAGATTCCAACTCTTTGAGGTCTGTGAGAAAAGCAAACCATAGCTGCTTTCACTGTTCTTGGTCTAAAAATCTCAACCCCATTTCTTAGTTAGATCTCTCTCTCTCTCTCTCTCTCTCTCTCTCACGCACTCGCACTCGCACTCACACTCGCTCGCTCTACTCATTAGTGCTCGTTGCTCGCTGTTAAAGCTGCAATCTTTTTTGGGATTTTTGTATTGGGCGAGATAAAGAAAAAGACAAATGGAATGTGAGAATTCGTTTCGTGTTCCTGAAAAAAAACTAAGGAAAAATCCGAGCGATTGCGGAATAACTGTCGTCTTTTGCGAGTTCTTGGAAGGGGGTGAAATGACAAGAAAGCCCTTCCACCATGTCTCTCTTGTCGCGTCTCTGTCCGAATGTTTGACCGCTTTTTATCGTAAATGCGCGCAGATCACGATATGCATGGGAATTGCCAAAACCAAAATTAAGTGCGGGCAAAGGAAAATCGAAAAAGGAAATCGGAATATCGACGACGAAATAAAACATTTTTTGGAATATCGATTTGCCGAGGAAAATAATTATGAAATTCTTCATATCCCTATATTATAAAAAGCAACTTCTATAAAGGAAAGGAAGTTCCTATTTTTAAGTAATACCTTCCTTTTTTCCCCTCAAAAGTATCCTTGCCTCCTATGGAAATTGAAAAAAAAAATCACAAATAGCAAAATCAAATTTGCACCTTACTATCACTAATTTAATTAGGATAACATTAACGACTACCTAGAGTATTGGTGAAGCGAACAATCATAATGCATTTATTGTCTCGTGTTATGCATATCAGTGCCTTGAAAATCAAATTATTCCAAATAAAATACAATCAATAGGTGCCCAGAGCACTCGTCAAAATGACTCATTTCATCATGGCAAAAAAAATTACTGATTTTATCATGGCAAAAATAAAAGAATATGCAGATTTTTTATTTTTGGAATATTGATTTTCCATATTAAGAGAAAAATAATTACAATTTTTTCCATCAATTTCAACTCCACCTTTCGTCTAAAAATTTCAATTACGTCCTTTTGAGGGGAAAAAAAAAAGGAGGGTACTATTTAAAAACAGGAACTTGCTTTTCCTTTACATCATAGAAGAGATAATACATAGAGCAAGCAAAATAAGCACACGACAGATGAGCGTGCCCAAAAATGCAAACGATTAATTAATAAAGACAGAAACTTGACTATTTTAGGAAATTAACATAAATTATTCAAAATGATGGCAATTCATTTTCAATTGAAAATTCACTAAAAAAGTTCGTGTGTTTATGCGAATGTCATAAGATCGCTTTTAACTTATCAATTTTCCCTTCACAGAGCGATATCAATATATTCATGGGGTAAGGACATAATTGAAATTTTTAGGCGAAAGTTTGGAGTTGAAAGTGATATATAATTTGCACTATTATTTAGGGGGATGGACAAAATTGCAATTAGTTTTCTCTTAATATGGAAAATCAACATTTTAAAAATAAAAAATCTGCATATTCTTTTCGATTTTTCTTTGGTCAAACTTATTTTGGTTTGGCAAACAATGAAGGAAAGATTTTGCAATTTCAAATGCATTTATTGCCCCGTGCCATGCACAACTATACCTTGAAAATCGAATTATTCCATAATAGGATAAAATGAATAAGCCCGAATCACTCGTCAAAATGACTCATTTCATTATGGGAAAAAAAAAAAAATGGACGCACCATCTTGTGACGTGCAAAGACCTTTTCGTAATCAAATAAAACCCGCATCTTGAATTTTCATGCAATTTATCAGTCAGAGTTAGGCTCAGTATAAGAAGATCACGATGAGCAACCACTGACCATATGACTATACATAATC
Source organism: Metrosideros polymorpha var. glaberrima (assembly GCA_001662345.2). NCBI lineage: Eukaryota > Viridiplantae > Streptophyta > Magnoliopsida > Myrtales > Myrtaceae > Metrosideros > Metrosideros polymorpha. The sequence continues at coordinate 10,229,921 of BCNH02000008.1, read as the reverse complement.
AATCTTTGTAAAACAAAGAATAGTAATCGCGCTTAACGGACGCGAAATGAATTTATTTAATCCTCCTGACTAATAAACAAGAACCATTGAGGGACAAAATAGAAGAAGAAGAAGAAGAAGAAGAAGAAGAAGAAGAAGAGAAAACATGGCTCATCATTCCAAAGCGAAAAAGGCCATAAAAGCGAGGTTTTCCATTGCTTGCACCATAATTCATCTTTTAGTTTCATCTCACCAAGAACAGTATAAGAAAGGGGGACAAGATTGGAGACAAAGGCAATCACCTCGTTCCGCCACCATCTCATCATCATTGCTGATGCCAGCTTCGCATTGTGGCTGCTCGCAGAGTACTCCGTATGTACAAATACGACCTTCGTGCGCGTTTTATTAAGGTCGGCAACGACTTCCAATTTTTCAATGTATGATCTCGCGATTCTTTTTTTTGAATAAATGCCAAAATTGCATGGCTTGGCGAATGAAGAAATAAGCAGAGATATCTGGCTGAGATCTCTCCTGTAATAACCGTTGTTGTGTCTGTGTGCTTTGCAATTACGATAGTTGTCGCTAATGATTGATGATTTTCGATTGTTCTTGAGTAAATGTTCTGCGGAAATCTCGGCGCTGACATTGAAGGGCAGTAAAGTAATTGCGTCGAGATTGACGGGACAGGTGTCGCCATGGCGAAACAGGAGAATTAGGTGGGGGCCGATCGGGCCATGGAGATGGACCGTCTTCAATTCTTGATTTCGTCACAGCCAATGGGAGATCTCTCCGTGCAACTCGGACCCGCGTGACATCATGCTATTTCGATTACTATTGAGAATTTTACCCTTTTTTCCATCTTTGTTTCTTGTCACTTTTACTGATGATTGAATTTTATTTTTCTTATGACAGTTGAACTCATGACTCTTTTTTAAATTGAGTTGGGTGCCACACTAGTAGCTTTTCTTTTATTCTTTTTATGCAATTAATTATGTGACTTTCTTAATTTACGCATTCTAATCCTTTCCCACCAATATATGCTCATAGAGGGTATGAGGGATTGGGGGTGACCCTTACAATTTTCAAGTGAGAGTCGTCTAGAAAAGAGATTAATGAGCTTGGTGTGACCAATATTGTTAGTGGCAGGTGTAGCCCATGGAGTAACTTGTTCTACCCAAGGGCATGTGATACCCCAACAAAGGTTACAGTTCCTAGCCATTAGCAGTGGCAAGATCCCGAACCTTATCGCCATATATCAACTTATTCCAGTAAGGGTCGTGGAGCCCTTCCTCGTGTTTGATTGTACAAATTATAATTAGTCCTTTTTTAACATGCCATATGTTCCTTATAAATTATAAATGTTACTCATATACAAAACTAATTAAATATGAACATGAGTGATATTCATGTTTGTAACTCACTAATCACAAGGGTGATTGGAAGTTAGTTTCCTTCAACTAGAGATGAGGAAATCATAACCCTTTTTTACAACAATCTCACAACATGTTTGGTTTGGTTTGGCTTGACTTATTGCCATTGTGCCCATCCACCACACGCAATTGAGCCAAACCTCCAAAAAACTATATCTAAGATTACAATGTTGCATGCCGAAAAAAAATGTATAATTAAGGGGTGCATTTATTTCATAAAAAAAACAACATTTTAGAAAGTATCTTCCTAACACCGTTCATTTTATATTGGTTTTGGAAAATGAGTGAATGAAAAAAATATGTTCATTAATAACAACTTATATTTAAATATTTTTATTGATAACGAAAAATATAGCATTTATTATATTTTAAGTGATATAAACAATTAAAGTGAGAAAAACATTTAAATTGTCGCAAACATAAGCATTTTTCCTTCATTGGGCAATTTTTTATACCCGAAACTTCCAAATGGAAATAATCCGAGACAAAATGCAGCAACTCCAAGGCCAGACCAAATCAAGAGGGATGATCCAACCTAAAGGCATAGAGGCTGACTTTCCTGCCACATTACATGCTTTACCTTTATCTTAATTAAAGAGCATACTTTACCTTTATCTTAATTAAACAACTTAGTAATTCAGACTAATAACATATTATAATCATCGGTGTGGTGGAAAAGAATGGTCAGTGACCAAACCTCTGTCACGCCGCACACCATCTTCTTCTTCTTTTTTAAATTTATTTCGTGGTGGAGATTAAGTATAATTAATCCCATTTAACCAATTTTATTTATCATGCTAAACCAGAAATAAAACTTGTTTTTTACGTAAAAAAATGTAGATACCTCACTCAACATACGACATCAGGGAGTTCCATCGATTCGATTGATAACCGACATAAGCAATTGAGTTTGGAAAACAATATGTTCGGATATAGACACAAAGCAATTGGATTTTTTTTTACCAACTTTTTACTTTTATTTTTCTGTTTTGCTTCTCCACTAAAGTTTAGAATATTATCAAATTTCAATGCAAAAATACTGTATTTGAATCTACATCTTGATATTGAAATGTAAAGCTTGTCGAATTTAAATAAAATCAACATGTGTGAGCCGCAGATTTGATTTGAGCGGAAAAGCGAAGAACCGAGATTAATTAAGGTAATAGTGTGAAAATATATTGATAGTACTAACAACATTAATAGAAGAAGGGTCGTAGGCAAAATGCAGATAGGCTGGAATGATGATGTCCGGTGAAAGGTAGTGCAAGCCTGAGACATCAAATAGTGCATCAAACCACATCTTGCTAGGAGACATCCCAATTCACAACTCAAGAATGCCTTTTTCATGTCAATTTCATGCCTCATTTTATTAAATTCAGTCATGGTTCTTGTTTGTGGAACAAACGAACCTCCATGGGAAAGCACACTGCATAAACTCTCCAAAAGGCCTGACCAAACTATTAATGGAGTTTTGAAGACAAGCTCTCATGGATTGGAAGACAACGAGAGGGAAACTTTCCTCGACATTGCTTATTTTTTTTAAGAGGAAAAAATATAGAATACATCAAGGAAATTCTTGACAGCTGTGACTTCGACACGACTGTAGGAATAGAAATTCTTGTCGAGGGGTCCTTGAATAGAAAGTTAGAATAGGACCTTGCGGATGCGTGATTTGGTTTAGTTGATGGCTAACGATATTGTTAATCTGGAATGTCCCAATGATCCTCGGAACAACAGTTGATTATGGCTTGTTGAAGATGTTCTGGACATTCTGTGTCAAGATATGGTCAAAGTTGTTTATGTAAATTTTGCTACATCTCAATCTTTATGTTACTTTTATTTGAACAGTATTATGTAAATCTCAATGGGAATTTTGTGTGAAGACTGAATTTGCTCTGTTATGAATAGGTTAGACCTATCAAAATGAGTCCAAAACTCATTCGTTAACCCATTTTCATTTAAATGGGTTATACACTAGTCAACTAAAATTTGGGGCCAGCCATGAACGAGTTCTTAATGAAAGGGCCAAACTAAATGGGCCGTGAATGGGTTATATACAACCCACTTAATTCATTTTAACCCCCACACCTGCAACCACGACGGCTTCTCCTCCATGGCGTTGTATGCACCCGTACGCGTCCTTGCGAAGCTTTTTGAGCAGACATCTGAGTAGTGAGATAGTGGCGTGGTGTCGGAGGACATGATGAATTTACGGAAATGCCCTTAGGGAAAACCCTAGAGAGAAGGTAGAAGAAGAGAGAATGAACGTGGATTTCTAGAGAGAAAGTTGAAGAACATCAATTTCAGTCAATGCAAGTCCCTAGTTAGAGTTCCTGACCTTTCATTGGTTCCAAATCTAGAGAGCTTGAATCTTGATGGGTGCAAAAGCTTGGTGGACGTTCACCAATCCGTCGCATATCTTGACAAGTTAAAACTTTTGTCGCTACAGTTGTGCTCCAATCTTTAGTATATTTCCTGACACACTCGAGACAAAATCTCTTCAAACCCTCGATTGCTTTAGTTGTTGTAAACTTGAGAAGTTCTTTGATATGCTTGGAAAGATAGAACATCTAGATAAAACTTGATCTAGGAAGAACTCCCTGTATCAATTGAAAATCTTATCTCTGTGAAGAAAATATATTTAAGATATTGTAAAAACCTCACAAGGCTTCCATCCAGCGTTTATATGTTGCAAACTCTCGAGCATCTGAGTCTTCAAGGTTGCTCGAAGTTTGTCATGTTTCCAAAGATTAAAGGATTCAATGTGACAATCCGGGATTCCCAAATTTGAAAAGCCCAGAACTTAATGGTTGCAATTTATCATAAGTAGAGTTCTTCCAGTTTTCCCAAGTTGGTGCACCTAAATCTTTCTAAAAACAATTTTACTCATTTGCCGACTTGCATCAACAAATACGATGATTTGGAGCACTTGTTTGTAAATAAATGCAAGCAGTTACAAGAGATTCCTCAAATTTCGCCAAATATGCGTATGCTAAGGGCAAATAATTGCAAATCTCTACAAAAATTTCCAGATTTGTCGAGTCTCTCCTCCCATTGCCTTCAGTTTGACTTGTCTTCGTGATGTGAATCATTCCGCAAAGGGGTAAATATGGCTGATGTGTTATCACTCAAGGTTAGAGACTTTCTCTCTCTCACACACACACACACTAACTTCGAATGCTTGATATGCGTAGTATCTATAGGACAAGAGCTCCCGAAGATGAGAGAAGTTGACATTCTCCTAATTGGAAGAGAGATGCCAGAATGGTTTCTCCACTCTAAAGACGGTTCCATATCTTTCATGGCTCCCGGGGACTTGTATGACAAGTTCTTAGGACTAGTACTCTATCTTGTTCTTGGCTCGAAGGAAGGAAAAGCAATCGATGCCATATGTAACGTCCAAATAAGTTGTGAACGTCCATATCAGTGAGGGCAAAAGAAAGTGAAGAAAGAGTTACAGAAGTAGATTTGATCTAAATATGTTGTGAACCCATTTAACACCCATATTATTTTGGGTTTTACTACTCCAAACCCACTTACGACCCATTCACTAAATATAACTAACCTAATAATAACTCAACCCATCAAATATAAGTTAAAAAATGGGTTTATGACCTATTTTGACAGTTCTATTGGTAAGAGATAGATAGATGTCGAGTCAACCATTTATTGCTTCTTGTATTATTGTTATTATTATTATCATCCCCGATGCGCGTTTGCACTCTTTTGTCATGTCAACTTTGATACGAAATATTCAACATTTTTCCTTGTAGTATGAGATTTGTTCATTGAATCCCTTTTTATTTTGATCCAAATAATGAAGAAGTTATCAAAGCCAGTGTTTAAGGAAAATAAAAGTTGGTCATAATTAATCGACAGAGAAAAGATGGAAAAATTGTCAAAAAAATCATCAATTTATTGCACTTTTGTTGATTCAGTTCTAAACTTTTCAATTTTACCGATTCAGTCCTAAACCTATTGCACTTTTGCTGATTCAGTCCTAAACCTTTCGATTTTGCTGATTCAGTCCTAAATCTATTGCACTTTTGCCAATTCAGTCCTAAACCTTTTTATGATTTGACGAATCAGTCATAAACCTTTTTATGATTTGTCGATTCAATCCTAAACCTATAGGACTGATTTGGCAAATTATAAAAAGGTTTATGACTGATTCGTCAAATCATAAAAAGGTTTAAGACTGAATCGGCAAATCATAAAAAAGTTTAGGATTGAATCGGCAAAATTGAAAGGTTTAAGACTAAATCGGCAAAAATGTAATAGGTTTAGGACTTTTTTGACAATTTTCCCGAAGAAAGATAATCAATACCATTTTCTGTAATTGTATCAATTATTTGACCAGTTCCATGAAGAGCCATGAGTTTAAGCATGTACATATTCGACAATTCTTTTTAGAAAAAAAATCCTATCTGTCAACTTTTTTCAAAAAAAAGAAAAGGAAATTAAAGTAGAATTGTGAAGAAGCACTACAACTTAATCTAAAATTGTTTGCTTTTGAAAAAATTTGTGATATCATTAACAGATTATATGTGATTATATTTTGATATGATTATTTACTAATTTTGTAATTCATCTATTTTTCTAAATGCATTTTAAAGTACTAATGCAGCCTAAAGCATAGGATGCTTGCCAAATGATAACACATTATATATATGATATTCAAACAAATATTAAATAATTGCATTTTTTTCTTACAATGATAAATTTATGATTTTGAGCATATCCATGATTTAACATATTATCAATGCACTCCCAACCATCATGACCCATCCTTCGAAAACATCACGCTCCATTGATTCAAGTCACCGAAATTCGGACCGCAGCCTCGATAGCCGTTGTTGTGGTCATGCCGATGTCGAGGCCGAACCTTCACTTCATTCCTAGGTCGCCAATGCCCTGCCGTGACCGTTGTTGATTGAACCCTATGTAGGCTTGCTTCGCATAGGCCCCACAAGCTTATCACAACTAATTTTGCTAAAATGTGGTGCACCTGTTATTATGGTGACGAGGTACTATTACTTTAGCCAAAATTAAGTCGCCTCTGCCCCAGATGTATATGGTATAACAGCATATACTGTTCAAACAAGCAATTAATTTTTATAAGGACTAAATTAAAAAAAACAGTTGAGAAATCATAGGTGTACCTTAAAGTCAAACATCGCAAGACGTCTTCTATCTGCACGGGTTCTTCATTGGCAAGAGATAGTCGTTTATATTGATAGTTTCTTTTTATTATTGCCATTAAGTAAATTTGACTATAAATTCTATGTATTTATCGATTGAATTATTTTAATCATTACATTTTATTTATTTTTGTTATGTGAATTTCCTTATTTGGTGACCTTATCTTTGTTCATTAAGGTTTCCTCCACAGTATTAAACTGTCTATTTCAACTCAGGAAAAACTATTTGTTAATGCTCATTGACTTCTCTATTGTCAAGGATTTAAGCTAATATTCTAAAATCGATGTACCTTGAAATAACTGTGAATATCAAATTAGAAAGTTCTTTGAAAAAAGTAATCTACTAACAAGTTAAATTTAAAATAATACACAGTGATTTGGTTAATTCATTGACAATATCTTCTAATTATTATATGTATAATGAGTTCGATTAGGAGGTGTAGAAACATGTTTTTTTTTATATATATAAAAAATGAGATAAATGTATTGAAAGTCAAAAAACTTGTTGCGAAAGTGCAATTGAGTCTTAAAACTTTCAAAAAGTGCAATCAAGTCCTAAAACTTGTTCCGAAAGTGCAATCGAGTCATAAAACTTTTAAAATGTGCAACTAACATAAGAACTTGATTGCAATTTGATAAATTTTAGGACTTGTTTGTACTTTTTAAAAGTTTTAGGAATCAATTGTACGTGACAAGTTTTAGGACTTTTAACGCACTTATCCCAAAGAAAATTATATTTATTGCTCAAAGTGGGTTGAAGCACCAAGAACCTACTTCTGCATTTCAGCTCCTATTTCATCTTTCTTTTATTATTCCTACAGTATAGTCAAATAATTCAACCCAAAATTCTCCCTTGACGAGGGGGCCATCTTCTTCCTGCCTTTTCGAAAAAAAAATAAAAAATCTTCTTCATGCCTTCTTCCCTCTCATTTTCTCTAAATTTTGGAGTTTCTCAGCCATCTTTTTCATGCCATTTGCATAAAGATTCTCTTACTAAAAGTCTAGGAGGTGTATCCTCATCTTTATTAAGAACATTTATAGTTCTTGCTTTATCTTTCCATCCCTCTTCAGTCAACATAGACTCCGCCTTGTCTAAAGTATTCTTCGCGCGTCTTTTTGGGCAAAAAGCCTTCATCCCGTGTTTTCTTCGGGGCTCTTACTCCTTTCAGCTTCAACATTCTGGAGATAGGGCATCCATAAGGGATAAGAGTGTACATAGTCCGGGTTGGTCCAATCTCCGTATAGAACCGGAGACCAGATCGATAGTCCCGGTCCTCAAATTTTCGGGACTAGACCAAGATTGAACCGGTCCCAATAAGACCGGCAAACAAGCCGAAAAAGCCGTGGTAACTCGTGATTCCACTTATCGCAGATCTTGGAGAGCTCGGCCTCGACCTTGTGGAGGCATGGCGGATGCCGACGATGTTCTTGTAAGCGACGGAGAGGAGGCGCGGTGCATGTCAATGACGTTTTTGTAAGCTTGTAGTGCTCGGCCTATGTCAAGAAGCTTGACATCCTTCATGCTTTTGTTGAGTTCTCAGAGAGAGAGAGAGAGAGAGAGAGAGAGAGATATGGGACAAGAGGACATGTGAGGAGGAGAGAAAAGAGGAAAAAAGAGAGATAGGACAAGAGAAGGGGGCAAAATTGAAGAACAGGAGAGAGAGATGAGACAAGAGGAGGGGGGAGAAATGAGATGATTGGACAAGAAGAAGGGAGAGGAGAAGAGAGAGATGAGATAGTTCGAGGAGGGGCATATATATCATATCTTTTTTTTATCGGTCCGGTCCAATCCCATCGGAGGAACAGGACCGCCTAGCCACTGATTTCATTTATTGGGACCGGGGACTGGACCAGTACTCTCAAGGACCGGACCAATCTGACTGATCCGATCTGGTCCTAGTCCGATCCAGACAATCCCAATCGAGTTTGTTCACCCCTAATAAGGGAAGAACCCTCCATGCCTTCTTTCTAGTCTCATGAATGTGAGTGAAATCCAACAGGATAGACTGATAATATTTCGTAATCCTTGAATCGAATTGAGTCAATAGAGCCAACCTTCTTGATATCTCTTTTCTTGTTTTTTTTTCCCCAAGTTCCTGATATGGCCTCTTCCAAAAGGAATTACGATGTGTTCTTGAGCTTTAGAGGCACGGACGTCCGCAACAACTTCCTCGATCATCTCTACGCAGCTTTGGATCAGAAAGGGGTACATGCTTTTGTGAATAGCGAGGAGCTCAGGAAAGGAGAGCAAATATTGCCAGTGCTTATGAGGGCAATCGTGGAATCGCGTGTCGCGATCATCATTTTCTCTTAGGACTACGCTTCCTCATGGTGGTGTTTGGAAGAGGTGGCGAAGATCATGGAGTGCAAGGCACAGAAGGAGCTGATTGTGATGCCAGTGTTTTACAAAGTGAAACCAAGAGAAGTGAGAGGGGAGAGAGAGCGTTATGAGAGAGCTATGGCTAAGCATGAGTCCAAGTTTGTCTGGGTGGGATTTTAATGATGGGTAAGTACGAAATTGATGTGATGCACTGCTTTGCCATTGTTAGCTGGTGATTGTTTGTTATATTTCAAAACTTATGCAATAAACTACCCCTGAAAGCTGAAAATACAAAGCGGAGATATACTAGATAGCAAACTCAAAGTTCGAAAACGAAAACTTCAAGAGAATTTTTTGAATTTGATTATTGCTGTGTGGATCATGAGAATTTTTTGTCTTCCATAAAAGTTTGGTTAATAGTTACTTAGTCATTATTGTCTTCAGGCACAGGTTCTTCGTAATTTTCCTTGGGTAGACGTTAGGTCAGGTTCACCAAATGTGTTAATTTCTTTTCATCTTATTATTTTCTAACCTTCTTATGTCATTTTCCTTATGACTTTAGAGGTTGAATTCCGGCCATGGCTTTGAAATGCTAAAACATGTTTCTCTTTCTTTTGAGTGCTTATCAGAGATGAAGCGGAGCTCATACAATGCATCGTGAAGAAATTATCAAGTCATCTACAGCGAACACCCTTACATGTTGCTAAGTATCCGGTCGGAATAGATTCTAAAGTTCAAGAACTGATATCACCGTCGCAAAAAGAGTCGGACGATGATGTTCTCATGATAGGTCTATGGGGCCTGGAGGCATAGGGAAGACGACTATTGCTAAAGCGATATATAATGCTATTGAGAGACAATTTCAGGGATCTAGTTTTTTAGCTTGAGTTAGAGAAACTTCAAACGAAAGCAATGATCTAGTTGCAAGAAAATCTTCTAAGCGAGATCTTATATCATAGACATCTAATGGTCTATAGTGTTGACGGAGGAATTAATTTGATAAGGAAAAGACTTTGTTGCAAGAAGGTTCTCCTGGTTCTTGATGTTGTTGACTAGTTGCATCAACTGAATGCATTAGCTAGAGAAGGCAATTGGTTTGGCAAAAGAAGTAGAATCTTCGTAACATCAAGGAATGAACATTTGCTAACTTCTAATGGCATAAATTGTGTGCACGAAGCTAAAACTTTAGAAGACGATGAAGCATTAGACCTTCTTGGTTGGCATGCCTTTCAAAATTGCAAGGAAGTTGAAATATGAAGGGATCTCATAAAAGGAGCACTGCGTTACGCTAATGGCCTTCCATTAGCCCTCGAAGTGTTGGGCTCATTCTTATATGGAAGAAAGGAACGTGCATGGGAAAGTGCATTGCATAAACTCTCCAAAAGTCCTGACCAAACTATCAATCGAGTTCTGAAGACAAGCTTCGATGGATTGGAGGACAATGAGAGGGAGGATTTCCATGATATTGCTTGTTTCTTTAAGGGAGAAAGAATAGTATACATAAAAAAACGTTCTTGTCAGCCGTGACTTTGACACAACCATAGGCACGGAAATTCTTATCAAGAGGTCCTTCATAAGAGAGGAGTTTGGAACCCTGCAGATGCATGATTTGGTTCAGTTGATGGGTAAGGTTATTGTTAATCAGGAATGTCTCGATGATCTTGGGAAACACAATAAATTATAGCTTTGTAAAGTTTACACCTTTGGTTAGTGTTCTTGACCTTTTACCGGTTCTGAATCTGGAGCGCTTGAATCTTGATGGGTGCAAAAGCTTGGTGGAGGTTCACCAATCCGTCGGCTACGATTTTGCTCTAATCTTAGTATCTTTCCTAACACACTCAAGACAAAATCTCTTCAAACTCTTAATCTCTGTGGTTGCTCTAAACTTGATAAGTTCTCCGAGATACCGGGAAAGATGGAACATCTAAATATATATAATTTAGGAAGCACGGCTATTAAAGAACTCCCGGCATCAATTGAAAATCTTATCTCTATTAAGAAAATATATTTATTTTGTTGTAAAAACCTCACAAGGCTTCCATCAAGCGTTAATAATTTGCAAACTATCGAGCATCTGATTCTCCTGGGTTGCTTGAATTTTGTCACGTTTCCAAAGAACTTGGAGGATTCAACTGATCCTAATGACAACCTGGGAGTCCCAAATTTATACTATTTAAACATCTCAGCCTGCAATCTATCGAAAGTAGAGTTCCTTGAGAGTTCTTCCAGTAGTTTTCTCAAATTGAAATTGCTAAATCTTTCCAAACACAAGTTTACTCATCTGCCAACATGCATCAACAAATACGATAATTTGGAATTGTTGGGTGTGGAGGGTTGCAAGCAGCTACAAGAGATTCCTCAACTTCCGCCAAATCTGCGAATCCTAACGATAAATAATTGTAAATCTCTACAAAAATTCTCAGATTTGTCGAGTCTCTCCTCCAACTGCCGTCTGGTTGACTTGTCTTCACGTTGTGGATTATTCTGCAAAGGGGCAAATATGGCTGATGTGTTGTCACGCGAGGTTGGACTCTCTCTCTCTCTCTCTCACACGCACACTAACTTTGAATGCTTGATATGCATACTATCTGTATGACAGGAGCTCCAGAAGATGAGAGAAGTTGACATTGTCCTAAGTGGAAGAAAGATGCCAGAATGGTTTCTCCACTATGAAGACGGTTCCCTATCTTTTATCGTTATGGCAAGCTCTTAGGACTAGCATTCTGTGTTGTTCTTGGCTCGAAGGAAGGAAAAGCTGTCGATGCTCGATGTCACGTCCGAATTCTTGCTAATGGCCAACAGGTGATCAACCAGACCAGATGCTTTTATGCATTGGAATCCGATCATGTGTGGATTGTATATAAAATGGAATCTTCTGCAATGTGATTCGATCCATTTCCAAGTTTGCCTTGGAGTATCAGAAGGAAGATTGAAAAAGTGTGGATTCTGTCTAATATGCAAGCAAGAGGAGAATAATCTGAGGGTCGTGCTCCGACACCCTCATCCGATAAACAAATTGGTTTTTTGGAGGAAAGGGTCTCGGAGAAAGACAATCGGATAGACACCAAGGAAGAAGATAGTTCAAGCGATACAAATGATGAACTTATCAAAGCAGAGCAGAGAGATGAAATCTGGCGAATGTTAGGGTGCAAGTGGAGGATCGCCGATGCTTGGTCATGCTGATTTTCAAGCCGTTTGCTCTTCCCTTCCTTTTTTCCATCTCCACTAGAAGTTTTTAAATGTCTGCTCCTTCAATTCAAATTCAAAATCATTATGAAACCCAGGTTTCACATTGATGCTACTGAAATGGTTGAGGAACTTTCTTTTTCCCTCTCTTTCTTTTATGATTAGTGATGTAGAGTGAATTAACTCAAAATGGCCATGGCCTTCCAAGTTGCTCTGTGAAACTTATCCCATAAACCCTTGTCACCTCTCTTCATTCAATTAATGATGTCAATACTTCATGCTCGAAAATCCTGAGACAGTAAGTTTTGCTCAATCTAATACGATCTTCGTTTTTAGGAAAGTGTTGACCTAATCGTCTCAAAGATCAAAACGTCTGCACAGAGAAGATTGGTTTGATTCCTCCCACTTCCTTTAACATTAATCAAACACATCACTTAAACATAGTTGTCGCATCAAAGTGTCTTACCATGTCCGTGTCGATTCTCAAGCTTCGACAACGGTTTTGAGCAGCTGAAATCTTGTACGCTGAGAGACGACTTCAAACAGATTTGAAGCAGCAATCTCACACGCCAATCCCTCTAATGAAACAGCTGTTATGTCTGACCGAATTCATATTGTCAAGTTCTTCTTCCTGCCTTCTTCCCTCTCATTTTCTCTCCCTCTGACGTGGATGGGTGCCCACCACACAATTAAATAAAGAATGCCCAACATTGTTTCTTCTTCCACTGCACGTTTCCTTCATTTAATGCAAAGGTGGTGTAGACTCTCTTTTTCAGCTGAAGCAAATCTCTGACTTTGCTCACAGTCCCGTGTGTAGCCAAGGAAATTAGGAAGGTACGCGTGCTGCTTCCTCTGATTTCTTCCTTTAGCATGGAGAGCATTTAATGTATGAATTACGGCCGGCGTGCTAAACAAAATCGTAGACGAACACAAAAGTCTAACTTGGACTTTATTTATGGAGATAGACTCGCATGCTTTAATTTTGATATTTGTTCAACGGACTCAAATTCGAAATATATTTTAACAAACAACATAAACTCCACCTTGTCTGAAGTATTCTTCACACGTCTTTTTGGGCAAAGAGCCATCATCCCGCATTTTCTTGAGTGCTCTTACTCCTTTGAGCTTCAACATTCTGGAGATAAGGCATCCATAAGGGAAGATCCCTCCATGCCTTCTTTCTAGCCTCATAAATGTGAGTGAAATCCAAAGGCATAGACGGATAATATTTCGTAATCCTAGAATCGAATCGAGTCAATAGAGCCAACCTTCCTGATATCTCTTTTCTTGTTTTTTTTCCCAAGTTCCTGACATGGCCTCTTCCAAAAAGAATTACGATGTGTTCTTGAGCTTCAGAGGCACGGACGTTCGCAACAGCTTCCTCAGTCATCTCTATGCAGCTTTGGATCAGAAAGGGGTACACGCTTTTGTGGATAGCGAGGAGCTCAGGAAAGGAGAGCAAATATCGCCAGCGCTTATGAGGGCGATCGAGGAATCGCGTGTCGCGATCATCATTTTCTCCGAGGACTACGCTTCCTCACGGTGGTGTTTGGAAGAGGTAACGAAGATAATGGAGTGCAAGGCACAAAAGGAGCTGATTGCGTTGCCGGTGTTTTACAAAGTGAAACCAAGAGAAGTGAGAGGAAGGAGAGAGGGTTATGGGAGAGTTATGGCTAAGCACGAAACAAAGTTTGGGAAGGATTCAGAGACAGTAAAGAGATGGAAGAAGGCTCTCTTTGACGCCGGTAGCTTGTCTGGGTGGAATTTTAATGATGGGTAAGTAAGTAATTCATTTGACACACTACTTTGCCATTGTTGGCTGATAATTGTTTGTTATATTTCAAATCGTACGCAATAAAACTACCCCCGAAAGCTTATTGATTTTGTCAAATTGGCCTTTTGTTTGAAGATACAAAGCGGACATATGGCACGTCTGTTTTTCATTCTGCTCTAGAATTCAACTTCTAGCCAAAAATAATTTTGCTCCGGAATGAGAAATGCATTTTTAGAATGTTACCAAACGTGCTCTCATTTTACTTTTGCTTTTGGCAAGTTACCAAATGGTGACTAGCGTCCGACGGCGGCCGAGGATCGGCGACCGACGAGGACCGGCAATCGAGCTTCGATGGTGAGGCTCGATCGTCGCTCGGCCGAGCCTCACCATCGCTCGACCCAAGCTAGGCCAAGCATCGACCTCGCTTGGGTGACCTCATCAAGGCTCGGGCCCAAGCTCTGCCGAGGTCAGCCTTGCCTGGCTTGACCCAGTCGAGGAGAGCTCAGCTGAGCTTGCCGTCACTCAGCCGAGCTTGCCTGGCCCAACCTAGGCGATGCGAGCGTCGACCTTGTGCTTGAGAGAGAGGGTGGGGCAGATCGGCGTTTCGGTTACCAATAGAGGTGAAAACGTGAAGTGAACTTACAGATCAGACAGTCAGAAGAATGATTTGAGCGGCGGCAGAGGTGGCGGCGGTGGAAGTGAAGCTTTGGGTGGAAGGGGAAGTTCTTTGGTGAAGGGAGAATGAAGAAAGAAAGGAGAAGGAAAAGTTGAGAAGTGAAGGTGAGAAGTGGAAAGAACGTGAGAAGTGAAAAAATGGAAAAGAGAGAATCACTTCTGATAGCCAGAGAATCACTTCTTTTGCCAAACACAATTCTGCTCCAGAAATAGAAAAATGCTTAAGAAGTAATTCTTTACCAAACGTATTTCTGCTCTAGAAATGCTTCTGGAGCAGAATTAGAATTTATAGAGTGTTACCAAACGCGCCCTAATAGACAACAAACTTAAAATTCGAATAACCAAAACTACAAGCTAGTAGATTCTTTGAATTCGATTCTTGCTATGTAGATCATGAGAACTTTTTGTCTTCAATAAAAGTGTGGTTAATAGTTACTTAGTCATTATTGTCTTCAAGCACAGGTTCTTCATAATTTTCCTTGGTCAGACGCGGGGGCAGGTCCACCAGATGTGTTAATTTCTTTTCATCTTATTATTTGCTAACCTTCTTATGTTATTTTCCTTATGACATAAGAGGTTGAATTTCAGCCATGGCTTTGAAACATGTTTCTCTTTCTTTTGAGTGCTTATCAGAGATGAAGCGGAGCTCATACAATGCATTGTGAAGGAATTATCAAGTCATCTACAGCGAATGCCCTTACATGTTGCTAAGTATCCGGTCGGAATAGATTCTCGAGTTCAAGAACTGATATCACTATCGCAAAAAGAGTCAGATGATGATGTTCTCATGATAGGTCTATGGGGACCTGGAGGCATAGGGAAGACGACGATTGCTAAAGCGATATATAATGCTATTGAGAGACAGTTTCAGGGATCTAGTTTTTTGGGGCAAGTTAGAGAAACTTCAAAAGAAAGCAATGGTCTAGTTGCTTTGCAAGAAAATTTTCTATCGGAGATATTATCTCGTAGACATCTAACGGTCTATAGTATCGACGGAGGAATCAATTTGATAAGGGAAAGACTTTGTTTCAAGAAGATTCTCTTGGTTCTTGATGATGTTGACCAGTTGCATCAACTGAATGCGTTAGCTGGGGAAGGCAATTGGTTTGGCAAAGGAAGTAGAATCTTTGTAACATCAAGGGATAAACATTTGCTAACTTCTCATGGCATAAATAGTGTGTATGAAGTTAAAACTTTAAAAGACAATGAAGCATTGGACCTTTTTGGTCGACATGCCTTTCAAAATTGCAAGGAAGTTGAAATAAGAAGGGATCTCATAGATAGAGCACTGCATTACGCCAATGGCCTTCCATTAGCCCTCGAAGTGTTGGGCTCATTCTTATGTGGAAGAAAGGAACCTGCATGGGAAAGTGCATTGCATAAACTCTCCAAAAGTCCTGACCAAACTATCAATCGAGTTTTGAAGACAAGCTTTGATGGATTGGAGGACAACGAGAGGGAGATTTTCCTCGACATTGCTTGTTTTTTTAAGGGAAAAAGTATAGAATACATTAAGAATGTTCTTGACAGCTGCGACTTTGACACAATTATAGGCATAGAAATTCTTATTGAGAGGTCCTTAATAAGAAATGAGCATGGAAAATTGCAGATGCATGATTTGGTTCAGTTGATGGGTAAAGATATTGTTAATCTGGAATATCCCAATGATCCTGGGAAGCGCAGTAGGTTATGGCTTTTTGAAGATGTTATGGACATTTTATGTGAAGATACGGTAAATGTTGTTTATGTAAAATTTGGGCAAAAAGATACCATAAGTGTTAAAATTTGTGTACGACGCTCACTTTAGTGCTAAAACTATTTTTTGAATCACTTAAGTGCCAAATCAGAGAAAATCCAACCAAATTGATTACGTGACTTGCTAAAGGTTGATGTGGCATTTTAAAATTAATATCTCCTTCCTACGTGGCATTTTTTATTATATTTTCGTCAAATTTTAGTTATATTACAATAAAAACTAAAAAAAGCTAAATATTTACTAGAAAAAAAGAAGAAGGGTAGGGCGCAGGGCAAGGCCTTGTCGGTGGACAGCGGCAGCAACGCCCACCGGCAAGGCCCTGCCCTACCCTTCTCTCTCTGTCTCTCTTTTTATTTTTAGTTTTTTTATTTTTTATTCAAATAATAAAATTTGAAGAAGAAAATATGCTTTTTTTATATTTAATCTAATTAAGTTTGTAATTTTTATTTTTTTTAATATGGCTTTTTATTTGTTTAAAATGCTGACTGGACCTTTGGCGAGCCACGTTGTCTCAAAATATTAATAAAAAAAAAGGCCATGTCCGTTTTCTAGCTGCCACGTCAGTTTCAAATCGAAGTTGACACTTAAGTGATCGTTTTTCAAAGGAGTCAGTACTTAAGTGATCTGAAAAAGTGTTTTTGCACTAAAGTAAGCGTCATACACAAGTTTTGGCACTTTTGGTGTCCTTTTTGCTGTAAATTTTGCTATATTTGAAGTTTTATGTTACTTTGATTTGGACAGTATAATGTAAATCTCAATGGATATTTTGTTTGACGACTGCATTTGCTATGTTGTGGACAGGGAACGAATGCAATAAAGGCCATAGCATTGGACTTGCCCGCCCTAGAGGAGATAAGTATGAGCACTGATGCTTTCACCAACATGAAAAAGTTGAGAATGCTCATTTTGCCTGAAGTGCACATCTCTTCAAAAGGCCCTGTACATCTCCCTAACAATCTAAGATGGATTACATGGCCCAATGCCCCGTATCTAGAATTTGGCTCTGGTCTAAAGAAACTTGTTGGACTTGATGTCCCAAATAGTCATATCCAACAATTAGAAGGTAAATTTAAGGTAGGCCCTTGTGATGATTTAGTTTCCCTTTTTATAGCTATAAATATTTGCAGAGCATAATAACTGTACTGGTATTTGTTTTTTTTACAGAATTTTAGTAAGTTGAAGGACATCAATTTCGGGCGATGCAAGTCCCTGGTTAGTGTTCCTGACTTTTTATCGATTCCAAACCTGGAGAGCTTGAATCTTGATGGGTGCAAAAGCTTGGTGGAGGTTCACCAATCCGTCGGCTATCTTGACAAGTTAAAATTTTTGTCGCTGCAGTTGTGCTCTAATCTTAGTATCTTTCCTAACACACTCAAGACAAAATCTCTTCAAACCCTTAATCTCTTTGGTTGCTCTAAACTTGATAAGTTCTCTGATATATCAGGAAAGATGGAACATCTAGGAGAACTTAATCTAGGAAGGACGGCTATTAAAGAACTCCCGGCATCAATTGAAAATCTTATCTCTATTAAAAGTATAAGTTTAGAATATTGTAAGAACCTCACAAAGCTTCCATCAAGCATTTATAAGTTGCAAACTCTCGAGGGTCTGAATCTTAGAGGCTGCTCGAAGTTTGTCACGTTTCCAAAGAACTTGGAGGATTCAACTGATTTGGGAGTTCCAAATTTATACTATTTAATCCTCTCAGGCTGCAATCTATCGGAAGTAGAGTTCCTTGAGAGTTCTTCCAGTTTTCCCAAATTGATACTCCTAAATCTTTCCAAAAACAAGTTCATTCATTTGCCGACATGCATCAACAAATACGATAATTTGAATTTGTTGTGTGTGGATGGTTGCGAGAAGCTACAAGAGATTCCTCAACTTCCGCCAAGTATGCGAATTCTATTGGCAAAGAATTGTAAATCTCTACAAAAATTCCCAGATTTGTGGAGTCACTCCTCCAAGTGCCTTGAGGTTGACTTGTCTTCATGTTGTGGATTATTCCGCAAAGGGGCAAATATGGCTGATGTGTTATCACGCAAGGTTAGACTCTCTCTCTCTCTCTCACCCACATACACATACTAACTTTGAATGCTTGATATGCATACTATCTGCATGACAGGAGCTCTCGAAGATGAGTGAAGTTGACATTGTCCTAAGTGGAAGAGAGATGCCAGAATGGTTTCTCCACTTTGAAGACGGTTCCATAGCTCTCATCGTTCCCAGGGACTTGTATGGCAAGCACTTAGGACTAGCTCTCTGTGTTGTTCTTGGCTCGAAGGAAGGAAAAGCTGTCGATGCTCAATGTCACGTCCGAATTCTTGCTAATGGCCGACATGTGATTACCCGGACTAGATACTTTGATGCATTGGAATCCGATCTTATGTGGATTGTATATCTCCGGCACACACTGCTATATATAGAACACAATCTTCTGCGAGACGATTCGATCCATTTCCAAGTTTGCCTTGGAGTATCGGAAGGGAGATTGAAAAAGTGTGGATTCCGTCTAATATGCGAGCAAGAGGAGGATGATCTGAGGGTGGTGCTCCAACACCCTCAGCCAATAGAAACAAATTGGTTTTTGGAGGAAGACAATCGGATAGACACCAGGGAAGAAGATAGTTCAAGTGATACAGATGATGAACTTATCAAAAAAGAGCAGAGAGATGATATCTGGCGATCGTTAAGCTGCTGTCTGTGGAGAAGCAATACTTGGTCATGCTGATTCTTCCCTTCCTTTTTTCCGTCTCCACTAGAAGTTTTTAAATGTCTGCTCCTTCAATTCTAATTCAAAATCATTATGAAGCACAGGTTTCACATTGATGCTACTGAAATAGTTGAGTAACTTTCTTTTTCCCTCTCTTTTCTTTAGGAAAAATTTCAAATAAAGACATAAAATCTCCTCATTTTCTCAAATAAGGACTTGAAGTAAACCTTGCTTAAAAAAAAAAAATCTGACTCAATGGTATTTTTGTCATTTTACTTTTTTATTATCAATTTTTCTTTTATTTTTGCATTTTTATCTTCAACTAACCGACCTTTCCCTGCTACTCCAAATGAGACTCCGCCCTTCTCTCCTTGATCAAAGCTTCGGTCCTCTTCTGCATGCTCGTCAGCACGTGCGCCACCAGACCAACATTGATTGCCGCCACATCCTCCGCCCTCACGGCCATCACCTCCTCCGTCTCCGCCTCATCCAACTCCCAGATTAGGCACAAGCAGAACCCCCTTGAGATCTCTGAGTCGCTGTCTGCTCTGAATCTCATCCTCCTCTTGCCGCAGCGCGACTCGCTGTACGTCCCAACCTCGAGCCACACCCAGGTCGTGCAGCCGGTGGCTCGATTCGCATCGAGTCGAGCCGACGAGTCGAAGGGAGGCAGGAATGCCACGTGGTGCAGCCGCTTCACCTTGTCGATAGGCTCCACCAGGGAGCGGAACTCCGAGGCCAGGCGCCGGAGCCGATCGGGAGCCGCGGCCGCCATGGCGCTGGAGAGCAACCTTGAGTGATGAGGGGATCCAGAGGGGTCGCTGTCGAGGCTAAGAGAGTTCGTCACCAGCCTGTGGCGTAGCTCGCGTGTGTCGCTAGCAAGGATCAGGAGGCCGAGTCGAGGGAAAGCGCATAGAGAAGGAAGCGGAGGTCGGAGTGGAAGACGTTAAGTTCATGTTTGGAAGAGAGAACATGAAGCGGCATTTGGCGAGAAAGTGAGGAAGAGAAGGGAAAATGGATCGAGAAAAATGCAGGAAAAAAGAAAGAAGGAAAAAAAAAGTAAAATGACAAAAATGCCCTTGAGGTTAGGTCTTTTTCTAAAAAAATCAAGGCACTTCAGACTGTTATTTAAAACAAAATACACTTCACATCTATATTTGAGAAAATGAGAGTACTTTAGACCTTTATTTAAAACAACGTCTACTTCATGTTCTTATTTAAGAAAATGAGGGCACTTCTGACCCTTATTTGAAAATTTTCCCTTTCCTTTATGATTTGTGGTGGAGAGTGAATCAGCACAAAATTAAGTGGAATGCTTCTTGAATGGCCATGGTCTTCCAAGTTGCTCCGTAAAACTTATCACATAGACCCCTATCGCCTCTCTTCATTCGATTAATGATGCCAATACTTCATGCTTGAAAATTTTGAGATAGTAATTTTTGCTCAATCTAATACGACATGTTGAACTAATCGTCTCGAAGATCAAAACGTACGCACGGGGAATATTAGTTGATTCCTCCCACTTCCTTTAACATTAATCAAACACATAACTCATACATAGTTTGTCGCATCAAAGTGTCTTACCATGTCCGTGTCGATTCTCAAGCTTTGACAACAGTTTTGAGCAGCTAAAATCTCGTAGGCTGCAGGACAACTTCAAACAGATCTAAAGCAGCAATCTCGAACGCTAATCCCTCTAGTGAAACAGCTGTTATGTCTGACCAAATCCATATTGTCAGGATCTTCAGTCCCATCCTCGTCTGATCTCTCCCTTCGTTCTCTCAATCTCTTTAGCAACGCCTGGGATTCCATCATCTTCGCTCTACAACATTGTGAGTTTTAGACGGATGATGAAATTATATTACACTATCCCGATGAATGCCGAGGGAGAATTTCTGTGTCTCAAATTGTTTCCATGTGTCTGGACGATCTGTCATTGCCCAATTGTTTCCTTCCTTTATGGGTGTTGCTCTAAATCCCAAGTTAGGTGGCCTTCTGTTGGCTGTAAGAGCGGTCGAAGGGTTATGGATATCCGCTCTATATTAACTTAATCTCTGTTAATTCAGTAGATTGCAATTGCCGAATTTGTTAGTACTTGTGGGGCATGCTTTCGGCATGGCTATCTTTTTTTATAACTAGGCTATTCACCCGGGATATGGTTTTTTGGTCCGAGTCAGCTGAATTTACTCAGCTCTGTGAAGACAATGGCCTCACTTTCATTGGTCCTCCTGCATCAGCAAAAATACCCGAGCCCAGCGACCCCTGCCGACGGTTCCCCACCATCGCCGGCCTTCCGGATATTTTAGCATATTTTAGCATATTCCAGCAGTCCTCGCCGCTGGTTCTAAACTCTTCTTCTTCTTCTTTTAAATTTAAGCATATTGTTTAATTTAATTTAAATAAAAATTATATTAGAAATTAGATTTAGACCAAAATGACGTCTTTTAGCCACGTAGGAGAAAGAAAATATTAAAAAATACCAAGTCAGCATTTTCTGTTAGGCAAGTTGGACACAGTTAATGAAAGGACTCGATTGAACCAATTTGACAAGTTTTAAGACGTGATTACATTTTGTGCAAGTTTTCGGACTCAATTGCACATTCGTGACAAGTTTTAGGATTTCCAATGAACATATCATACGTATAGGGTATGAGGATTGGTTCAAAGTGAAAATGAATTCGTCCGAGTCTTTCTTAGGAGCACAACGTGAGGCTGCTGCTTCTTTTGGCGTAGACAAGAATCTCACTGGAGAAATATATCACAAGGCCAAGACATATAGAAGTCCAGGTATCTGCAATGCTGTTAAAACGAAAAGAATTTAAACAAAAGAGTATTTGATCTCTTTGTTGAGCCCAAGTGGTCTCTTGCTCCTTTCCTCCAGTTTATCTGAACTATTTATGTTCAGAGCAACATATCCATCTGTTGGAACTTGTCCGATCCATCTATTGGGAAGATGTTGTGAGTGGCTAAATTGCTTTGCTTATCGTTTTAGATATTTTGGAGACAAGTACGATAACATACTCAGAAGATTATTGAAGACATCAGAAATCGAGTCCCTTTGTCGATCTAACAGTTTTAAGGAACTCTTTTGAATCGATAATGTGGCGATTCTTTATAAGTGATACAAACGATTATTTTTAGAATCATTCTTTTGCCTCTAAACAAAAAATTGAGCCTGATAAATATTGATTTTTTCGATGTCCCTTTTTTAGTTCTAACACGGTCGGTTGAAATTTTTGTTTTATAATCGAACTCATGAACTCATTGGAAGTTGAGGTGGACGCCACACTGGTAGTTTCTCGCTTCTTTCTTCAAAGTACAATATTAATGACACGTTATGTGTTTTGATCTTCTAAATTTTTTTCTTGTCCAATATATTTTTATGACCCTAGCTGGCCACCAATGAGGATCACCAACCCTATTGCGGGACGATGAGGTGCCGTGCAGATACTGTGAGCTGAGCTGAGATAGGAGAGTGATGGGATGGTAGAGTGTAGAGTGGGTAATGATGGTAGAGTGTAGAGTGTAGAGTGGGTAATGGTAGTGGTGTGGACGCGAGGGAAAGGAAGAAAAGGTGAATGATGGTGAGTAATGGGAGGGAGAGAATGAAGGGAAAGAAAGACGTGCGGGAAAGAAATTGAGGTGAGTGTCTTTTATTTAGCTTAATTTTTATTATTATTTATTCATAAAATAATTTGATTATCATAAAATATATAAAAATATATATTTAATATATAATGTGTTTTAATGTATCAAAATTTTCTATTTTTTAGAAATGATGTGTTGGCGTGTCGTGTCGTGTCGTGTCGCGTGTCTGTATCGATACTACTTAGGTGTTCGGATATAGAGTATCGACATAGAGAAGTGTAATCTCTTTGTTTATTTCTTTTAAAATTTTTTCTCGTTTTGCTTCTTTGCCAAAATTTAGAATATTATTAAATTTCAAAAACTTGCAAAGATACTATATTTGAAATTACATCTTAATATTGAAAGGAAAAGCATGTTGAATTTAAATAAAATCAACACGCGAGAGGCACAAGAATTGGATTGAGCAAAAAAGTGAAAAAACTTGAGATTGATCATGGTAAAATTACGAAAATATATTAATAGTAGTAATTGTTGTTGTAATAATAATAATAATCATCATCATCATCATAGTCAAAATGTCGTTAGGCAAATTCCAATTGGGTGAAATGATGACGTCCGGTCAAAGGTAGTGCAAGCCTGAGACATCAAGTAGTGGGTCAAACTACATCTTTCTAGGAATCATCACAAATTCCAATTTAATCATTCTAGTCGAGATGTTTTTTTAATGTCATTCAACTTTTTTACAAGACACGCTACTTCTAATTAAGCAAGCCTATGTTTATTATAAATAAGAATCATCGTTGGATAATTCGTGGATCTCTCACCTTCCCAATTTGTATTCATTGTTAGAAAAGGAAGCAGGGATGGTATAATTGGGTTTGCGATGAACTGGGATTTGAGAATAATTTGAGATTTTCATAGTTAAAAATCTGATACCGATTCCCGATATGATTAATTACTAAAATGCCCTTATTTCATTATAGTCAAAACATATGTGCATCATACGTAATGACACATCCAAATGTTTTCGGTAATATTTATACACCATTTCAAAGTTATTCGAAAAGAAGAGAATAATAAAATCAAAGTAGTACACTAAAAAAGATTAAATTAGTTGTATGGGTTTTTAATATTATTCATGTATTTAAAGAAAAAGAAACATGACCAAATGCATGAAATCAATATGTATGACATGACACTGAAAATGAAAACGAAAGAAAATTAGTGTTTTTGGGACTTGCCGAACTAATTTTCATAGTGGGTAAACCTGTCAAATGGGTGGATCAGGTTGGATTTAGGACAAGTCAAAAATGGTCCGACCCAAATTGACCAATTTAATCCGTTTTGACTTAATTCCATGTTATACAAATCTAGTTACTCATACCCGATTCAATTAATACTCAACCCAACTCATATTGCTAAAACACTTCCATATTTAATTAAATTTAGGAAAACTCATACCCAAACTAAGATGAGGGAGCAAACCCAAACTGAAATGAGAGGACGAAGTGAACGGGCACGAAATCAAGTGAGGACAAGAGAGAGTCATAGAAGTGGGTTGGATATAAGTAAGTCGTAAATCCATTTAACATCTATATTATTTTGGGTTTTACCACTCTAAATCCATTTACAACCCTTTTATTGAATATAACTAACTCATATAACAACTCAGCCAATCAAATATAGGTTAAGAAATGCATATATGACCCATTTTGACAAATCTACTAGTGGGAGATAGGTAG
>BCNH02000008.1:10156851-10203212 GCA_001662345.2 Metrosideros polymorpha var. glaberrima | reverse complement strand
TCATTAACTAAGGACCCGAGCTCAATTGTAGAGGATCTGTGCATGGCCTTTGTGGGCCTAGGCTTGTGTGCTGGGGACTAGAGCTCGAGCATCAGTGACCCAATCATTGCTTTTATGGATCCGGGCTTGGGTGCCGAGGCATTTGACATGGGCACTAGGGCTTTGGGCTCGACCTTGATGGACCCGGGCCCAGCCGTTGGAGACATGGTCTTGAACGCAGAGAACCAACTTTGGGGTTTCCGTGCTCAAGCGCAGAGTTTCTGGTCCAAGTGCCGATACTCAGTCATCTTCTGAAAAATGATTTTCGATTTTTGAAAAAGGAAATCATTTTCCTGAATTAAAGCTTTGGTAGGAAAATATTTTCCGTTGATTCATTTCCTAAGCGATCCAAACGCCGAAAAATGTTTTCTATGAAACAAACGGAGCCTTCATCTTTCTTTAAAATATCTTATGAAACTTCGACAAAATTCACATATATGATCTCATCCACAGTGTCAGTGGGTCCAACAAAGTGGGAAGAAGCACCAATAACTTTCGAAAAATTTCAAATAAGGATATGAAATGCCCTCATTTTTTTAAATAAGCCATGAAATAGACTTTATTTCAAATAAAAGCCTGAATTGCCCTTAGTAGACATTGCTTCAAATAAGGGTATGAAGTGGTTATATTAATCTCAAAGAATGACTTAACATCACCAGCTAGTCAAGGGCATTTTCGTCATTTTATCTTTTTTTTCCCTTTTTCCTTTTTTCCCATTTCTTTTTTTTTTCTCCATCACCAACCAGCGAGGCAGCCCTCGCCGGCCACAGGCGAGGCCAACCCTCACTAGATCTGGGCAAAAAGTCGCCTTGCCTGCAGTCGGTAAGGACTTGAGTGAGGCGACCCTTGCTAGCGGCTGGCAAGGGTCGCCGAGCCCTTGCCGGCTAGGCGAGGGAGAAAATAAAAGAAATGGGAAAAAAGAAGGAAAAAGGAAAAAAAGTAGATGGCGAAAATGTCATTAACTAGCTGGTGAGATCAAGCCCTTCTTTAAGACTGATTTGCCACTTCAGATTCTTATTTGAAACAATGTTAACTTCAAGCTCTTATTTGAAATTTTTTCTTTTACCTCCAAATTCATCTTTCTTTAATTCTTCCTACAATAGTCAAATAATTCAGCCCAAAAGTTCTTCTTTAACGAGGGGGTCACCTTCTTCCTGTCTTCTTCCCTCATAACTCCTTTTCCCTTTCACTTTCTCTCTATTTTAACTTTATGAGTTTGTCAGCCATCTTTTTCATACTAGTTTGCACAGGATTCTCTTATTGAAAGTCTACAAGAAGTATCCTTATCTTAATCAAGAACAATTAAAGTATTGTTCACACGTCTTTTTTGGGCAAAAAGCCATCGTCACTCGTTAAGTATTCTTCACACGTCTTTTCGGGCAAACAGCCATCGTCCCGCGTTTTCTTCGGTGCTCTTACTCCTTTCAGCTTTAACAGTCTGGAGACAAGGGATCTATAAGGGAAGACCCCTCTATGCTTTCTTTCTAGCCTCATGAATGTGAGAGAGATCCAACGGGGTAGACCGATAATATTTCGTAAACCTTGAATCAAATCGAGTCAACAAAACCAACCTTCTTGATCTCTCTTTTCTTGTTTTTGTCCCCGAGTTCCTGATATATGGCCTCTTCCAAAAGGAATTACGATGTGTTCTTGAGCTTCAGAGGCACGGACGTCCGCAACAGCTTCCTCAGTCATCTCTACGCAGCTCTAGATCAAGAAGGGGTACGCACTTTTGTGGATAGTGAGGAGCTCAGGAAAGGAGAGCAAATATCGCCGGTGCTTTCGGGGGCGATCGAGGAATCGCGCTTCGCGATCATCATTTTCTCCGAGGACTACGCTTCCTCGCAGTGGTGTTTGGAAGAGGTGGCAAAGATCATGGAGTGCAAAGCACGGAAGGACCTGATTGTGCTGCCGGTGTTTTACAAAGTAGAACCAAGAGAAGTGAGAGGGGGGAGAGAGGGTTATGGGAGAGCTATGGCTAAGCATGAGTCCAAGTTCGGGAAGGACTCGGAAACTGTGAAAAGACTGTCTGGATGCCGCTAGCTTGTCAGGATGGGATTTTAATGATGGGTAAGTAAGACTGTGTATGACAACATTTCTGTTTCATAATTTCTATTCTAGAAATCATTTGGGAACAGATTTGGAACAGAAATTCATTTGGTAACGCAATTTCATTTTTCTATTTCTGAAACAAATTTTTGTTCCAAAAATCATTCTGAAATAGAAATCAGAAGTTAAAATTTTTAACTTCTTGATTTCTAGAACATAAATAAAATTTTTTCTCTCTTCACGACTCACTTTCCTCTCTCTCTCGGCTCCCCGCCGATCGCCAATGCCGCCGCCGCCACCGCCCATCATCGGTCGCCATTGACCATTCGATGCCCGCCTGCCAACCACTGATCGTCGCTGGTCGTCGCCGCTTGCCCGCCACCAGTTGTCGTCGGTAGTTGATTGTCACCGACTGTCGCCCACCAACCGCCACTAGTCACCCCTGCCATCCACCGCCGGTCATCGCCGCCATTTGCTGCCTTGCCGATTGCCGTCGCCCTCACTACCCACCACTTGCCTTCTGCCGCCAACTGTCGCCACCGTTCATCGGCCACCACCTCTGGTTGCCGCCGCCGTCTACCGCCCACTAATCACCATCGTCCATCGTCGTTCGGCGCCGTCAAGGAAATAGAAATCTTATGTTGTTATCAAACGAATTTCTATTTCAAGAATAGAAATTTTGTGTCGTTATCAAATGCTTTTTCCTGCTTAGAAATTAATTTCTGAAATAGCAATAGAAAAATCAATTTCTTTGCAAAAATTGACTTCTGAAACAAAAATTTTGTCATGCGCGCCCTAAGTAATTGATGTGCCGCACTGCTTTGCCATTGTTAGCTGGTCATTGTTTGTTATATTTCAAACCGTATGCAATAAACTACCTCTGAAAGCTGATTGATTTTGTCAAATCGGTCTTTTGTTTGAAGATACAAAGCGGAGATATACTTGACAGCAGACTCAAAATTCGAATAACCAAAACTTCAAGCTAGCAGATTATTTGACTTCGATTCTTGCTGTGTGGATCATGAGAACTTTATGTCTTCGATAAAAGTGTGGTTAATAGTTTCTTAGTCATTATTTGCTAACCTTCTTATGTTATTTGCCTTATGACTTTAGAGGTTGAATTTCAGCCATGGCTTTGAAATGCTAACACATGTTTCTCTTTCTTATGATTGCTTATTAGTGATGAAGCGGAGCTCATACAATGCATCGTGAAGGAATTATCAAGTCGTCTACAACGAATGCCCTTACATGTTGCTAAGTATCCGGTCGGAATAGATTCCCGAGTTCAAGAACTGATATCACTGTCACAAAAAGAGTCAGATGATGATGTTCTCATGATAGGTCTATGGGGACCTGGAGGCATAGGGAAGACGACGATTGCTAAAGCAATATATAATGCTATTGAGAGACAATTTCAGGGATCTAGTTTTTTGGCGCGAGTGAGAGAAACTTCAAAAGAAAGCAATGGTCTAGTTGCTTTGCAAGAAAAACTTTTATCTCAGATCTTATCTCCTAGACATCTAACGGTTTATAGTGTCGACGGAGGAATTAATTTGATAAGGGAAAGACTTTGTTGCAAGAAGGTTCTCCTAGTTCTTGATGATGTTGACCAGTTGCATCAACTAAATGCGTTAGCTGGAGAAGGCAATTGGTTTGGCAAAGGAAGTAGAATCTTTGTAACATCAAGGGATAAACATTTGCTGACTTCTCATGGCATAAATTGTGTGTATGAAATTAAAACTTTAAAAGAGGATGAAGCATTGGACCTTTTTGGTCGGCATGCCTTTCAAAATAGCAAGAAAGTTGAAATAAGAAGGGAACTCATGGATAGAGCACTACATTATGCTAATGGTCTACCGTTAGCCCTCGAAGTGTTGGGCTCATTCTTATGTGGAAGAAAGGAACCTGCATGGAAAAGTGCACTGCATAAACTTTCCAAAAGTCCTGACCAAACTATCAATCGAGTTCTAAAGACAAGCTTCGATGGATTGGAGGACAACGAGAGGGAGATTTTTCTCGACATTGCTTGTTTCTTTAAGGGGAAAAGTGTAGAATACATCAAGGATGTTCTTGACAGCTGTGACTTTGACACAACTATAGGCATAGAAATTCTTATCGAGAGGTCCTTGATAAGAGAGGAGTTTGGAACCCTGCAGATGCATGATTTGGTTCAGTTGATGGGTAAGGATATTGTAAATCAGGAATGTCTCGATGATCCTGGGAAGCGCAGTAGATTATGGCTTTTTGAAGATGTTATGGACATTCTATGTGAAGTTACGGTAAAAGTTGTTTAAGTAAATTTAGTTTTTATGTTACTATGATTTGGACAATATCATGTAAATCTCGATGGAAATTTTTTGTGACGACTGCATTTGCTCTGTTGTGGGGTAGGGAACGAATGCAATAAAGGCCATAGTATTGGACTTGCCCGCCCCAGAGGAGATAACTGTGAGCACTGATGCTTTCACCAACATGAAAATGCTGAGAATGCTCATTTTGCATGAAGTGCATATCTCTTCACAAGGTCCTGTACATCTCCCTAACAATCTAAGATGGCTTACATGGCCCAATGCCCCGCCTCTAGAATTTGGCTCTGGTCTAAAGAAACTTGTTCGACTTGATATCCAGAGAAGTCATATCAAACAATTAGAAAGCAAGGTAAGCAAAAGCACTTGTGATGATTATCTTTTCCTTTACATAGCTATAAATATTTGCAGAGCTAAACGATTGTAGTAATATATTTTTTTCTTTTTTTCTTTTTTTTTCTTTTTTGCAGAATTTTAGAAAGTTGAAGGACATCAATTTCATGCAATGCAAGTCCCTGGTTAGTGTTCCTGACCTTTTACTGGTTCCAAATCTGGAGAGCTTGAATCTTGATGATTGCCAAAGCTTGGTGGAGGTTCACCAATCTGTCGGCCACCTTGACAAGTTAAAATTTTTGTCGCAGCGGTTGTGCTCTAATCTTAGTATCTTTCCTAACACACTCAAGACAAAATCTCTTCAAACTCTTAATCTCTTTGGTTGCTCTAAACTTGATAAGTTCTCTGATATATCAGGAAAGATGGAACATCTAGAAGTACTCGATCTAGGAGGGACGGCTATTAAAGAACTCCCTGCGTCAATTGAAAATCTTATCTCTATTGAAAGAATAAATTTAGAATATTGTAAGAACCTCGCAAGGCTTCCATCAAGTGTTTATAAGTTGCAAACTCTCAAGAATCTGAATCTCCTAGGCTGCTCGAATTTTGTCAAGTTTCCAAAGAACTCAGAGGATTCAACTAATCCTAATGACAATCTGGGAGTCCCAAATTTATACTATTTAGACCTCTCAGGCTGCAATCTATCGGAAGTAGAGTTCCTTGAGAGTTCTTCTAGTTTTCCCAAATTGAAATTCCTAAATCTTTCCAAAAACAAGTTTACTCATCTGCCGACATGCATCAACAAATACGATGATTTGGAATTGTTGAGTGTGAATCGTTGCAAGCAGCTACAAGAGATTCCTCAACCTCCGCCAAATGTGCGAGTCCTATCGGCAAGAAGTTGTAAATCTCTACAAACATTCCCAGATTTGTCGAGTCTCTCCTCCAACTACCTTCAGGTTGACTTGTCTTCATGTTGTGGATTATTCCGCAAAGGGGCAAGTATGGCTGATGTGTTATCACGCAAGGTTAGACTCTCTGTCTCTCTCTCTCACACACACTAACTTTGAATGCTTGATATGCATACTATCTGTATGACAGGAGCTCCCGAAGATGGGCAAAGTTGACATTGTCCTAAGCGGAAGAGAGATGCCAGAATGGTTTCTCCACCACGAAGACGGTTCCATATCTTTCATCGTTCCCAGGGACTTGTATGGCAAGCTCTTAGGACTAGCACTCTGTGTTGTTCTTGGCTCGAAGGAAGGAAAAGCTGTCGATGCCCAATGTCACGTCCGACTTCTTGCTAATGGCCACGAGGTGACTAACCGGACGAAATACTTTGATGCATTGGAATCCGATCATGTGTGGATTGTTTATCGCCAGCGCACAATGCTGGATACGAAATGGAATCTTCTGCGAGGTGATTCGATCCATTTCCAAGTTTGCCTTGAAGTATCAGGAGGAAGATTGAAAAAGTGTGGATTCCGTCCAATAATGGGGGATGAGGAGGATGATCTGAGGGTCGCGCTCCAACGCCCTCAGCCAATAGAAACAAATTGGTTTTTGGAGGAAACAGACTCAGAGGAGGCAGACGATCGGATAGACACCAAGGAAGAAGACAGTTCAAGTGATGCAGATCATGAACTTATCAAAGCAGAGGAGAGAGATGATATCTGGCGAATTTCAAGGTTCTTGCGGTGATCAGCAAAACTGGGTCGTGCTGATTTTCAAGCCGTTTGCTCTTCCCTTCCTTTTTTCCCGTCTCCACTAGAAGTTTTTAAATGTCTGCTCCTTCAATTCAAATTCAAAATCATTATGAAACGCCATGGTCTTCCAAGTTGCTCTGTGAAACTTATCTCATAAACCCCTGTCACCCTCTCTTCATTTAATGATGCCAATACTTCATGCTCGAAAATCCTGAGACAGTAAGTTTTGCTCAATCTAATATGATCTTCGTCTGTAGGAAATTGCTGACCTAATCGTCTCAAAGATCAAAACGTTTGCATGGGGAAGATCGGTTTGATTCCTCCCACGCTTCCTTTAACATTAATCAAACACGTCACTTAGGCATAGTTGTCGCATCAGAGCGTCTTACCATGTTCGTGTCGATTCTCAAGCTTCGGCAACAGTTTTGAGCAGCTAAAATCTCGTACACGGAGAGACAACTTCAAACAGATTTGAAGCAACAATATCGCACACCAATTCCTATAGTGAAACCGCTATTCTATTCGACCAAACCAATATAGGCAGGATCTTCATTCCATTTCTCATATGATCTCTCCCATCGTTGTCTCTATCTCTTCAGCAATACTGGGGATTCCATCAACTCCACTCTTGTTGGAACCCAAGAGCCAGAGAGATGTGGATGAACATGAAATATAGCCATCGACTAGCATGAAGTGAGTAGCATAATCCTCTAAGAGGAGTATATTCACGGGCCCAAAAAGTTTTTGATTTAGTTCAGTCTTTTCTACTTAAAATCTATTGAATTACCAAAAATAAGAAAATATACAAACCCAAAAAAAAAAAAAGAAATCAAGAAAATAATTGACTATTGACTTGGAGAAAATATTGAGTGGGGCAAGGACATTATCCAGTCAAAATTGCAATGTCACGTCATCTCCACGTCAGATGCAAATCCGAACTCTTCTATCCTCTCCGACGACGTCGCATAAAAGCATCACCCTCACCGCTACCATTACCAGTCTCAAGCCAAGACGCCATCGACTCGTCAGTAACTGTCTCTCTCTCTCTCACTAATCATGCCTTCTTCAATTGCGTTGTTGATCCTCCGTCGCAACCTCCATAGTCGAACCTCCTCCCTCCTCCAGGGGAGACTCTTCTCCCATTCGCCGGAGGAGGCGGCGGCCGCCGCGGCCGCGAAGCAACGGAGCTTGAAGTCGAAGCCCATCGAAAAAATATTGGTCGCGAACCGAAGCGAGATCGCTTGCAGGGTCATGAGGACGGCGAAGAGGCTGGGGATTCGGACCGTCGCCGTCTACAGCGACGCCGACGCCGCCGCTCTCCACGTGAGGTCCGCAGACGAGGCCGTCCGCATCGGTCCCGCTCCGGCTCGCCTGAGTTACCTCAATGGGCCGTCCATCGTCGAGGCCGCGCTTCGCAACGGTGCTCAGGTGAGGGGTTGAGAACTAACTGTCTGTTTGAAGTACTTGTAATCGCCGCGATTGGAGGATGCGTGATTTCGAATGTGGCGTGGCGGCATGTTTGGTTCTGGTTGTGAGAAATGATCGGTGTCCGTTAGAGCAATGGGTTGTTAGCTTGGAGTGAACGGATTCGGTGATGGTAGAGGAAACTTGTGAGATTTTGAGTTTCAAGTATTAGAGCTCAGTAATTCCCATTCCGTGTTGTCTCAGTGAACTTGCTGCTACTCTACGACATTGTGAGTTTTAGACGGATGATGAAATTATATACACTATCCTGATGAATGCCAAGGGAGCATTTCTCTGTCTCAAATTGTTTCCATGTGTCTGGACGATTTATCATTTCCCAATTGTTTCTCTCCTTTATGTGTGTTGCTCTAAGTCCCAAGTTAGGTGACCTTCTGTTGGCTGAAAGAGCGGCCAAAGGGTTATGGATATCCGCTCTATATTAACTTAATCTCTGTTAACTCAGTAGATTGAAATTGCCTAATTTGTTAGTACTTGTGGGGCATGCTTTCAGCATGGCTATCTTTTTTGATAACTAGGCTATCCACCCAGGATATGGTTTTTTGTCAGAGTCAGCTGAATTTGCTCAGCTCTGTGAAGACAATGGCCTCACTTTCATTGGTCCTCCTGCATCAGCTATTAGAGACATGGGTGACAAAAGGTATGACAGAGGAACTTTCTGCCATCGTATGTTCCCTGTCTTGATACTAATTGGGTCTGCTTAATTGGTTCCATATGGGAGACAAGAATTCTGTCTTTATTCTTTGACTGATAATATATGTTTATTCAGTGCATCAAAGAAGATAATGGGTGCTGCTGGGGTTCCGCTTGTGCCTGGGTATCATGGGGATGAACAGGACATTGACTTTATGAGGTCGGAAGCGGGGAAGATCGGCTATCCCATTTTGATAAAACCAACACATGGAGGTGGAGGTAAGGTATGGTTTTCTCTGTCAAATAGATCACTGATGCATCTAAGTTCTTGGAGATCTAGAGTTTGACATCATATGCAAATGCATTTAGCTTTCCTTTTTTTTTTTTTCTTTTTACTCGAGGCAGTTACTATCTCCCAACTTATTGTTGTTTTTATCATACATATAGGGTATGAGGATTGTTCAAAGTGAAAACGAATTCATCGAGTCTTTCTTGGGAGCACAACGTGAGGCTGCTGCTTCTTTTGGCGTAGACAAGATCTTACTGGAGAAATATATCACAAGGCCAAGACATATAGAAGTCCAGGTATATATAATGCTGTTAAAACAAAAAGAATTTAAACAAAAAAATATTTGATCTCTTTGTTGGTCATGTCCTTGAACCCAAGTGGTCTCTTGCTCCTTCCTCCAGTTTATCTGAACTATTTATGTCCAGAGCAACATATCCATCTGTTGGAATTTGCCTGATCCATCTTTTGGGAAGATGCTGTGAACGGCTAAATTGTTTAGCTTGGTGTTTTAGATATTTGGAGACAAGTACGGGAACATACTCCACTTAAACGAGAGAGATTGCAGTGTACAAAGAAGACATCAGAAGATTATTGAAGAAGCTCCTGCTGTAAGAACTACATGTTGATTCTAATCTTGATTGCACGATTTGTAACTGCTAGACTGTACTGAGAGTGCCATTAATGCAGCCAAATGTTACTACCGACTTCCGCACCCACTTGGGTCAAGCTGCTGTTTCTGCTGCCAAGGTACTGTATCCAAATTGATTAGAATCCTGCACCATTGGTTGACTATATTAGGTTTGCAGGCTGTTTTCTCTCAATGCCCTTTTGCAAGCAAAGGACTACAATTGAGATAACTATCAAGTTCAAAATATAATCTATAAAATATCTAATATTTATGTTGTCAGAAGAACTTCGAGTTAAATAAAAGGCAAGATATGGTGTATATGTGTCACCAACGACATATTTACTTGCAAAATAGGCAAAAATTGTACAATGAAGTAGCAGAACAAAGAAAAGGACCAGGTGCCAATATGGACCTAGGCACCAGGATCTGCACCGTATCGTAAATTTCTGTCTTTGTGGCTTTGGTGTCTGCTCAATATAAAAATGGTCTTGGATGGACTTACGAGATTAACCTTTGCCGTCATTATTTATTTGAGTACCATTGCCTTCTGTTTAGTACATCTAGTCACCAGTGCAACGGCTTTTGCCCATCTCTTTCCATGCTTCATGTGTATGCCATGAACTTCGAGGAAGTATCCTAACCTTAACAGCATATTGTCACTATCATTATCACTTATTTCAATTGGCTTTACCAAAGTCTGGGGATCGTCAATTGCTTTTATGACGGCATGGACTAGCGGCTCCTGAAATTAAGGCTCCAACTAAATGGTTTTGGATAAATAGTTTCCATTTTGACAAATGTCCCCCACGACAAGGGATTAATGTTACTGCAAATGAGATTTGTCGCTCCCATCATTTTGAGTCCTGCATGTAAGTCAAGAGTGTGATTCCTTGCGTTTGTGTGGAAGAAGAATAATTGTTTTCTGAATGTATGAGTCTATTAATGAACTTCTGGTCTTTGGATCCACCAAAGCCAAAGTTCCATTTTCTTGTTTAGCTTACCATACAAAGAACATTTGGCTAATGGATTACTTATATGGAAGCTGAATGCTGATCTTTGTCAATTATCAGTCTTCTTTCACAATGAACTGCTTAACGACTTATGTTTCCTCTTGGAATACTAAGGCAAAGTTCCTTTACAATATTTGAAGGCAGTAAATTATTATAATGCTGGCACTGTGGAGTTCATAGTTGATACTGCTTCTGGCCAATTTTACTTCATGGAGATGAACACCCGTCTACAGGTGCTTTGATGCTTCTATCTGTCTATTTCTTGAGCTTATGTCATAGATGGAACCTTTCTGAAGCTTGTTTTGTACCTTCTGCTAGGTTGAGCATCCTGTGACTGAGATGATTGTCGGTCAAGACCTTGTTGAGTGGCAAATCCATGTTGCAAATGGTGAACCCCTTCCCATTGATCAGTCAGAGGTTCCATTGTTAGGTCAGTGATTCTTTCAGTGAAATCATACCAAAGTAATTCCTATTTGTTCTCTGGATTTGTGTTCATTGGACTTGTGATGATGTAGTTGAACACTAGATGAACTGTGCACTGCACTCTTGATAATGGGCCTGCGCATGTGCGCTCACACATGTCCAGAGATGTAATTATGGAGATATGTAAAAATACATCCCCGCTTTTGCGTTTGGAGGGGTGGCGAGTAGTAAGGGTTGCAGGTGGCAGGGAAGAAAAAGTAGTTTATTTCTAAGTGAAATCTTTGTTAAGTTTCTCTTTTGCGTAGCCTATTATATGGCAGCATATTGCCATTTGGTTGTTGGCAAGTAGAAGTACAATTTGGCTTGGGTAAATAGTTTTGATGTTCTTTATAAACAGTTGTCCTTCTTGTGTAAAACCTTTGATTAAAAGAATATATATTCAGAAAACAAAAGAGTTCACTTAAAAGTACATGCTATCTTCTTACTCGTATTCATGATAACAGGTCATGCATTTGAAGCCAGAATATATGCTGAAAATGTTCCTAAAGGATTTCTTCCAGCGACTGGAGTCCTTCATCACTATCGTCCTGTTCCAGGCACATCAAGTGGTCAGTTACATCAGAGATCTAGCTAAATTGTCATCAGATAATTTGACATTGTTTGAAGATCTCTCTTCTTCTTTTGGTGAATAAAGAATGTAATCCATATATGGATTTTCCTTAAAGAAACTCTTCCCTGTCTTGTACTTTTGAAAAGCTTTAACAGTGATGATTTCTCCATAATGTGCTGGATATGTCATCTAGCAGTGAGGGTCGACACTGGAGTTGAGGAAGGAGACGCTGTTGGCATGCATTATGATCCTATGATTGCGAAGCTTGTTACATGGGGAGAAAGCCGGAATGCTGCACTGGTTAAACTGAAGGATAGCTTGTTAAAGTTTCAGGTATCTGGTATGAAGATATCAGTTCTTAGCTAAGAGCAAAGTACTTATAATGATTATTCTGTACTATCACATTTATTTACATATATTGCTAGTTGGATAGGCCTTCGGTCTGGACTAAATTTCCCCCTCGAGCTTGTCCCATGGCATTTCAAAATGAAATGAATGACAATAATGAATCACATGTATCGCATGATGAGTGCCATCCTTCTGATGATGACTACTTGATAATTTGATTTGAATTTTATATCTTTGTTAATTTTATATTGTTTCCTCCTTTAGAAGTTTCTTTTGCTGTAGTCTCAAATGATAAACTTTGACAGGTTGCAGGCCTTCCGACCAATATAAATTTTCTCAGAAAGCTTGCTAATCATTGGGCATTTGAAGATGGAAATGTGGAAACTCATTTTATCGAGCACTTTAAAGATGACCTCTTTGATGGCTCCTGTCATGAAAAAGAGGCATATGAGGAGGCTAAACATGGTGCAGCGCTGGTTGCTGCGTGCATTTGCAATGAGGAACATTCAAATTATAGAGAAGGTTTTCCTGGTGAATTCAATGCACTATGTGATCGTATGGTCTTTCATTCTTTGTTAGTAATTCCTTATAATGTGAAATTTCTCTATGTTCAGGAGGCAACGGGTTAAACTCCATATGGTATGCTAATCCCCCCTTTCGAGTCAATCACTGCGCGAAGCGTGTCTTTGAACTTCAGTGGGATAACGATTATGATAGCACTGGCTCAAAACTGCTGATGCTTTCTCTTGCTTATAAGCCCGATGGGCAATATGATATCGAGGTACTTTCCTATCTGCAGTGAGTTAAATGTTAGTATTGATTGCAACATCACTCAAAAGATTTTACGGTTCTTTGTTCTGGCGTTCTAATTCTTTATTCATTTTCAATTGTTGAAGGAATTGCATTATGAAACTCATAATGCTCTTCATCTTCTCACAGGTAGAAGGAGAAGGTGACTCCTTGGGCTTTCAAGTCAAAGTGACATACCTAGGCAACCATGATTTCAGAGCTGAAGTCGATGGTGTTAGTACTCAAGTTAGTTTAGCAACCTACAAGAAGGTCATCCCTTTTTCTCTCTCACACACGTACAGATCTGTTCTGATGTCTTTTCACTTCTGCTATCTTGTGTAATTGCATATCCAAAATCAAAAAAATTATATGCCCCAAGATTTGGATGGTTATAGTGTGTTCCTGTAAGTATGAATTCTCCACCAAAAATAATTAGTTCGCCATACTTTTCTTAACCTTCATATTCCAAATTTCACATTTAGTTTTGTTTTTGTTCTTGTTTTTGGGTGCTGATGCAAACTAAAAGGGCTGTCCTTATCAATGAACATTTTTGCCACATAAAATTACAAAAGTAAAAAAATATTCACACAATACTAAGCAAGAAAATGTCATTCACTTGCAAACGAAAATTATTAATGCCTTGGAAAATTTAAAAATAGTATAGATGAAGAAAATCCTCAATTAATCTTTAAAAAAATTGTTGTCTGAGTTTAGTTTTTTGAGAAGGGTGGGTAAACGTAGTCCCAATTGTGGTTTAGACCATCATTAAATGCTTAACCGTATGTCTAGACAGTGTATGCTTGCCTCATGATAGATTGAGTTGAGTCACACTTACTCATACTCAAATAAAAACCATAAAACTCAGGGCATCACACCTTTATCTTTGGGGATTTACTGTTTTAATATTTTTAGTCAACTCAACTTGACACAATATTATGTGCTTAAGATCGAGCTTAATTTTAGTTGATTATTTACACTGTATTTTGGTTTAAGTACGACTTAAGCTCGAAATCAAGCTCGAGTTCTGAAGATTATGTAGAGGGATGGACAATGTCCTGTGTCATCTGATAAGGTTGAGAGTAACTGAGTATACGGTCCATCCTCTTCTTTTGATGAAGAAATTTTGTTTTGGCAGGATTTGGATAAGCATATACAAATATGGCACGGGTCTAAACATCATCATTTCAGACAGAAACTGGGACAACCATTGTTTGACGACGACGACAGCCAGCACAAGCCCATTTTTGAGATGGCATCACATCCACATGGAACGGTGGTGGCACCAATGGCAGGGTTAGTGGTTAAGGTCCTGGCAAAGGATGGGATGCGAGTGGAGGAAGGTCAACCTATATTGGTTTTAGAAGCAATGAAAATGGAGGTATGCGTCAATGCTAGTTTCATCTTCTACATTTCACCTGTATGTTTCCCCGTATGGAAGAACTGATCGTTTCTGTCGGTCACAGCATGTTGTCAAAGCACCGTCTGCTGGGCATGTTCATGGGCTTGCCGTAACTGCTGGTCAACAGGTTCCTGACAGTTGTGTTCTCTTCAGCATCAAGGTCAGCAATTTCTTTACCATGAACTTATTCAACGAATTAAATGTTCGAAAGGAAGGTTGGTTGACAATTCCTCCGGATATTACTTACAGGAATAGTATTTGGAGCGGAAGGAGGGATTCGCAATAAACAAATGAGGGCACGTGACAAATTGTTATGATAACGGTGATCGGCAGTGGCTTGGTGGCATCGCTGCTGGTTAAATTAGGGGCTGGTGCTCATTTGCAACATGGAGTGGAAGTGCTCGGTGGAATTCAAGCACAATAAAGAGGCATTAGGAAGTCAATTGGGGTGGTAAACTTGGACGCTGGAACAGGAGACATTCAGAGGGTGTTCACTAGATGCCAGTGAGGAAAGATTGTCAATCAAAATGTATGAAATGTTTATCTGTTATACTGTAATGTTACATTGCCGAATGCGGAAACTTCTGCTCTGGTTTATGGGTGGAGTTGATGGGACCTGTAAAACATGTACATTGTTCGGGATTCATCAGCGGATGTTCCATTACATCGGACTGCTTTCCTCCTATGAACTCATGTCTTAGCTTTTTCTGCTGCTCCTACGACAGGATGGACGAATTATGGTAGCTCTAATGGCGATTCTCATGCAGACCGATTAATCTTAAATTGAGCTAGTTTATGCAAGAGTTAAAGCCACGTCACGAATCAAATTGGTATAGCTAATACGTCGTCACTTTCATCTAACCAACAGGGGTTGAATAGACGAAACAACGATAAAAGGGAGAGAGGCTCGACCCCACTTCCACTTCAGATCAAACGGACCTGTCGAGAACAACCCACAGACATTCCTTCAAACACCTCTCTCTCTCTCTCTCTCTCTCTCTCATGGACAAATCACTATCCCTCGTCCACGTCAAGCTCCTAGCCTTCGACCTCCTCTCCGTGGCCCAATCCCGGACCAACCCCACGACCTTCTCCCGCGACGGCGTCTCCCTTTCGCGTGCCGAGGCCCTCGGCGTCGTTGTCTCCCGTGAGCACAAGCCCGGCCGCTTCCTCAAGTTCGCCGTCGATGACGGCACTGGCTGCGTCCCCTGCGTCCTCTGGCTCAACCACGCCACCTCTCCCTACTTCGCCCACCAACGCCCGCAAGGTGTTCGATTGATTGCCGATGTGGCGAACGGCCAGGCTTCGCTGGTGAAGCTGGGTTCCGTCGCTCGAGTGCGCGGCAGGATCACGAGCTACCGGGGCGCGGTGCAGATCACGGTGTCGAGCGTCGCGGTCGAGAGGGACCCGAACGCGGAGGTCCTGCATTGGTTGGATTGCTTGAAGCTGGCTCGAAGGGTCTATGGTCGCCTACGATCATGAGAAGTGCTTGCACGAACCGAGCCCAAGGACAGGACCCGATTGCTATAGACGACGGCTTTGCCGCTATGTCGATTTGATTTGGACAGGTTTGCTCAATCTCGCAAGGTGCTCTGATCGGCGTCTCGATCTATTCGCGCAACCTATGATTGCAAATATCAATCATTGAGATAGATTGAGACACTCATAAATATACTATTCATTTCCATATATATTAACTAAATGCTTCACTGCACTCAAAATGCAAAAAGTCATGGAAACCACGCGATCATAAGGATTATTCGGTGAATTTGTACTTCTCATAACTGATCCGACAATCTTATAGCTGAGCGTAGTTACGCTCCGATGTTCAAAGTACACTTGTCTCATATTCGGTTCCTGGCGACAATCAAGCACGACTTGCAGTCTGAAGGCACGAACGCGCCGTTGCTGGCCCCGCTTGCTAACAATCCTTTGGCGCTCCGTAGTGGTCTTTGGATTTGCCGTAGTAGTTATAGTCGTCATCGGCCATACTCGCCACTACGTTGGTGAGGGCCGAAACTATGGCATCGTCAAAGAGACTGGTTGGATCGTACGTGTCGCCCTTACATATCTTATACACTTGATGAGCGTTTGAGAGGGGCACTAATCACATGGTAGATAAGAAAGAGCTCGATCACAAGAAATGTGGGTTTGTGCAAAGCAACCATATAAAACTGTCTTTGGTTGCTCTCTCTGCGGATGTCCCTATTTGCACCGTCTATTGTAGCGTTTCTTCGGTGTTTGAGAGATGCTGATCTAATTATTTTGTTTTCCTCGGTGTTTCATCGGACTGTAGAGCATATGCTGTCTCCATTGCACCGGTTGTTCCAACTTTGGCCAATCGGGGATGACAAAAGTAAAAGGGCTCAATACATGAAAATGAATAAGGAACTCTATACTTTCATCAAATACCATGCAAGATTCCTTTTCATCAGACTCAATATGCTAATTCGTTTGATTAATTTACATATCGCAGCTTAATGAGATGAAAGGGAACGCAAAACTTGGGATGTAAGTCCCAACTACTTCAAGAAACAAAAGGTCCATATGGACTTAAAGTACATTGACATGGAGGAGTTGCCAGTTCAAACTCAAGCATTCCCATCCTCTAAACTCAAATTGAGAGTGCGCATACCAAAAGACAGGCAGTCGCGTTTCTTTAAGGCCCAGGTCCTTCTTGCAGAATGTCTTCATCCAAGCAACAGTGTATCGATTCATTGGACCCCACAAGATCTGCACATGGTTTAAGAAATTAAAATGTGTATGAGGGAAACAAGCCTGTGTTGCTAATGCAGCATGCTTCATCTGGAACATCTGAAACCAAATATGACGCAATAGTTTCTTTAATAGGCACTGTGCATGTGGATGTGTTGGTTGGCCTACCTAGAGCCTCCGCTCTAAAAATGCTCTAGTATAATGTGTACCACATCCCATGCAATTTTCCTGGCACGTCTCGTTGTATGTCTTATTTATGGTCATGCATGTGAAGTGGAGGTTGATTCAGTATCATCTCTCTTCCCCTTCCAGAGGATGATCTGCTCGTCCTTAAACAATATAGGAACACAAGATACCAAATCCTGCATGGGTGTAGAACAGACATAATTTGATATAAGAAAATAGATAAAGACCAAGATGTTCTTAAAAAAGTTAACATCCCAAGCAGAAAAGGAAGAAAAAAACTACGAAATTTAAAGAGCATACTCTAAGTTTCACGCCAATCAATTTGCAGTCACTTGTACCCACGTGTTTGCAGTCTAACCTCACAACCTCTTCAGTCTTGAATGCTTCCCTCACTTTCTCCACCACATTGGTGTACACGCCATTCCTCGCTGATATACAATGAAAAGTTTATCATGTCATAGTGAGATCGATTATAGCAAGTAAGAAACAAGTAGATCTTAGTAAAAAGCTAAGCCACTGGAAACAAGTTTGCTCACTAAGTTTCGCTAAAGGGGGAGAGTTCAGTCCTCTGTTTCTCATTTCTTTTGTTTCCTCAAATGTCAACCCTTCGGCAACATTCTTCACAAGCTTCGGGTATATTGGCGCATATGGCTTCCACAGCATGATAGGTATAACCGGTCTTTGCTTCGCATCATAATGTCGACCTCGATACAAGAGAAGGATATTGATATTGCGGTAGATTATCTTCCCACCAGATTTTTCCTTTGAAAAAACTGGTAGCCCGTCAAATAACAAACCATGAAAAAGCAAAAGGGTCTCATCATATTCTCAATCAGCTTATTCAGTTGATACCTC
Organism: Metrosideros polymorpha var. glaberrima; assembly: GCA_001662345.2. Taxonomy (NCBI): domain Eukaryota; kingdom Viridiplantae; phylum Streptophyta; class Magnoliopsida; order Myrtales; family Myrtaceae; genus Metrosideros; species Metrosideros polymorpha. Next base: position 10,185,412 of record BCNH02000008.1, on the reverse strand, counting down.
AAGGTGAAAGCAAACATTGTCCATGTCAAGTGTCGGCACTCCCAGGCACTTAATCCTAACTGCTTCGGCTCTCTTCCAGTGATTGTGGATATCATCCAACATGTTGTGAGTAACTCCTCCTTTGCCTTTGCAAAGATAATGACATCAATCAAAGTTTCGTCAGGGGTAAGAGAAAATTCTACAAAGTGCGAAAAGGAGATAATAACAAAGAAGTGTGGCAATATCACTCATTGACTCTTCTCGACATAACTTCCATGTTCTGCCCACTTCCCAAAATCGGGTATCTCAAACTAAGCCTCTATATTCAATTCCACCAAAGAATATAGCTTGCACCCAAATCACTACTTAGAATGTCAATCTGGCCCTGACTTTGCCGCATGTGAAAAATTGGCAAAATTCCTCATCTTGCCTAAATGTATTCATATCATTACCAAAATATTCACAAGCAGCATTGGTACAGGTCTGAAGTGCAGCAACCGTACTAATGCAAAAACTGCTATCCCAATTGCTTAAGGCTCCTCCAATGAGCAGCCAAGCCAATCAATCAAAATCTAAACTTGCTGAAGAGATCCAAAAATAGGTTAATTTCATTCATCAACACAGGAATTTTCACAAAAATTCTACAATCTACACTAGGCAGTAGTTCATCTCATCATTTGAGGCCTCAGGGATCATCAGAATTATAACTACAAAGAAAGGACGGAAAACACACGCTTACCCAGATTAATCTGGCGATTGCAATCGCTATGCCGATATCGCTCCACGAGCTCCGCGATTTCCTCCTCCGAAAGCGGAGCTCCTAGAACCCGATCCCTCTCCCCCGCCGCCCTCGCCGGGTCCAGCGCTTCTGGGGCCGGCGCGGAAGTCCCGGTCCAAGCCCTATCGATCCGGCCAGGCCCGAACGGAGAGAAACGCGGTGGCTCGCGGAACCCGATGGGCTGGACGGTGGCATTAGTCTCCGAGTACGAGTATCTGAAATCGAAGGGAAGGTCCGGCTCGACTGGGAGCTTTGGGTCGCCGGGGCTTGATTTCGGAGGTTTCTTCCGGGTTTTTCCTTTCTCGGTTTTCGGGGCTCTGTCGAGGGGTTTAGGAGAGAACGGAGGGTCGTCAGCGGCGTCGGAGAGAGACCGCCGGAGGAGGGCGTGCGGGCTTCCGGGGCGTAAAGCTAGGGTTTTTAGAGCGGCGCGGCGTAGGAAAGGGAGGTTCGCCATTGAAGGAGATGGTTCGAAGATCTCTGTCAGTCTCTCAACGTCTCTCACGCACGGCTGATTGGTGTATCGGGGAAGAGAGATGGTCAAGCCTGCTGAAAGTTTGTATTTTTTCATGCATAATCTAAGCAAGTTCTTATACTTCTATAGTTTGTAATGAAATCTCTCCGATACCAAATCTGGCTAAATCCAATCGATGTGCTTGTCAAACAACGTCATACCGTGACGGGATAAAGTTTTTCAAAAGTGTAGGTCGACGTGAATGTCCATATTGACTAAATTTTATGCACATCATACTCTTATATCATGTACATTTACTAAATTTTTTTTCCAAATAGGCCCACGTGGGGATTGAAATGTTTTATTCGCCTCATCATACTTTGGCGTCGTACGACAATTACAGTGGGTGAATCTTGTTGGATTTGGTGTCGGAGAGACTTGGTTAGAGTATTGGTGAGTGACTTGATTAGATGAGTTAAAAGAGCAGTTGATCGGACCATTCCTAAGGAGCTTCGCTCTAAGCCCATCAAGTCAAAAATCTCTGAAACATTCCAAATGACAAGAATAACCCAGGATCGGGTTATGTATCCGAAGTCATTCTTGCAGGGAGCAAACCTCACGTGAAATAAACCCACATTAAATCCACGATAATGACATTTGTCAATAAATTCAGAAAATTGTATAAAGAAATAATGGGTACATTCTTCATAATATATGAACGGAAAAATTATGCATCGATATTGTGCCTCCTATATGAGAACTCTCCCCCTTACTTGTGAGCCTTCTATGTTAGGCCCAATCATCCTTTACTCCGGGTACTCCTTCCGCATCTGTATATCTCTACTCAAATTTCTGCCTAGGTTCGACCAAGTTTGGCAGGTTTTGGAGAGCAACAAGACATGCCCTTTAAACTCTAATCCAATTACCTTGACCCACCCAAGTTCAGCAGTAAGCCTGGAAACAGGATCCGCAGTAGCAACCCGATATCTTCATTTAAGGAGATCACCAAGAAAGAGCCTGAATCGATATTTTAACCCCTTTGCTTTCCACCACATTCTCGATGTGAGATTTCTTTTGCTCAACACCCTCATACATAAGCTCAACACCCTTTGCATCAAACTTAGCCATTGCCCAATAATGTTCTAGAGGAACTTAAAAGAACTCTTTACACTAATAAGCCATTTTTGATAGAGTCCCCACGTTTAGGACATCTATACCATGCACAAGTTTATGTCATCAAGAAGAAACTATGTTAAAAGTTAGTGGATGAAATTCGATTTTATTCGGCCACACATGATTTTTATTTAAGGAATTAGTGCTCCAAAAATCCTATAACTGATGTTTGAATTGTCTTCAACTCCTAAAATTTATTAATAGTTGTCAAAATTTGGCCAAAAACCCCTTGGGAAGGCTTACCAAACACTAGGGGTGAGCCTGGTTCTCGGGTAAAACCCGGAACCGGGGAACCGAAACCAGAACCAGACCGCGATTCCAGGTTCTAATGCTTGAGGGTCCGGTTTTCGGTTCCATTTTTTAGGAACCGCCGGAACCGAAATCGAGAACCGGACACGAAAAAGAAAAAAATAAAAACCCTAATTCAACTTTTTCTTCTCACTTTTAGACTTTTAGTCTCTCTTGCAATGTCTATTATATTTGTTTTTTATTACTCCACACATGTTAGGGGTGAAGTCATATAGTTGTTAAATTCCCCTACTTTACTCATCTGTTTAGTAATTTTTTTTTATATCTTTCTGTTGTTGTTTAGTCTTTTACATAGTGTGCTTAGCTAGTCATTTAGTACTGAGCATGCAAATTAGGATAAGAAAACTTCAAATATATGAAGCATCTTACATGCTAGCTCTATATGGCTGCATTATTTGTTTTGCTAATATATAAATGTTTCATCTTTATTTTGAAATTTCTAATTATTATGTTCTTGTTGTGTATGTGTGAATTGATTAACAACATCATAGTTGTAAATTAAGTTCTGCATTTGGCTAGGAGAGATTGATGAGAAAAGAATATTCCATGACTGACTGATTTAGTTGAAGCCCTTTATGAAAAATTGCATACCCTGTCATTTGTTAACATTGAGAAGACTTCACAAAGCTGAAAAGCAAAACTAGAAGACCGAGTGCACCCTTTTCATGTTGCTCTATTCAGTTACTAAAATATCAACCCACACCAGACTCAGCGTTTAAGTATCATAATGTAAAAATTACAGCATTGAGAACGATAACTACAACGTTTAAGTATCGATACTCTATTTTGGCGTCGCATTAGTTTTTATTATCCATGTTTATCGCATTAATACATCTTTGTTGTTTGATGAAGGAACCTGTAAGAACTTGGAACCTGTGACAGGGTAGGTTCCAGGTTCTAGGTACCAACGGATAGGTTCCAGGTTCTAAAAAATGAGGAACCTGTAGGAGCGGGTAGGTTCCAGGTTCCAGGTGGAACCTACCCAGAACCTGGAACCGCTCACTCCTACCAAACACCCTAATATTTTTTCAAAGGACTTTCAACCTCTAAAGCTCCTTGAAAATGCTAAATCAAACCCACTCTCTGCTCTTTGGTGATTTACGCTTTCTAGCTTCACTTAAGATTTCACGGTGTGATTTTGGAGGAAGCCACGGTCATTTCTAACGGTCACCTTGAAAAATGAAATGACTAGGATAAGCTACATAGGAATTTTCGTCACGTTAAAGAGGTGGAGCCGATGGAAGACTTGATTGTGCAACTTTGATAAGTTTTAGAACATTGTCGCCTTATTTTAAAATCACAGGACTGGACTGCAGTTGAGATACAAGTTTTAAGAATTCTGTTGTATTTATCCCTCTGCTTAATGTAAATTCCAAAGTTAACCCGACTTTATTTTTTTGTTTGATTGAGGCTTTCACTTTGCAATCCATGAGGTTCTTGTCTATGGCTTCTAGACGTGGTGTCTTAACTTTTTCATACTATTCGTTGTATGCTTCGACATGATCATATGCACATTTTGTGGGACGACTATTAACTAATCTTAAAGTTTAAGTTATTTAGTAAAGGCAAGGTTCAAAAATTAGAAATGCAAACACTCCCATTTAGTATAGGTTGGACTAATTTATCCCAGGACTAAATCGTGAAAATATATAATTGGGAGGCAAATAAGGGGCCCAAAAACATTGAGACTCATAATTTTCTATTCTGACATGATGGATGCCTTCGGTTGATATCTAGTGTAAGTTATGTGCGTCATATATTGAAGACAGAACCCATTTGTTCTACTGGACCGGAGGTATATTAACCGATGCTTTCAGCCGCAAACATACCTTGAGCGTAGTATCCTCCCACAACATGGAATCTGGCCTTCTTTAGGAGGTAGGACTAATGAACTTCCATGGATGATTAGGGTTACTAAGGGTAAAGACTTGGCAATGGGGCTTATTAAGGTATATTTCCTAACGATTATATATTGAATTTGGATAGAGCACAACTGTTGTTTTTTCAAAACAAGTCAATTGATATTCACTTTATTTTGACAAAGGTGCGTAAAATTGTAGGAGGTAGAGCTTCACTGTACCAAAACTTTAGACATTCCCAGACAAATGTTATATTGGCTACTATATAGAGGCATTTCTATCTCCATTTTGTCACATAATTAGTTCTATTTGTAATGCTGGTGATCCCCCAAAGCTTCCCCACTTCATCTAATTAATGATACTTACATATTTACCAAAAAAAAAAAAGTTAAATACGTTTTTAGTATTTAATTATTCTAAGTCTACCAAATTTAAATTGGAAAACTGGATATATGCTTTAAAATCTTTATTTTAAAACATGGATTGTTTCTTTTGATAATGCCAACTGATCTAAAACGTATGTCCTATGTCACTTGAAACTTAGCAATTAACGTACAAGTATCAATCAATCTGACTGATGATGGTGCTTTTGCTTTGCCTAATGGACAAGTGATAATCACAAGGAGAAGCGGAGCAGAAAATACAACTATAAATTAATTAAATAGAGCCAAGAAGCATATCACAGACGGCTTCTACTGTGTGTGTGTATATATATGTGTGTGTTTGTGTCCTTGGGCCTGTGCAGAAGCTTGCTCAAAGAGCTATCCTCATCTAGCAAAAGTCGGCTGATTTATTGAGCTAAGTGATGGAAGCAAGGTGCATATGGCCTTCCTCTCTTAAGCTTGCAATCATCTTTTGTTTCGCTTCGCTTGTTCGTAATCACGCAGAAGGCTTTCCAGACATGGCCGTAGTAACGAAAATATGCGACGGGAACACCGTCATTGAGTTCACCGGCTTTCATTACCTGAGGGATATGGTGATGGAGGAGTTGGCTACCAAGACATCTCGTTCAGGCTATAATCTTTACGTCGACGAAGGTACGTTGCTGTCAACAACGCCTTGCTACGATCATGCAGCCTAGGGGTGTCAGAACCGAACCGAACTAAAAAATTAGTACATTTTGGTTCAGTTCGGTTTTCAATTCGGAAAAAAATTAACCATTCTTTCTTTTTCGATTCAGTTTATTTTAGTTCGGTTCGGTTAATTGAACTGAACTAAAAAAATAAATTTAACCATTTTTTTTCTATTCTCTCTCAACATGGTATCAGAGCTTCATTGAAACCCTAGAGTAGCTACTCACCGCCGTCGACCTCTTGCCGTCAACCACCAACCCCTGAATCTCATTGGAAACTCCAGATCCGGTGTCGCCCAGCTCGCAGGGGCTTCACCTAGCCTCATCTAGGCCGGTGAGCCTAGTTCTGGCGTCAAAAGTCAAGAGTGCGATGGGAACATCATCTGCTTGTTCGTTTTTGGTTTGAAATCAGGGAGGTGTTCCTGCATGTGGTGCGTGGAAAGCAAAGCGTTGGTGCATCGGCAGCTTTATCAATCGAACAGCCCTTGTCCTGTTTTGATCTGGAGGGAAATATAATGCGGGACACTAGCAAAATTACAAAAGCTTATAAAATTGTCTGATGAATATTGCTTTATGAAATTTGGGGAGAAGGGCAAAAGGATGCGCATGCCTCTGTACATTTGGCGCGTGAATATAACAAATCCCTCTAACACTTGGTGATTATCCTTTCGTTTAATTATGGATTGTGACGAAAATATAATCATCAACTCTTTTATTTTATCAACATGTGATGCCATGATATTTAGCTCTAAATAAATTAATTTTCCTCTGGTGGAGTCTTCCTCTCACTCTGGCGGGTGAATGCACTTCAATCTATGCAGCCAAAGTGAGGTCTACCCTCATGAGCTAACAATAAGAGCAAAGAATTACGTCTCCGAGTACAGTGAAAGAGAAAGAACTATCAAAAACTACTGTCGACTCAGGGTGTAGTTAACACAAATTTGTCTTCATGTGATGAGCAAATATTCACTTGGGCTTTTGACTAAGCATAAACTATTTATGTGTTGGTGAAATGTCATAAAGTCTAAGTACCGTATTACACGGTTCGATTTCATACGGTACGAATTGAGGTTTGGGCGCATGTCTAATACAAGTAAAAATGGGTTAATACATAAACATTACTTTAAAGTAAATCTATGGAAGTCATGCTAGGGGTCACATTTTGGTTCCCATTTTTACCTTATCTCATTTTAAGAGGTTTTTATGTCAATGTGAGTAACATATAATAGATTTATCACGTAAGCACATGATTTTACATTAAAGAAAATAAATCAACGTTTGAAGAAAAGACCATTTTTCACTTCGGAGATGTCAAGACCAAATTAAAGAAAAGTGGGCAGAAAGGTAAACAAGGACCATGTGAGGCCAATGAGGTGCGAGTAGGTTTTGGGTTCTTGATCAGCTTCCTTGACGCTAGGGGTGTCAGAACTAAACCAATGGGATGAACGAGGAAGCAATCGATGAGTTATATGATATGAGAGTCGAAGGTATTGAGCCCACACGAGTTACTGTGTCGAGCTTCCTTTCGGCTTCAACAAATATAGGTGCAATTGAGGAGGGCATGCAATTGAGAAGCTACTGAAAAAGAATTGGAAGAAAAAAGAAGAAGAAGGAAAACCAAACCCCAAAAACCGAACCGAAATGAATTTTTGGTTCAATTTGTAATTGCTTTGGTTCACTATTTGGTTCGGTTCGGCCACCATCCTTAACGGTTCGATTTGATTCGATTCGATTTTTTTGAAGAACCAAACCGAACCGAACCATTGACACTCCTAATGGAGCAGCCTATATTGGAGCTCTTATGGATTCGAACAAAGGACAGGATCCTCGGAGAATGTCGGGTAGCTCTTGGAGCCCAAGTGCAGCTTCAAGACTGCAGAATCAGATGCGAAGTGTATCCATTCACATGAAGTTGAATCTCCGTGCTTGATAGAGCAAAGTTGAATCAAACATGTTTGGAAAAATGAAAATGTGGAGGTCAAGTTGTTAAATCTCCTACTGTAGAGGAGGTTATGATTAATAACTTATCCTAAGTCCTTTTGAGCAATTGGACCGTGGAAATATGGGCCCAATTTATTGCAAAAGATTAACCTAATACTTAGTTGATACTATTGCAACGATTTTTTAGACATTTCAAATTGGGCAAAGGTCACAAAAAAACCCCAAACTCTATCCATTGTGATACATTTACTTTACATATTTTTTGTGATACCGAAAATCTTAAACTTATACCTGTATGACATATTTACCTTAATTTTTTTTGTGACACTAAAAATCCTGAACTTTTTTTTTGTGAAACCAATTTTTTTTGGAGTAAATGTGTCATATGTATACAAATTTGGGATTTTTTGTGTCACAAGAAAATGTTAGGATAAATGTGTCATATTGTACAAGTTTGAAGTAAATATGTCATAATAGATATAATTTAGAGTTTTTCGTGACTTTTACCTTTCAAATATATACTCAGTTGTGCTTGCTTGTTGTCTGATATAACAAATTTGTCAAATTGAGTTTGATGGTCACCCAAGCTTCTGGCTCTTGCTATAATAATCTTCGATTTTTCTCCAGTCCAATTATGATCATCGCACATCAATTTCGAAAAATCTCATCTTGATCCTTTTTCGGGTGGATTTGATTCAGCTTTGCAAATAAGTTTTGAAAAAATACAAATGTTGAAAGCTCAATGTTAGTTCCTTCAATGGGATGGCAAAAAACCCCCAATATTTTCCTAAAGGGATTTGAAGACCGAAAGCCCATTGAGAATGCTGAATAAAATCTATCCTCCATGTTACTTGGCCACCACGTTATGATCTGCTTTCATTTCCGTTTCCCATTTTGAAGATGTCCTTATATGTTTACATTTGGATAAAAATATATTTATTCAGAAAAAAGTAATTTTAACTTACACCAAATTATAAATGTCTAATTGCTAAATTTTTATAATTACGTTGGATATACTTTCAGTGCAGCAAAATGAATATCAACATTACCAACTAGTTAAGTACTAACAAAAGAGACGCAAAAAAAAAAGTACTATCAAAAGCAACACATATGTCCCTCAATAAAAAAGAAAAAAGAAAGAGCAGCAATATCATTTCTTGATGAAATAACTATATTATTATTGTTTAATTATGAAACGACGCCACCATAGCTGGTTTTACACGTAATGAAATCTCAATTATTTATTAAAACGTGCGACAATTTTATATAAGGTGGGGGGCATGCATTCCTTTAGTGCCAGCCGCCAAGTTTTCCTCCAATTTTATGCAAATTCATATAAACAAATATCTTAATAATTGAAGCTAGCTTTTCCCACACACAAAAAAAAAACTGTATAACCTATAACATAATAACTAATTCAGCTCCTAAGTTGGATTTCTTTTTTATTTGTAAAAGAAAATCAGATATTTATCAATATAATTTAAGAATACGAATCAAATTATCTAGAGACAAAGTTGTGGTAATAGCTTGAATTAACTTTAAATATATCATGAGTAATTTTCACCATTTAAGACTTCAGACCTTTAAAAAAAACATTATTAACCTAATAACCTCCACTCTCCACGACTCCCCAATATCTGCAAATACTTAGTTGACCATCAAATAAATAAAAGAAATATTAGCATCATTTCAGCGAGGGAATTATATTATCATTTAAAATTTTGAATATATATGTTATATATATTTGACCTTACTTTTTCGTGCGTGCGACAATATTATATATTTCCCATAATTATAGTGGGTGGTCTGCTCGCTCCCTGCTTCTCAAGTATGTCCAGCGGCAGTCAGTGTCACTCCCTTTTCTGATTCGTTTGGAAAGCAAAAAGGATAGGGGGGAAAGTGAAGGAAAAAGCGGCAAGAAAGTGCGAGAAAAAGGCGAGAAAATCCCTTTGAGAAATCATTCCCCCCTTCTCGATTTCGGCTCCAATTGGTTGGTGAGTCTCCTAGGGCAAATACCCAGTTGAAGGAAAGAAAAAAGCCATGAGCATTCCTTTGTCCGCGAGGCACTTGCTGCCTCTCACCACCGCCGCCATTGATTTTCCCTCCAAACCCCTGAGATCCTTCCACAACGCTCCGATGGCTGCTGATTTGAGCGTCTTCTCTCTGGGTTGCTTCAATGCTTCCCATTCTTGCGCTGGATGGCCTCGAAGGAAGAGGATTTCGCTCTCCCAACAGACGGTAATATTCTCTTCGACTTTTGATGGTGTTTCCGGGATTTTGAGTTTCAGGTTTCGTTCGTTCGGGATGTGGGTTTTGTGGGCTCGAGCTTGTTTTGCGCGCGGGGCTCGTTAAGTCTCAGATTTTTGAAATGGGATTGCTGGGGAGGAGGCTGAATTTGGTTTTGATTGATTATAATGATTTGCTGATGGAGTGTTGGCTCATATTTCGTATGTTAAAAGTTAAGGTTGCCAGGAGAGTAATTTTGAGAGTCGCTATTCGGTGCGTTCTTTTGTATGAGCTATTCCGTATGTTAATCTAGGCTGCTAAAAGAATCATCTTGAGGGTGGCAATTTGGGTGAGTTGTTCAATATGGGATGACTTGTGTTTTCACACGGTTGAGATTGAGTCGCCAGAGAAGATGCTTCTTGATGACTTGTGTTTTCACACGGTTGAGATTGAGTCGCCGGAGAAGATGCTTCTTTTTGCCACCCCTTATCTCTTTACCAAGTAATAGAATCTAATCTGCTGTCATCTTTGGTGGTTGCTCTTTATCTAAGATTCTTTTGTGCTTGAGATGGTATAAGTCATGATTCGGTCGCACAAGGTATGCGATACGCCCATGTGTAGGATTGTGCTTCTCGTTACTAGCAAATGGAAGTTTTAAGAACTTTAAAAGGAAGGACGGCACGGTTCTTGCAACTTAATTATTCTCGATGGATTCTGGTTTAATTACCGGGTTACTTACCTGTAGTTTCAGGCAGGGGCTACTAATTTAAACGTGTAAACTATGACGACTTTGCATTTTTTTAGTTCTTCATCCTTCCAATTTCAGCTTCTTTTAGGTTATTGAATCTAGCCAACTCATGTTCTAGTAAGAGGTACTGAGATTTGATCATTATCTTTATGAGACGGTCTTCACAGCTACCTTTAAGAAATCATTAATATCTGCGTTCAAGATGACTAAGGCTTCTTCTGGTCAAAAAGGGAAAAAAAGGAAGAAGACTCAGGTTTATTATCATTTGCTAGATGTAAAAGGAAAAGAGCATAATGATTGCACATGGGATTGTTCCTAAATGGTAGTAAACTTCCACATGAGCTTATGACCTTCAATTTACTTGTATGACCAATCTTTTGGGCTGTTGGTTTTCACTAATGATTTACTAGCAGGGGCTCTGTTTTTATGTACTGGTATAGTGGCTTTGTGGGATCATGAGAAGGGATCAAGATGTCAACAATTCAGACTTCGGAGAGGAGAGTGAAATGCGGATACTTGGTCCCGAAGACGATGCTGGCACTCAAATTCCAACTCAAGCTCAATCTCTCATGGAAGGATCTGGTGCTGTCCTGGTATCAGAATACAAACCAGTTCCTGAAGTCGATTATTTGCAGGTCAGTAGTTTCCATTTGGTAGTGTACATGGAGTCGTAATTTTTCCTCTTTCTGGCTTGCTCCTTGCTTTTCCAATTTTTTTTTCCTATGCGAATTATTATGTCATAGGAGCAGATGCATCTTTGGGCATATGGCCTGTCTCCTGTAATGAGCTAATGATATCTTCGCATATGAACCTGCTCCTTTATTGTAGTGATCCTTTTCTTTTATTGATTCTAAAGTGGGGTGAGATTTTGATTTTATTTATTTTCTGGAGACTGTTGCATCACGGGAAAATTTATCATCCTGGTGAGAACGTTGAAATTGAAATTGGGCTGATACAAGCTGAGAGCCCAAGCTTGTTCTTTCAAGATTTATTACTAGATAAGAAGTGGACATTGAATATCTCATTTGCGAATTTCCTTGATTTTTCAGTGCAATTATTCAGCTTTTGTTGAGACTTTGTAATAGTGAGTGAGATGCCCTGTAGGACCAGTAGTGTTGTGAAAAATCATTAGAAGAACGAATTGACCAAACAATTTGTAGTATTCTTTTAAAATCATGTTTCCTGATGTGAAAAACATTGCTAGTATTTCTCCCAGTTGGAGTATTTTTTATTTGAACAATTCAGATTCAAAATGAAAATGGCCTAAATCATCACTGTAAAAGCCTTAATTTGCTATACTTGCTAGAAAAAAAATTCCCGTGCGTTGCAGTGGGGGACGAAGAATTGATTGAATTTCATATCATTACATAATCACAAAGACTTAATAAGTTTTAATACCATTTGGATGGCAAGCCAGGAGCAGATGTAAAACTAAAAGTCTCTGCTTTGAGTATGAGGAAAAAGAAAACCCCAATTGTTTCTTAGGGGATATTTTACTTTCAGTCATTATGTTTTTTTCTTTAAATGTTTTATGCTTTTATTATTTGACTTTTATTCAATGCGAAGTTTTGAAACCTTCTAATATGTGTGAATACTAACATATGCAACTCTAGATGATATTGTTGTACTTCTCTAAAGCTTACATGATTTTTCAAGTATTGACTGAAAACATGACAGTATCTTTTCATTCAAGAAAATTAAATAAATAGGCCCTAAAATTGTACGAAGAAAAAGGGGATGTGACTAACCAAAGACAACCTCGTCCCAAGTAAGATCAGGAAACAATTGCCCTAAAGGCTTCAAATAAGAGGTCCAAAATGACCTAGTATGCTAATTCAAGTGACACTTGCCAAATGCACATAGACTTAAAACCCAACTAGAATAGAGTTAAAGATTATACTATTTTTGGAGTATTTAATTTCATAAAGGCATGTGCTTTGCCATGTAGATGAAGTTTTGGTTTGATTTATAAGGAATCATCAGCCGCTCTAAATTGGTTGATGAGAAATTTTCACATTTGACAGGCTAGAATTATCTCATGTTGAATCGATATCAAGACATATGATTGTTTTTTCTCACCTCTGGATCTCCTTCTTTTTGAAGGTTAAACAATATTTTATTAATAAAGTTACTGAAGGGTTGCCATCCCTATACCAAACAACTTCAGAAGGGAAGTGTATCTTATTCAAATAAGTAGGAGCTAGCAATCATTTCTATCATTTCCAATAAGCTACAGTACATTATTGAACTTTCCCACCATACCAAATGTAAAGAGCATATGACCACATATCTCTAGGAGAGTCTCAAGAGGATTCTTCTTGAAAACCTTTCTTGCTTCTTTCTTTCCAAATGAGCCAAAAAACAAGGAGAGAAATTATCTTGATTATTTCTTCTTTCCCGAGCAAGAGTAGATAGTTTCCCAGGCCCAAAGTCCAGCTTGTACTGTTCATCTTGCATTGTTCTTCCTCTGTATCTCTTCACTTATCGTATTGTTGCACCAAGCAAAAGGAAAGCTTACCGATAAATGCGTTTCATTCTTTCTTTTATCTCTCCATCTTGGTTTCCTCTTCTTCTTGGCCAACTGTTTCCTCTCTAATTTCCTTTTGAGGTATGTCTCTATAACACAGCGAGGATTTCTTGTTTGATTCAAATATAAGATGTTTTAGTTCAAATCATGTAGATTATACCTGCAGTATCTTAAATGTACAGTATGCTTGGCACCCTGTCCACTCCATTTCCTATTTTTGTGGCCTGGAGGTCAAAGTACCATTTGTGACCAATGGAATCTTAGTGGCTTGAATCAACAGGAGACGGTCTGTAGTGTTAGTGGACCACTGGAAGTCATCAGGTTTGTTAGGAAATAATGTTAGTTCCATGTAAAGCACTCTTGCTCTTGAAGGTTTTAAACGATAAGTACATCCATACATCAATAAATATCCTTATTTATCTCTCCCTACGTATATACATGCCTATTACTTAAAACAAATCCTTAAACGGTTTGAATTTATGCTGCTTTGAGGAGTAATTTTAAAATTTAAAAAAAAAATTAAGTTTATGCTGCTTTCCGTTGTTTCAAAAACAGAAATTGAGAACATCTTCGATTAGCCTATTGGAACTTTGAGGCACAGTCTACAGAGATCAAATTCAGTTTCCTAGCTTCAAAAGAGATGTGTGGTTGCGAAAATTTGTTGGGAAATATCTAGGAAGTGTTTTGAGTACCCCACGTAGGGGCATCCAAGATTCAGGACTCATGTAGGTTAGAACATATGTTCCCCGGTCGCTTCTTCCTACTTTAATTGATTGCAATAGAGGTTCTATTTCTACGCATGAGTCTCTGAATGTGGTGTTTGCTTTGTTCTGTGACAAATATTTGACCTAATCAGAAGTCCTATAGTTGAGGTTTGACATCTGGAATTTGAATTTTTGCTAGTAAATTTCCTCTGACTCTAGTTCCTAGGCTTTTTTTTTCCAAAGCTTATTTAACATATTCTTAAAGCAATTTAATAACTAGTATTCGGAATTCATTGCGAGTTGATTCTTCTTCTTTGGCAAGGACTGATGGGAAGAGTTTTGTGGTGGTAACTTAGACGACAGAACCAGTGTGTCGGTTGATGGACTCAATTGAATTATGCTCACTTGCATGAGCTGAAATACATACTATTCCATTGCGTACTTCCTTGCTCTTTGACTGAGTTATTCTACTGCAAGGACTTGCATTATCGACTCTTTCTTATTCCTATGTTGTTGAACTCACTAAAAGGATTCATTTTTGCAGGAGTTATTGGCCATTCAACAGCAAGGCCCTCGAGCTATTGGCTTCTTTGGGACAAGAAACATGGGATTCATGCATCAGGAACTAATTGAGATTCTCAGCTATGCAATGGTTATAACTGTAAGATGCTATGAATGTGATACAAGTCATCTTATATTGCATTTGATTACTGTCATCTAGCAAAGTTGTATCTCTATTGTGTATGAGGCAGATACCCAATAGTATAGCTTGACCTTTTCGACTTTAGGTTGAGGATTGTAGTTAGCTATGGAATGCCGGCACCAAATATCCATTTTCACTTCGTAGATAAGTTTTGTTTTTTTTTTTTGCTTGAGAGTACTACTTTCCCTTGTAGAAAAATCACATATATACATCAGGGGCATCCGGGACTAATGCAGCTGTCATAAGAGGTGCTTTAAGAGCAGAAAAGCCAGAGCTGCTGACAGTAATCTTACCTCAGAGTTTAAAAAAGCAGCCTCCAGAGAGCCAGGAATTATTGTCTAAAGTAAGCTGCCTCCCGTTTTCGGCTATTCTGTAATTCAGAGTTCTATTATTTTTTTGCCTGGTAGGATCATGCTTCTTTAGCCAATACTTGTATGTTGGGATGAGCATTTCTTTTTTTCCATTCTGGCTTCTTTCTCGTTGCGTGCCTCCAGTTCGTCCTACACACACACTCTTTGATCAATCGAAGACTGTCATATATGTGTTCCTTGAAGTACGTTGTATCAAAGAGTAGCATATACTTGGCTGGTTATGGGGTGATATCTTCTGGTGGTTAACCATGGAGAAAACTAAGGGATGGCACTTATAAGAGTGAAGCTCATTTCTTGAGATTTACCTTATGCAGAATTATAAGGAGGCTGATTAGAATCACAACAAAACCTGCAGTTCTAAGAGAGCAAGTTTAACCTCTTTCTGGTTCCCTACCGTATGTTATATTCTAAAAACAAAATTGTGAAGCTGTGTGGTGCTTGCAGCATGGTGACAAAAAATGTTGTACATGGTCGTGGTATCAGGAATACGTTGTTCATTAGAACAGAGTATTTTGTGTAAGTTCAGTTGTATGAACTTAAATTACAATTCTGTTCACAGTTGATGTCAATTGCCAAAAGCTAAATGAGCTTGAACTGTGCATATATTGGATCTAGTTAAAATAGATAGCTTAAGTGTGGGTGAAGAAGTTTTCACAGTCTACTTAATCTCACAGGTCCAGAATGTGATAGAGAAGCCTTATAATGACCATCTACCTTTATTAGAAGCAAGCAGGTATGTATTGCTTCCCATGCTCATTGTTTTATAACCTTTTTCTCTCTCTTGCTTTCACTGTTTGACACGACAGCTTCATGGATGGTAAGACCTCATAAAAGCAGTTGGTAATGCTTCCACCCAAGTTGTGCCATCTACAATATTGGGAGTTTTAACTTGTTTCTTCCTGTAGTACTTGCAGTAGCCAGTCTCATGCTGTATTTCCATATTTTGTCAAGATATTGTGCTGTTGGGTAGTGAAGGGTATTGGTAGAGTTGATATAAATTATATATCAAAAGCACTGATTGAGAATGTTGGTTCTATGGCCTAGGGAACTCGGTGGAGGATGGATGGAATTTATTAAACAATTAGATCAAACTCTTGTTACACTACGGTTAGAGTATGTATTGTGGTATGTGTACAAAATAGAGCAGTTGGCAGACATATCAAGAACGGAACTTGCGTTGTCAGCTCTGAAAGCTGGGGAAAAAGAGTTTGAAATTTCATTGCCTCATTTTACCAAACGTTCTTTGCTTATGTAAAATTTTATATGGTAAATCAACATAATTCATATGGTTAGTCGATAGAATTGCCTGTTAGCTTTTCAGTTGGGCTGCATGGATCTCTTTTTGGATCTGGATGCTTGCTTGATAAATCAAACCCCTTTTAATGAATTCTATTAGATGAACTATGCGCATCCAGTAGATTTAGAGACTCGAGCAACTTGTTCAGCTTTTAGTACGGGTTCAGACTACTTTAATGTGGCTAACTGGATATACATACCCCTATTTCATCTACAGGTTGTGTAATATGGACATAATCTCACATGTTCAGCAAGTTATTTGCTTTGCATTCCATGACAGCAAGTTGCTCATGGAAACATGCCAGGAGGCCAAAAATCTCCGGAAGATAGTGACGTTATTTTACCTGGATTAGCCGAATCTATTCATGTTCAATATTTTTTTTTTTGTCATGAGGGGTAGGGAGAACATGCCACATTGGGATAGGACGATGTCGCTTATGGTGGATTGGTTAGTAGGAGACAAATCTGTTCACATTTGAAAACTTGTAATATCTTGGAGGGCCAATTTGCTCCTCTCTTTTATTTAAGAATAAAGTCAAGTATAGGAATGAAGCATGTTTATTTTCGTCTAGCGAAGATGTTATGACGAGGGATTTGTTTCTGTGATTATTCGCATGTGGTCACTAACACAGTTCAATATAGTGCTATGCAAATGATCGGAGAATGGAGGAGATCGACCGGTGGGAATATTATAACTGTATATTTGTTGAAAGAATACTGTTAATCAAGGAGTGGAGTTCGAGACTTAAGATCTCCCTGCTGTGTCTGTTCTTTTGATCTTCCTTGATTATTATTCAATAGGTGTAGTGATATTGAAACGTGTATGTCTTCAAAGGAACGGTCATACTTGCTATATGGTTTTTAGGATCTAAGTAGGTGTGGCGACCGGATGAATGGGTATCGATTTGCAATCGGGTGATTTTAAGTGAAAGTTCATCTTAGGCTCGGATCTGATGCGTGCGACGTTGGGTTCAAGCAACCATGAGCGCTCCCACCAGATAGTATTGCGGTTTCACGTATTACCGTTTTTACTTGAGCTAGATTTAGCTCGTGTTCATGTTGGTTTGCATCTTGAATCGTTGGTCATCAGTATGCCGACGCTATCCGTCTGAAGATCAGATACGAGTTATTAGAGTATAACTAGGAATTCTCAATTTGTATAGGAATTTACGATTATACGATGCAGAGAATCTTTAAAACAAATCCATATTGTTAAATTCTAGGAAAATGGAAAACAATATCAAAATGCGTGATGCGAAAAATTAAAGCCATGATCAGTTTGAAATCGGTATCAATATTGGACTTAAAGCTCAGCAATCTATGAATAAAGCGTAAGACATTGTGGGATCATTCACTTGCATAGACAAAATGTAAAGAGGCGATTCAATGCTATATTAAATGAGGAGATCTCAACGATATAACTAGACAATTTGGAATCTAAATTAAATCAAACTTCTGAAAACAATTGAAGCCAAAATGGAGCGAGAGTTAAAACCGTTCTTGGCCCCACCTTGGTCAGTCGGACCGGGCTGTGATCGCAAATCGAATCGCGAAACTTGTATTTTTCGTTAATCACGGTCGTTTTCAGCAATCGGGAAAGATGAGAATGTACGAAATGAATGGTAATAAATCTGTCACGGTTCAATCACATGGAAAGACAAACCGAATCTGATATTTTCTTAATGTTTAAAGTGATGATACAATCGATTGCCGTGCTGACAATATCTCCATGAAGGTAAAAAGGAATCAACTGTGAACTCAACAGTGAAGACCTCTCATTAGCAGGCGCATGAAAAGAGGGAAGAAGACAGAAGGAAAGGTCGTGGGCGCCTAGCAAAATTTCTTTTCTCCACTAAATGCTACGTTCGTCTCAGAATGGTGGAACTTTACCTATAGATAGAGCCCTTGGGAAGCATGGTAGGCAAGCCACAAAAGCAGGGGGAGCTTCAATAATATTAGAGAGCTGTAGAACCAACGGTGAGTGCTGGAGTACAAAAGTTGAGTGAGCTTTTGCAATTCAACAAGTAAGTCTTCCTTGTTTGTGCTCTCATTTCAGATTTGCAAAGTTATTATTGTACTCTCGGTTCCAACGCTAAAAGAGTTCTAAAGAAATCTGATTCTGTATTGCCTGAGTCATTAATTACCAGCGCTTGATTTTCACCCCCTTGCTCGGTATATAAGAAGGCAGTCATTCCTCCGGAAGGAGACGATCTATATACGAAGAAGCCGAATACAGCAAGATGGGAAAGGTCTCGGCAGCGTGCTTCACCGTCCTAGCTCTGGTTCTTGTCGCAGGTGGACTTACGCCCTTTCGACTCCTCTTTCGCATGTGTTTCATTTCTCAAGCCTGAAATCCATAGGATCATGACGGAAGCGCCGTTTGTGTTTCAGGCGAATTAATGGTGGCCCCTAGCGTGGCGAAGCAAGCCTGCCTGGAAGGCTTGCCGTGGGTGCATTACTACTGCGAGGACGGAAACCCGTCGCGAGCTTGCTGGGGGAATTGCACACAGCGGCACCCCAACCTCGTCACCGCCTTCTGCGGAGGCAGCCAGTACCTCCAGGCCTGCATGTGTGAATATCGATGTTGATGCAAATATCACGGTTCTTATTCAACTCGCAACGGGAATTGAATTAACGAACTTGATTAGTGCATCCTTTATTGGGGACATTGTACGTGCTTCAATACGGTTGATCAATAAGATTTCTTTTCCATATGATTGACATTCCTTTTCTTGAATATAAAGGAACAGCATTTGCTTTCTCCAGTTGGGGGAAAAGGAAAGATAATTGTCTTCGCATAACATCTCTTTAAACTTATTCGTAGACCCGCCAGATGCGCCGTATGATTAAAGGTCTAGATCCGACAAGCATGATGCGCACTTATTCTGTCAATGCAGGAAACTGATACACAAAAAGCTTGTAATGAACTAGACGCAAAATCCTATTCTTTTTCCTGTGGAGTGTCAATATTATTCTTTCAGATGAGTGATATAAGGTTTCTTTCACTAAATCCACATGCGCGAAAACTTTGATGGTCGAATTAACCGAAGAAAATGTTAACTTCATTTCATATCAGGCTGATCATCTTCTAATTGAAGAGCTTTGCTTTACTGTTTTGTGGTATTTTTCTGAGGTTTTGGTACTTGGCATTATGGAGGGGTCTGGAACTATTTTGAAAGCTCTTGTGGAGGTTTGAAATATTTAGGTTTCACCGAGGGTAATAGGTGGAGTTCATAAGCCAGGAAATTCCACTTTGAGGCGAAACTAGACTGATCCCTTTTTTTGATAAGCCGAGGCACGAGCAGGCTTCAGCTACCTGGAACCTGGAGGGGCCATGAAACTAGAATATCTTAATCATCTGCGGTGACAAAGTTCTTGTCACTGCTGGTTAGTCGATCCTGGTAGGCGATTCTTGTTCATTTCGCTGCTGGAATTACTCGATCGTCGATTGTGCGGGACGCTTTTACCTGGTCATCAGCTCGTCAAAAGGACAATTTTGTGAATATTTAGCGAGCATGAGGGGACAATGTGCTTGTGGAACTTGTGATTGTAACCCAACGCAAGGCCTAACACAATGCTTGAAGTACCTGGATAAATACTTATCAGAACATATGTACCTATGTATGAAGGAAAAGAAAACTGGTTTCTTTTCTTTTTCCTTGGTTTTATTCCCCGTTCACTCGTGCTCTATTGAATAATGTGTTTCTCTAATCGATCAGCGGCGGATGGAACTGATACACCATTCGTATTGCTTCGTCAACTTGTTTTTCAGATTCTGAATGACAATGACCGGTAAGAATATGATATCGAAAGTTTGTAGCGTACTTTATGTAATGTTGATTTTTGTTTTCCGTAAAGAAAAACCGGTGTTGATAATTTCGTCGAAACTCATGCGAATTTATTATTTGCATCGACACGGAGACATTACAAGCGCTACAGCTGAAGTATGATGCAAATCTGATCAATAAAATCTTTTTAATACGATTGATCAATTCCTTGTCTCGAGTACAAAGGATTTCATTACATCATTTGCTCTCTTTTGGGGAAACAAGATATGTTGGCTAAGTTCCTCGCTGCTTTGATCAAGGAAGCTTAATGTTCAGTTTATCTGCAAAAGAATAATCACGGATGAGAACCGGCAAAAATTTTGAAAAAAAAGAAACAGAACCATATCGAATCGAAGATGTTAACGTAAGAACATTAAAGGAATAATGTATATCAGATGTGGTGCAACGTACCAGCAACTTCTTTGGCCGAGCAATCACTGTCGCAACTCATCTCGCACGAGGTCGAGCCATTGCCCTCGGCTTTGCACTCGCTCTCGCATGTGTTGAAGCACGACTTGAACTTCTCGTCCACGGCTGCTTCCGCTGTGAACGCCGTGGCGACGACGATGCACATGAGGAACACCGCGACGAGCTTGTTGGCCATCTTGCTTGTTTATTTACTTCAGTTTGCAAAGGAATGGTGCAACAGTTTCTGCGTTTCCCCGACTAAAGAGGTCACCAATGATGTTTTTTTTATAGATGGAGAGCGACCTTATTTCAAGCACTCGAGTCCCTAAAAAGTGGGAAGACCGGTGGACTTTCCTGTTGTTTTTAGTCGCATCATTTTAAGAATCGCTAAACTTGCGGTTAAATCAATGGACAGGCGCCAGACTCTCCATCAGATGTTGGATTGTAATTTTTAATTTACTTATCGCTTATGCTAAATTAAGCCAGAGATGACAAAGTCAATAACCCCCGTCAACCCATCTCAATTTGTTCCCAAAAAGAGAGAGGAAAAGATGAAAAGAGCTACACCAATCTCAAAATTCATATGGTGGAACAAAAAAAAAATTAGATAAAAAAAAGTAAGGTTCTTTCTCTATGAACCATCTGTTTTTTTTTTTTCATGGTTATATTCTCTTACTTTCCTCTAGATTGAAACTAGGATCCACAATATACTCTTGGTTTAATTTGAAGATTGTCTATATTGACTGTATAATTACTGGGGTAATTTGGTTTAGTAACGGGTGACTTCTTTTACAATTATTAGTAGGGGTGAGCAAAATTGGATCGGGACCACCAGAACCAGACCAAGACCGAACCGGACCGGCCGGGTTGGTCCGGTCCTCGGTCCCAATAAATAGGACTGGTGGCTGGGCGGTCTGATCCACGGTTCTAGGGGAGATGGGACCGGACCGGACGGATCAAAAAAATAAAATAAATAATATATATGTACCTTCTACTCGAATTTTCTTAGGAGATGAATGACTAATCTAAAACCAAAATTTATGTGTTAATACAAATATTTCTTGGAAATAAATATGGTAATTTAATTATGTGAGTTATTTGTCAAAATTCATGAACTCATTTGAAACAATTGAAGAGTCGGATTACATAAAACTACATCAATGGCTTTTTTCTCTCTCTTTGATGATCCGACAATATTTTGCCTTGAACTCATTTAAATTGATAGAGACTCTCACATTAGTAATTATCGATATTATTGTTAAAGTAAAAACACACAGGTTATAGGATGAATACAATTTGTAAAATTTTTTCTTAGTTTCCAACCAAAGGAAATCAATTAGTATTGAAATTCAAAAAACAACAGATGAATTCATCTTTTAATAAGCCTTACTCTTCTCGTCTGAAATAGTTAAACTGAGAGAACAAAAACTATGATTAAACAACACTGTGTATTCAATGTTGAAACTTTCCAGAAGAATACAATGACCTTTTTTTAGTAGACACTTATTTACAACGTCGTCGGCACCCGCTGCGCCTTATTTCCATTGCCTACAAAAACGTCGTCGGAACCCATTGCGCCTCCGTAAGATCAAGGCCGAGCTCTCTAAGATCCGCGACAAGTGAAATCGCAAGCTATAACGACTTTTTCGGCTTGTTTGCTGATCCTAGTCCGGTCCTCGGTCCCGAAAATTTGGGGACCGGGACTACCGGTCCGGTCCTCGGTTCCATACAGGGACCGAACTGGCCCGGACCATGCACACCCCTAATTATTAGATGGAGATTTGTACTTGTAATAACAAAGTAATTCATTAACTTCTTTTAGAATGATATTGGCTGAATACTTTGAGTAATTTTTTTGTGCACTTTGGATGAAGTTTACATACTTGAGCTCGTTAACACGTATGCAGGAAAACTTAATCTTTGATTTTTTTTAAAAAAAATTTTGCGTTTAAGATATTGTTGATGCACATATATCCAAAGAGTTCTTATGCATAATATTTTCCTATATATTTAACCATTCGTGAAGATTTTTGAAGTTACAAGTGACTGCACAAAATAATGAATTTACTTTATTATTTTTATTTCTCACACGGCCGTGGTAAAATTTGTTGTACATTGATCGGTGTAAATAAATTTTATGTCTCATTATTCGGAAACAGATTAAACTTCTCTAAATCGACTTATTCACAATTTTAGTCCGAGACAGCTTGCGCGAGCAAACTTCACACAGATCTGTGTCTGAAATTAAGTTTGCTTATGATTTTTCAGTTCAAACATAGCTAGTGCAAAGCGTAGTTAGGGTAAATTAAATGTAACTTTTGATGGTTATTCTTTGAAACAAATTTCCAGTAATCAGATTATATACAACGCATCGTGTATGTAGTCAGCTATCGTCGATGTTTCCCGTAGCGAAATTAATTAGCTGATAAAATAACTTTTAACTTCTTGGGTCCAACTTCAGATGAACCAATTTCTACTCCCATGCTAACAAGACATTAAAAAAAAAGTTACTAGATATTTAAGCAAGACAAAATCCATGGTTGCCACAGAATGAAACATGTGCGTGCATGTGCATGCACTTTCGTACAAAGACACACATATCCACAGATGGGTAGAGCATTCAATCACTCAATAGAATTTGAATACAACAGCACCTAAAAAAATTAGGACGAGGGATTGTAAAGAAAGGTAAGATGGGCTAGATGCTGAAGAAGACGGGTTCAGGATGGGCCGGATACCGGGAGTTCTTGATGGGCCCACCGATTCCGCCGGCGGATAAGCCGGTGCCGCATCCGATGTCGTGTCGGATTCAGGCGCTAGTGCCGGTGGCGTTGCTGCTAGTGCTGGTGGCGATGCTGCTACTGCTTTGGAAGCTGCTTGAAAGAGTGAAGAGGCACAATTAGGTGAGAAGATCAACTAGCTTGATCCATTCGATATATATGTCAATGTTTTCATTCCAAAATTGCTTCTGTTAATTTGACTTTTTGCATGCTTATGTTACTATTCGATTTATAGCGTTGAATTTCATATGGGTAGGTGAACACATAGTGGAATTATTTGTAATACATGATTTCCTGATTTTCTTGGTGGTTGGAAGGTATCGGGTCTTGATGAGGGTATATAATTGACTTAGGGTGGATTTGATTCAGCTTTGCAAAAGTTGAAAGCTCAATGTTAGTCCCTCCAGTATTGGGCTTTCAGCATACTAATATTGAGCTTTCAGCATTCTCAATGCCAGAATTTGGCCGAAAGCTGCTTACCAAACACCCTAGCATTTTCTCAAGGAGCTTTGAAAGTTGAAAACTCCTTGTGAATGCTGAACCAAACCCAGCCTCAGTTAATCTGATGTGAATTTAGTCGTTGTAAATCCATCTAATCTCGATAAAGGAGGATTGTGAAAAACAAAGTTTAATTCTTTCTTCACTATAAAACGAGTAAGAATAATGGGTATGATCTATTTTTGGCATGTCAATTTAAATTGTTATAAACTGGGAAAGACTTAGGGATTCATGAAAATTTTCGGAACATCTTGAATTCGAATTCGAATTTGGAGTGGGAGAGATTCATGGCTTACTCAACTAATATCCTGTTTCGACCAAAAAAAAAAACTAATATCCTGTGAACCCAAAAAAAAACTATTAATCTAATTGTCGCAAATTACAATTTTTCCTGTCCAAACATAACCATCTCCTAATCCTACATTTTCACGCCCACTCAAAACACTTAAAACCAATTAAAAACCGAAGCATCCAACCTTAAACAAGAAGCTAAGATGACTTTACCAGGACGGACAATTTTAGTGAAAAAGATTTAAAAAATTTTCATGGCTTGCTCGACTATTATCCTGATCATTGCAAATTACAATTGTCCATCTATAGATTTTGCAATCATAGCTTATTTGCAATGTGTGCATGGGCTATTCATGGAATTTTTTTGGAGAAATACCAAAACTTACGTCACCTTTCACGCGATGAACACTTACATACTTCTACTTTTGAAGAAACCAAATACTTACTTAGAGTTTTTATCTTTGGAGATTACTTTACACTTTCACGTTAAATATATTACCCCTTGTCCTCATTTTCGAAAATGCCATTTTCTCTTCGAAATTACCCATCCCCCAGATTTCAAATTATCGCACATAATTAAAATAGTTAGAACCAACTAAAAACCAACGCATACAAACCTTGACTAAGATGCTAAAATGAGTTTGCTAACATGTGTAATTTGGTCTTTTCAACGTGTGATTTTGCTTAGAGTTATGTAAATGATATATGCAAAGATAGAAGTAAAAAAGTGGTCATTGATTTTTAAGGATGTCCCTTTTTTTTTCTTGGTATTTGGCATTTTGTTTTGGTAAAAGGATTAAGTTTCCACAGGGCTTGCTTCACTAATGCTAGATGTCTGTGCTTATATATATCGGAAGTTTACCTCGGGGGCTTAATGTTGGAGAACCAGCTTCATAATGATTGGGTGAAGAAGCTGCAGGTGCAGGAGTTGGGCCAAACAATACTGGACCTGTCAATAAAAGTATATATTCTTTTCTCAGTAATTAACAATCTTTAACATTTTTATATTTAAGAACGATGCTAATATAACTTGGACCACATTCCAGTTTCCTATTTTCATCCCGTGACCTCTTGTACATTTAACTTGCTGAAAATAACTCCTGTGCTTCTACAAATTCATCGAAAAACTCCTTCCGATTAGTTTCGGGAAGGTCCTGTCGCCTAACGTAACGAATCGAAATCGATTGGAAAGGGTTCTAAATGATTTTGTAAGTGTATAGGGCCGTTTTCACAAAATCGAAAGTACCAGGGGGCTATTGGATAGAAAAGACCAAAGCACAGGAGTGTGTTTGGACATTTGACCCAATAATTGAATGTATACATGTGTGTGTTCAGAGTATATGTTTGCTTGCTCGGAGTTTCATGCTTCTGTTGCTATATTAGGGTATTGTTTTAGGCATATCAACGTACCTGGAGCAGGAAGGGGCGAACCGGTTGCTGCAAAATCAAATGAATTACACCATATTAGTCTTTCACATCTTCTTTTCATTTGTAGTTTTCGACGAATAAATTGCAGCGCGGACCAAGAATCATTATGCCGTACCTTTGCACTGCAAGGGAAGGCCGCCATTACAAACCTGGGGGAGCGAGAGCGCGAGGGTCCGGTTGATGGGCAGCGGGATGGGCACGTTGGCCGTGATGACGAGGCAGGTGCAGTCGAGGCTGGTCCGCAGGAGCGACTTGAAGGACTTGCAGCAGTCGGAGGAGGGCGACGCCCCATTCGCAGTGCTCCCGGTGATGAAGTTGAAGCACGGCGTGAAGCTCGAGATCATCGACACAGAGCACGGCGTGCTGATCTGGGCATCGACCGGTGTGAGCGGAACGATCACGCAGAGCGCGGAAGCCAATACGAGCGCAAGCTCAAGGAAAGCTTTGGAGCGTTCCATGAGTGTGGAATTATTTGCAATGTTGGGGACTGTGCATGTGCATGTGCACGAGCTCGAGAGAGATGGGGTTATATAGAGTTTGGAGGGGGATTTGAAGTGACTTACACGAGTTAGATTTGAAGTGGTTCTGGAGTTGCAACTACTGGTGACTCGACTAAATGTGAGTGAGGGGAGAATCTAATTGCTTGTCCTAATTTATGTAGAGGAAGATGCTAGATAGGTTCAATAGTCTCGAAATTAGGTGCATTTGCACAAGTATTTCCGAATAAGGTAGATTTCGTGAAATCCGATCTTTGAAGGGACTTGCTTTGGGCCTAGTTTTTTGAGTTTAGGCCCCTTGCTTGAAAAGAATAGGCCCATCTCAGCAAGGTCCCTGCCAAGCCTTCATGAGCGTTTCAACCTTCAAATTCAATGGGAACCCACTCCCGATTCGGCAAATGTGGATGCATGTTTTTATCCCTTGAGTTCAAGGCCACCATTCCCCTTTTTTAAAAAATAAAACAAAATAAAGTGCTCCGATATATGCCAACCAACGCAGCCAGTGCGACTGGCATCGTGGCGACCACCGTGAAGACACGCGGTAGATACGGCTGGCGTTATCAAATAGACTCGATGGACACTTCATCAAAAAACAATGGCTCTTATACTAAGTTGAAATAGATCAACGGGAAGAGAGAAATGATGAATATTGTGTCCGTGGAGTTACTTGAGAATGAGAAATACAATCCCTTTTACATAGGGCAAGAATGAATACTAAACCCTAGCTACATGAATCCAAATATAATATTCTATATTATCTAACAATTTATCCAAATTTTGCAAATAAAAACGGAATTCAACCTGCAGTTTCGGCAATTCAATTTTCACCGAATGCTCTTCTCGGTTCTTTTCAACGTCCCACGGAATCCCCTTTCAGATACAACCGGCTTCCAAGCTTATCTTCAAGATTGGCATTATGGTGTTGGATCAATCCTCGCCGTTTCATTATTTCGAAGCTCCAAAAGAGTTAAAAAAAAAATTGAACTCAAGCCACCCTCTTTTTTTTTTTATTGGAAATTGAAATATTTCATTAACTAGGAAAACATAGAAGGGTTCGATAAGTGGGCTTCAGTACATAAAAGCTCCCAAAGGGGATGGGGAGAGGACAGAACCCAATTCAGAGATAAAGAGCTTTTCCTGTGAGCTTTGGCAACCCAATCTTCTACTGAGTTGGCCTCTCTAAAGCAACTCAAGCCACCCTTTAGACTCTTAATTTGCTTGATGCAATTGAGTTAAGACTTAAATGCTATCAGAAATGCAATATTGATATTTTTTTTCTTAAGGATCGAGTCCGATCCTTAATTTTCTTCTGCAATAATTGAAATGCTATAGTTGCTATTTCTGTGTTATATATCACACCAATCGAATCGCATAAAATGCATGTTTCTTATACTATTCTCATTTAATTGTCTCTCTCTGCATTGATTGTTTGGTGGATTGCTGGTTCACTCGAAGGACAGCATCAAGTAGAAATGGAGTAAAATACAAAAGCAACGATCAAATAAACAAAGTAAAGGCTGGAAACAAAGTATTATTCTAATTCAAGAACGAGGTGACAATGGAAAACCCAAGAAGAACCGTCACCTTATATAGACAAAATTCGAGGAAGAATCCAGAACGACTCAGTGAAAAGCAAGAGCATCGTAAATGGCTACGTTGTTGGAGAGACTTGAGATCATCATAATCGGATTCTTATGCTTCTGTAATGCCGTGACAGATAAACCGGACACGACCGAGGCTTCCCGCTTCTGCAACACGTGCTACTTTCAACCTCCAGATCCTTTCGAAGAGAACCGAAACACCGTCCTTTATAATTTAGTCGCGTCCACAGTGGATCGAGGTTATAGTTACTATACTTCGAGTGGGAACAGCGGCGACGACGACGACGACAACATATGCTATGGTCACGGGGCTTGTAACGGGGATCTGTCGCGGGAGGCTGGCAGTAGCTGCCTAGGCTATGCGGACACGCTGATAAAGAGTAACCGTTACTACAGCATCAGGCTGAATACCGACTTCAAGATTGTAGACTTTGGTACGAAAAGTATGAATTTACCGACAATTGATGTACTTCTTGGGTTCCTGAGCAGTTTCGAAGAATGTAAGATGTGTCATTATTTATTAAATAAAGTGACAAGTTTTTTATTGCCCGATAATTTGGTGGATAACTTATGAGACTTTTGGTAGAGCGCATTTTGTTTTTCCGATTTGCCGTTAGCTAAAGAGTGTTCGGATCCCCTTTTCCTTCTATGCAAGTTGTACCTTACCGCTTGAAATTGAGGGTTGAGCATTCATCATGAATATCGCCCTCTGGCAATTTATCCCCTAACTTTTAGGTGTGGCACTTTTATCCTAAATAACTTTTTTCAAGAATTTTTTAGTTGTTTTAACAGCAAGACTTTATCTACCCCGAAATGATTAAAAAAAATGTTATGGGAAAAATGTTCTGAAAATTTTTGCTCTAGATAAAACGATTTGTCTACGGTAATGAATTTTTAAGAAATTTCTTCATCACGCACAAAGCAAAAAAAAAAAGAGGAAAATTTGTCAAAAAAGTAATCAACCTATTGCACTTTTGTCAATTCTATCCTAAATCTTTTAAATTTGCTAATTGAGTTATAAATCTCATACATTTGCGCCAATTCAGTCCTTTTGACCTGTCGGCACTGACGTGGCGTTGCCGATGCTGACGTGG
>BCNH02000008.1:10138018-10156728 GCA_001662345.2 Metrosideros polymorpha var. glaberrima | reverse complement strand
TCGACCCTTCGCAAGCCAACCCTCATCGAGTGTCGCTTGGGTCAAGGCGATGCTCGGCGAGGGTCGGCCTACGGAGGTTTGGCTAGGCTGGCCCTTCGCCGACCAAGAATAGGAAAAGAGGAAAAAGGGAAGGAAAAAAGAAAATATATATATAAATTTTCAAATTTTCAAAAAATGTTATTAAAAATTGTCTACGTTAGTGCCGGCGACGCCAGGTCAGCGTCAGCAATGCCGCATCAGCGCCGGCAACACCAAAAGGACTTAATTGGCACAAATTGAAAAAGGTTTAGGGCTCAATTGGCAAACTTAAAAGATTTATGATTAAATTGGCACATACGCAAAAGGTTTAGGACTCAATTGGCAAACTTAAAAGGTTTATGACTAAATTAGCAAAAGTACAATAGGTTTAGAACTTTTTTGAGAATTTTTCCAAAAAAATATAGAACCAGAAATGAAAACCTAGGTCCATCTGTAACAGTGGAGAAAAGGAAAGAACGAAAAATGAAAATTTAACTGTTGTCTGAGCACGTCATCCATGCATTTAGAGATTCTTAGGTCATTTTAATGTGTGCATTTAGTGAGGTATCCGGATGTATGCTATCACTAGTACGATTCTTGTGTTAATACAGAGTTTTTTTGAATCAACGTCTCATCTAATCGTGCTAACCCGTCCAATATGATTGACAATCTGAATGAACTTTCCTAAGATATAATACCAAGTTCGGCTGGGAAATTTTTTTTTTTTTTTGGGGTCGAAAACGGCTGGGGAATTAGAGAGGTATGGAAATACACTAATCTTGAGTTTGCACGGTGGAGATGGTGAGAAAGCATCACAAAGCATGGTGTTGAAGGGTTCAACCGAAAGGGTCGTGACTTGTGACTGGGCGATCAGAACAAACGAGCGGCCCATTTGAGAGGCGAAGATTCACCTTTGGCGCCCAGTTCGTGACAGTATAATAGGCCGAAAGTCGGGTTAGCTCAGGCTAGCCTCTTAAGTTTGCTAATTGTTTTTCTCGTCTTATTAGGTCACTCCTATCTCATGAAACTCACG
The DNA here is from genome assembly GCA_001662345.2 of Metrosideros polymorpha var. glaberrima. NCBI lineage: Eukaryota > Viridiplantae > Streptophyta > Magnoliopsida > Myrtales > Myrtaceae > Metrosideros > Metrosideros polymorpha. The sequence goes on along the minus strand of BCNH02000008.1, from coordinate 10,155,677 downwards.
GCATTCCTAGCAATTTTGTGTGATTAGTATGTAATCCAATCTCGGGTTAACCTGTAAGAGGATTTAATCGTTTCGACATCAAAAGTCTCAGTTTGATTTGTGATCTCGACTGTCCAGTAGCTTACTCCTCCGATCACTTTTTTTTCCACACATTCGTATTGATCCTTCTGACCCATCTTGGTTGTAGACTTCGAGGGGACTATCCAGCATCCCCTAGCTTGGCGGCCGAAACACAAGCCCGAGCGGGGTCCGGAGGCCACCCCGACCGCACCGCTTTTCAGGTCTGGTCAGTCGCCGTTCAGCCCTTTGCTAGTCCAAACCGAAGTTCCTGGGGACCGCCTTTCGTTTTGCATTTGTTAGATATCAGAGAGCCGCTATAAATGTCGATACATGGATTGAGGCACTGTTTTACTAAACAATAAAGCCGGATGATGCCGAGGTTCGTCGTTCATAGTGGATCACCGCCTTCACTCTCTACTTGGAGTAAGTACGACATTTGGACCGAACCATATAAATTGTCTTACTTCCTATATTTTTTGCATATTTCTCCATTAATCTCCCTTCGTCGGTTCCATGGTCTTTTTTTCGTAGCAAAGGTAAATTGCTAAGGAAAAAAGTGAGAGAGATTATACATAGAGAAAAGGTTAGAGATCCTAAAATAATATTGGACTTTTCGTTGATGTGAATGAAAGATGTTTCTTGACCAAATTATTTTATTTTGTGATGATTGTATTTCGAAGTTCTTGAGATGGAGTATCAGATTTTCTGATGAAAATTACGGACTGCTATATATATAGTATTATTGTCTATGGAAGAGACAAACACACATTACATACCAAACAACACCTTATTCTATGGGAAAAATTTTCTATGGGAAAAATTACAAAAAACAGTCATAAACCTATTGCACTTTTGTCAATTCAGTCTTAAACTTTTTATATTTATACCAATTCAGTTTTAAACCTTTTAAATTTGCCAATTGAGTCCTAAACATTTTGTATTTGTGTCAATTTAGTCCTCTTTGGCTGGTCGACACCGACGTAGCGCTCTGGCAAGCTAAAATAATATTATTTTTTTTCTTTTTGTTTTTCTTCCTTCTTCCTCCTTGGCTTCCTCCTTACTGGTTGTTGGTTTGGCTGACAAGGGTCACAGCCCTCACCCAGCCTAGGTGACACCATGGGGGTCGTGGGTGATGGCAGCCCTTGCTAGCCTAGGCGAGGGCTGCCATCGCCTGCCCAGGAGAGGGGCTACCCTTACTCGACGAGGCCACGGCGAGGCTGGCCTCGCCCTCGCATGATCTGGGCGATGCAGGGTGAGGGCCATGACCCTCGTTAGCGGCCAGCGAGGGCTTCACGGCCCTCGCCCAGTGGCCGACGAGCTCTGGCAACCCTCGCCGACCAAACCAACAACCAGTAAAGAGGAAGCCAAGGAGGAAGAAGGAAGAAAAACAAAAAGAAAAAATTTAATTAAAATTTTTTGAAAAATATTTTAAAAATAATAAAATAATATTATTTTAGCCGGCCGACGCCCCACGTCAGCACCAGCCGGCCAAAGAGAACTGAATTGGTACAAATACAAAAAGGTTTAGAACTGAATTGGCAAACTTAAAAGGTTTAAGATTGAATTGGCACAAATGTAAAATGTTTAGGACTGAATTAGCAAAAGTGCAATAGGTTTAGGACTTTTTTTGACAATTTTTCCTATTCTATGTATTACAAATCCTTAATTATTCGTTAAATAAATACATTTACATCTGATTCTGCATTCTCTGAGTTGCAATTGAACTCTTGTGCTGTATGAACAGAGACTTTTTGTACAGCCGCACGCATTGTTGATACAAGTAAAGCAATGGTCATCCGGAAGTCCCAGAGTACACGTCCCATGGTCATACACCGTTTCGGTCGATCTGTAATGTGTGTAATAGTAATATTGTCTCGTTCCATCTTTGTTAGGTACTGAATCTTTGAAGACTCGACTTATTAGATGATAATGGAAGAGAAATTCATGTTCAAATTTGTTCTCCATTGCAAATTACGAATATTTGCGTGTGTACGTGTTTTTGCATAGGTTGTAGCGTGACCTGTCACAATAATTAACCTAGCTCATCCTTGTCCTGTTGAGATGATTGGCTCTTTAACTTTCTTACATGTGATTTCTCTTAGTAAATAACTTATTACCCAGTGAAGACAATTTTAGAAAGACAATCAAGTTGTAATATATTCATGAGGAAAAATCGAAGAAAAATGGTAAGATTTCCTAAAATAAGATTGGACATTTCATTGATGTGAATGGAAGGTGTTTCTTGACCACATTATTCTATTTTGCGATAATTGTATTTCTAAGTGCTTGAGATGTAATATCAAATTGTCTGATGTTAAAAAAAAATGCTCGAATGGTACGATCTCACCATCTATGGACTGCTGTAGTGAATATGTGTATAAATATATACATGTATTGCCCATGAAGGACCTCAAAGTCTTGATCGTCGGTCGAAGAGCGATAAGTTACACATTCCATGCCAAGCAACACCTTGTTCTCGGTATAGCAACCCCATAAGTACTCAACAAATAAATACTTTTCATATTTCACTTTGCAATCTTCGAGTTGCAACTTAACTTTTCTTTTATATGAGGAAAACTTTCTATGCCGTCGCACTCACTATGGGTGCAAGTAAAGAAGTCGTCTCCGGAAATCTTGGAGTACAAATTTTGTGGCCATAGACTGTTTCGGTCGGTCCGTGGTATGTGTAACAGTTATAGTGTCTCGTTCCATCCGTAAATAGTTACATGTAACAGTGATATTAGATTTTTCTCCAATGCAAATTACGTATATTTCTGTCTCATAGGGTTGCAATCACTATAGAAGCCAAGACAATCTTGAACGTAGCCATAACTTAGCTTATGTGCAATTCCTTTCTTCTCTTTGTTTTGTTTTTTGCACAGACCGCCATTAACTCGCCTCTGTCGCCTTGAGATGAATGGCTTTTTAACTTTCTTCAATGTGATTTCTCTGAGTAGATCACTCATTACCAAGTAAAGGTAATTAAATTGTATTATATTCGGGAGAAAACATAGAAGAAACAAGGTTAGAGCTCCTAAACTAAGATTGGACTTTTCGTTGACATGAATGAAAGATATTTCTTGACGAAACTATTTTCTTTTATGATGATGGTATCTCCAAGAACTTGATACATGATGTAATATTAAATTGTCTGATGGAAAAAAAAAGGACTATTGCAGTGACAGATTTTATTTCATATATATAGCGGCAAGTTCACATTCCATACCGAACAACACCTTATTCTCGGTAAAACGACTCGATGATTATTCAGTAAATGGATACTTTTCATACCTGACTCTGCAATCCACTCCGTACTGCAACTGGGCTCCTGTGTTGTATGGGCATGAATCCATTAAACAGTTGATCGCGTCAACCATGCAGACAAAGCATTGATTACTACTATATCCTGCAATACAAGCTCCATGGCCATAAGCTGCTTCGGTTGATCCTACGGACGTGTAATAGTTGTAGTCCACATTTGTGTTAGCTACTAAATCTTGGAACACCTAAGATAGATGTTGATGGAAGAGACCTCCATATTCAAAAATTTCACCATTGCAAATTGGGTCGAAATCGGGGTCCGCTCTCACAGAATTGTGAACCATATAGAGTCCAATTACTGTGAAAGCTAAGACAATCTTGAACGTAGCCATAACTAAGCTTGCTTGCAATTTCTTTCTTCTCTTTGTTTGTTTGTTGCATAGACCGCCAGTAGAGGTTCATCACTATATATATAAAGGATTGTCTGCATAGGTTTTAGCGTTACCTATTGCATTAATTAACTTGGCTCACATTAAATTATTCTCTTTTCCTTCCTTTAATGTTTTTTTCTCTTATTACATCACTCGTTACCCAGTCAAGACAGGCAATTTACGAATGGCAATTATATCCTAATATATTCAGGAGGAACGACCGAAGAAAAGAGCTTAGGGATCCTGAGATAAGATTAAACTTTCATTGATGCGAACGGAAGATTTTTCCTGACCCTATTATTTTATTGTATGATGATTGTATTTCTATGTACTTTGTCCTATGAAAAATATGGACTGTTATAGACGAGCGACAAGTTCATAATCCATACCAAACACCACATTATTCTCGGTAAAACAACTCCGTAATAATTTAATAAATGAATACTTTTCGTATAGGACTCTACAATCTCCTAGCTGCAACCGAACTTGGGAAAAATTTCGGTTAAGACTCGAATTTGGGTTTTATCCTGAGAAGCTATGTAAGAGTTTTATGGAGATTTTCTACATGAGCAAGCATGTTTTGATGGGAAACCAAAAACTGTGCTTTGATCCGGTGCCTCAAGGCCAAAAGATGTGTCCCACTTTCCCTAAAAGTAACTTAATCCATCGACCCACGATGGCTTGTAAGAACACACTTAGTAATGTCTCGAGTAAGTCTCAAAACATAGAGAGGGGTTTGTCCTAGTCCACAGAACCTAGGAATGACATAATTGCTGACCATTGATGCCTTGGCCTTTGGCCAGCCAGGGGTTTGTCCTAGTCCACAGAACCTACGAATGACATAATTGCTGACCAATGATGCCTTGGCCTTCGGCCTTTGGCCAGGCACGGCCCTACCTCATTTACTTAATCCCTAGGCTGAATAGTTCAAGACAAGTACGAGCCCTGACGAGGGTTTTGGCTTTTGTGCATGACAAGTAGGGAATAGGGATATAATCGAGCCGAGTCAAGCTGATAGTTCACTAAGCTCAAGCTCGGCGTTGCTCATGAACCTGGCGCTCCAACCTCAACTCGAGCTCGATCAGCATTCATGGTCGAGCTCATGTTCGAATATAAAAAGCTCAAACTCTATATAATTTGAACCATTCTTCATATTCATTTATACAACTATTGAATATTCATTAGAAGTTGATAGAAACTTAATCAAGCTTGATTAGGCTTACAAGCTTACTAGATCGGGCCATCCCGAGCTCGATTCAACACGTTCCATGCGTGGTTCAAACTCGAGATCTGATTTGAAACAAGCGAGTCAATCACGAGTAAATATGGAACCACATATAGGTTCTAACCAAGCACGTTCCTACTATGCGACGAGATAAATATTTCATTTCTTTCACATCACATCACATTCCATTTGTATAAAATGAAGGACGTGATGATTTCAACTTCCCTCTCATTTGGAGGAGGAGGAGGAGGAGGAATCGATCAAGCGGTTAGGCAATGGAGAGCACGTTCTACATCTCGCTATGGCCCACGAGGGCCACGACCCTTGCACGCTGCCAACGAGGGCTTCGCATCCCTCGTCCAGGGGCCGGTGGGGGTCGCCGACACTCGATCAGGAGCCGGCGGCCTTGCTCCTATAAAAAGGGGAAAAGAAAAAAAAAGAAAAAATTAAAACAAATAAAAATTAATAATTTTTTTATTTTTTAAATTAAAATATTGTCCACGTTAGCGCTGACCGAGCCACATAGGACAGCTAACGCTGAATCAACCATCATGTTAGCAATATCCTGTCAAAATTAGCCGAAATGATTAAATTTACACTTCGTTAAAAGGTTTAGGACTAGTTTGCCAAATCGTTAAAAGGTTTAAGACTGAATTAACACAATTGAAAAAATTATGACTGAATTGGCAAGTTGTCAAAAGGTTTACAACTAAATTGGCACAATTAAAAGGTTTATGAATGAATTAACCGCTGTACAATAGGTTTAGGACTTTTTAATTTTCCCAAGATAAGTCGTGCTAAATTTATATTATAATTTTAGTGAAGGCCCATTTGAATTGCGAAGTTTTGATGGTATGAATCCCAGAATTGAGATTACTTTTGTTAAAAAAGTCATATTTCGGATTCTCATTTATATACCGTGTTTTTGGGGAAAATTTACCCAAATAATCCTAATTTTTTTAGGGATGTCAATTCATTCCTAAACTTTCCAATTTTACCAATTTTTTAATAAACATTTGCGCGAAATTCTAATGTAGTCATTCAGGTCAATTTTCGCCGAAACTTACTAACGTGGCGGTCTAGTCAATGTCAGCCGTTCTACGTGGCACACCGCCACATCAGTAATTTTTAGCGAAAATTGAACGGAATGACTATATTAGAATTTCACGCAAATGTTTAGGACTATATTGACAAAATTAAAATGTTTGGTACTGAATTAGCATCCGTACAATAGGCTTAGGACTGATTAAACAATTTTTCCGAGCTTTTTGAATCCATAGCTCATCTTATCACCCTGAGGACCAAGTTCGTTCGTGCTAACAAACTTCAACCAAATTGACTGATGAACTCGATGAACTTGCCTAAGATAGAGTCCAAATTGAGCTGGGGTTTCAAAGCAGTAGATCTTCAAACTTGAATTGCCAAAAAAAATCTCTTAGTTATGCTCAGTCCGTTTGGCTCTATGAGGCTGAGGGGAATTCTTCAGGTTGACTCCATCCATGCATGTATACTCATTGATCTGATGAACCAGAAACGGATCGAGCAATCTCACGGCGGCGACCATGAAACATCATTCCGGTGTAACAACTCTCGAAAGGACGAAAGAGAAGCTCTCATTCTAGAGAGAGTAGTCTTTTCTCATTCCGATTCAATTCCTGTCTCGAAATATGATGCTTTTTTATCGTGCTACTTTTCGAAATGTTAGAAACGGCGAAGAACCGCTTACAAATAACCTTTGCCCTAAAAACTCATCAAACAATTTCAATTCAGAAATTTCCCAGCGTCGGAGAAAACTAACTTAAGAAACTTGTCTAAACCAACCGTCATCCACCATTATGGTTCTCTCATCGTGCGAAGTTACATGAGAGATATTAGTGAATATTATTCCTTGTCTTCTCCAATATAGCCCACTCTTAAATCATGCATTGACCGAAGAGAAGAAATTAATATTTCACCACCAATCAAGAGCTATACTAGCAATTTTATCTTTATATTTCACTGCCAAAAATTTATCAATAAGAGTAGAGCTCATCTATGCACTCAAATTATGACTATACCAAATCTGCTTCTTATTAATTCAAACTAAACCTTAATTACCCCAAATCTTGGCGAGGGTTGCTAGCCCTTGCCTGGGCCTAGCCAAGGGTCTCCACAAGCGGCCGACCCCCCCTCCCCCCCGGGCAGTGGCGACCCTTGGCCAGGCCCAAGCAAGGGTCGCCTGCCCTAACCTGCAGGGCTTGGCAACCCCCGCTAGCCATGCCGACAAGGTTGAGGCGGCAGTGGCAAGGGACAGCCCTCGCCGCTTGCAATCTGTTCCCTTCTTTTTTTTTAGCTTATTTTTAAGTTAAACTTTTATTTTTGAATTTTTTATCTTATTAATAAAAATAAATATACACGTGGAGCCTACGTGGACTAATTTTTTTAAAAAAAAATTTCCACGTCAAATGAAAATTTAATTATAAATGCCATATATAAAATTTGGCCGAAATTTCTCAGATTGGGCACTTAAGTAATCGTTTTTCTCTGATTTTGGCACTTAAGTGAGCCGGTGAAAAATTTTGGCGCTAAAGTATCTCCATACACTAACTGATTCGGTAATTATCCCCAAAAATTCCCAAATTGATATATACATGACATATTTACCGAAACTAAATTTCTTGAAAAAAAAAATCTCAAATTAGTACGTCAATGTCACAAAAAATCTCAAAGTTTGGGGCAAATGTGACACGAGTATACCAATTTGGAAATTTTTTTTTACACGAAAATCAATTTCGGATAAATGTGGCACAACTGTACCAATTTAGAATTTCTGTGACATGAAAAGTAATTTGGGGCGGGTGTACCAGTTTGAGATTTTTTGTGATATTAGCCCAATCGTTCTTATGTATAATAAATATATATATAATAAATAACAAGGAACTCAAAGTCTAGATCGTCCGTCCAATAGCGGCAGGTTTACATTCGATTCCATACCAAATCATACCTTATTCTCGGTAAAACAACTCCGTAATTGACCAGTAAATAAATAATTTTCATATCTGACTCTGAAATCTTTGAGCTGCAACTGAACTTCTATGGTCTATGGGCATACACTTTGCGCCGCTAAACGCACTATTGATGCGAGTAAAACAATAATCATCTCAAAAGTCTTGGAGTACAAGCTCCATGACCATACACTGTTTCAGTCGATCCGTAGGATATGTAATAGTTATATTGTCTTGTTCCATCCGTGATAGCTACTAAATCTTCGAAGATTCGACGTAAATGATGATGGAAGAGACCTTAATATTCAAAATTTTATCCATAGTAAATTACGTATATTGCAGTCTCTTTTGTGAATCATAAAGAGTCCAATTGCTATAGAAGCTAAGACAATCTTGAACATAGCCATGGCTTATGCGTAGTTTCTTTCTTCTCTTTGTTTTGTTTGTTGCATAGACCACCAGTAGAGATTTATGCATATATATGCAGAGTTTTAGCTTTACCTATCTCATTAATTTACTCGGCAAACCTTTGTCGTGTTGAGACGATCGACTCTTTCCCATTCTTAAATGTTATTTCTCTTACTAAATCACTCATTACCGAGTCGTGACATTAAAGAAAGATAATCAAATTATAATATATTCAGAGGAAAAATCGAAGAAAAAATGGTAAGAACCCCTTGAATAAGATTGGACATTTCATTGATGTTAATGGACGGTGTTTCTTGACCACATTATTCTATTTTATGATAATTGTATTTCTAAGTGCTTGAGATGTAGATTAAGTTATCTGACGTAAAACAAAAGGCTTGAATGGTATGACCCCTCCATTTATGGATGCTGCAGAGAATATGTATATAAATATATACATGTACTGCCATGAAGGACCTCAAAGTCTTGATAGTCTGTCGAAGAGCGACAAGTTCACATTCCAGGCCAAGCAACACCTTGTTCTCGGTAAAGCAACTCCATAATTGCTCAGTAAATAAATACATTTCATATTTGAATTTGCAATCTCCGAGTTGCAACTAAACTTCTGTGTCATATGAGGACAAACTTTTTATGCCGCCACACTCACTATTGATGCAAGTAAAGCAATCGTCTCTGGAAATCTTGGAGTACAAATTTTGTGGCCATAGACTGTTTCGATCGGTCCATAATATGCGTAACAATAATTTCGTCTCATTCCATGCGTGATAGAACAGACCTCCGTATTCAGATTTTTCTCCAATGCAAATCACGCGTATTACTGTCTCATAGGGATCCAATCACTACAGAAGCCAAGACAATCTTGAACGTAGCCACCATAACTAAGCTTATGTGCAATTTCTTTCTTCTCTTTGTTTTGTCTTTTGTACAGACCGCCATTAACTCACCTTTGCCGTCTTGAGATGATTGGCTCTTTAACTTTCTTCGATGTGATTTCTCTGAGTAGATCACTCATTACCAAGTAAAGGCAATTAAATTGTATTATGTTCGGGAGAAAACATAGAAGAAAAAAGCTTAGAGAGATTGGACTTTTCGTTGATATGAATGAAAGATGTTTCTTGACCCAATTATTTTATTTTATGATGATGGTATCTCCAAGTGCTTGATGCATGATTGTATCTCTAAGTGCTTGATGCATGATGTAATATTAAATTGTCTGATGGAAAAAAAAATATGAACTGTCGCAGTGACAGATTTTATTTCATATATATAGCGGCAAGTTCACATGTTATGCACACAGCACCTTATTTAAGGTAAAACAACTCGATGATTATTCAGCAAATGAATACTTTTCATACTTGACTCTGCAATCTACGAACTGCAACTGAGCTCCTGTGTTGTATGGGCAACGGCTCATTAGAAATTCGCACGCATTAACCATGCAATTAAAGCAATCGCGGCCGTTGAGTCCTAAAGCACAAGTTCCATGGCCATAGACCGTTTCGATCCTTCCATCGAATGTGTAATAGTCATATGGTGCACCGGTTTTCTCTACTAAATCTTGGAAGACTCGACTTAGATGATGCCAAAATGGACCTCCATATTCAAATGTTTCTCCATTGCAAATTCCGCTTATTTGCCTCAAATCGGGGTCCGCTCTCACAGAATAGTGAATCATAAAGAGTCCGATTACTACAGAAGCTAAGACAATCTTGGACGTAGCCATAACTTAGCTTGCTTGCAATTCTTTCTTCTCTTTCTTTTGTTTGTTGGTTGCACCACCAGTAGAGATTTATCCCTTCATATATAAAGGATTGTCTGCATAGGTTTTAGTGTTACCTATCACATTTGTTAACCTGGCTCACCTTTATCGTATCGAGATTTTCTGCTTTTTCCCTTTCTTAAACGTTATTTCTCTTAGTAGATCACTCGTTATCAAGTCAAGAAAGACAATAAAAAGAAAGGCAATTATATTGTAATATTTTCAGGAGGAAAAACCGACGAAAAAAAAGGTTAGAGATCCTAGAATAAGATTGGACTTTTCTTTGATGGAAACGAGAGATGTTTCTTAACCAAATTATTTTATTTTATGATGATTGTATTTCTAAGTGCTTGAGATGTAATTTTACATTGTCCAACGAACACTATGGACTGATGTAATGACAGATTATATTAATCATTGACACGCACACAGCATAGGGATCATAACCTTCATAGTGCTTAACCTTTGACCCAAAATGTAATGTCATTTTGAACCTTTAATTTGTTTAATGTGATTATTAAACTATTTATAGATGTTCAATCCGGTGCTTAAACTTTCAATTTGCGTAATCTAGTCCATCTACTTCCATAACAATGTCAAATCAGTCATTTGATACAATTCACAAGTTTTCATAATTACATTATTGTCCAGATTTTATAATATCTTTACGCTTCAATACATTTCTTAAATCAACAAAAAAAAATACTAAAATATTTTTATTATCTATTACGATAGTACCGTTCAAGCATGTTTTAATTTGTGGTTTCTAAAATAGTAAAAGTGAAACCTAATTTAAAGTTGTATCAGATTGATATTCCTACTATCTTAATTTCTCAATTTAAAGATTTATTAAATTTAATTAAGAAAATTTGAAACACAAAAGCTCCAAAATTTTATCTATCTAAAATATTAGAAACAAGATTTAGATTTCAACAAGTACGAGTATCTACAGATAAATTAATATCGTTTACGAATTCCTAATAAAAACACTCATTCTTAAAATAAAAGGAATATCAATCCGAATTGGTACATTCATGCCGCATTTAACCCAATTTGCCTTAAAATTTTAATACATTTTTCACGGGTACCAATTTGAAATTTTTTGTGACACGAAAATCAGTTAGGGGTAAATCTGGTACGGAATACTAATTTGAGATTCTTTGTGGTATTAGTACAAAGTTCAACCATCGGGCAAATATGAGAAGGAATATTAATCTGAATTGGTACATTCATGCCACATTTAATTCAATATGCCTTAAAATTTTAATAGGTTTTTCATGGGTTAAATTTTTTGTGACACAAAAATCAATTTGAGGTAAATCTGGTGCGTAATACTAATTTGAAATTTTTTGTGGTATTAGTACGTAGTTCAACCATCGGGCCAATATGAGAAGGGGTCCTATGACTAAAAGCTCTACTACTTGGAGATTTGACGTGAGAGTCTTGCTAGCAAGACGGTACGGTTATAATACACTGGTGACGGTGCAAACGCTGACCACATGTTGCGATTTGTGGAAGATGGGCAACGCTGACCACATGCCGGACACACAAGTTCCCAAGTCACTTCAGCATTTCTCAAAGAAGGAAAGGATAGTAGCGTTGAGACACTTTTTTAGAGGAACTCTAAGTTGTTCTTATCTCCTTGAGAAGGATTAGGATGAATGAACTTTTGAGACTTAATACAAGCATAGCAGAAACGGGGCGCAGCCTTATAGAAGCAGGGTTTGTGAACGTAGTGGAAAACAACAACTGAGGAGATCCAAGCATGGTCAGTAAACTGACAAGATTACCAAAAAAGTCCTAAACTAATTGTATTTATGCCAATTTAATCCTAAACTTATTAATTTGATCAATTTAGTTCTAAAGCCTTTTGAAAATTTGCTAATGTAGTCCATCCGATCAATTTTGGCCGAAAATCACTGACATGGTACGGCAGGCGTGGACGTTGACAAATTTTGTAATTTTTTACTTTTTTCTGAAATTTTTTTTTTTTTCATTCTTTCTCCGCCGATTGCCGGGTCTCGCCAATGGCATGAAAACTTATTAATAGCTACACCTGAGTTCTTTTGAGTTGTTTTGAAGCATGAAATAAGTAAGAAATAAAATTATTATTTGCTCGGTGATGGAAGAACTTTCTCACGATCCTCAGGAGTTGTTTGAGTTTTGAAGAGGAAGGAGCCCGAGTAAGAGAACAGGAAAGAGTAGTTGATCTACTCACTAAGTTCTGGCTAGACTTATCAAATGAGCGGGTCGGTCGGATTTGGGTCAGGTCATAAATGGTCCAACCCAAAATGACCCATTAACCCGTTTATGACCAATTTATTAGTAATATAAATTCATTGACCCATACCTAACCCAACCTATACTCAACCCATACCCGACCTGACTCATATTGCTAAAACATTTCTATATTTTTTATTTTTTTGTCGGACTTCTATATTTAATTAAAAATCTAGGAAAACTTGTTTCTTATGATTTTTTTTAAAATTATATTGCTAAAACAATTCTATGCAATACAAATCTAATGGACAATTTTTATAATTTTATTCTTTAAAAAATTGATTTTTTTCTTTTTTCTTTTTTCTTTTGGCCGGTCGCCGGCCATGCAAGGTTGAGCCTCGCCACCTCATGCGAGGTCGAGCTTGCCCAAGGTCGGCAAGCTCGAGTCTCGCCAGATCGGTGAGGCTCAAGGCTCGCAGAGGCAAGTGAACTCGAGGCTCGCAGAGGCCGGCGAGGCCTCGACCTCGCCAGATCGGCGAGCTCGAGGCTCGCCAACCCTCACAAAGATCGGTGAGGCCTTGGCCTCGCTGATGCTCGCAGAGGCCGGCGAGCTCATGGCCGGCCACCGGCAAAGAAGAAGATAAAAATAAAATATTAATATTAAAAAATCAGAAAATGGCTAATGGCCAATTTATGACTCACTTAAATGAGTTAGCATGTTTAACCCATTTAAAACCCATTTAGGACTCACAAAATTTTTAACTAACCAATTTATGACTCACTTAAGCCTTTAAAGCAATCCATTTATGACCCATTACTCTTAAATATGGGTTGAATATGAATTTGTGACCCATATTGCCACCTCTAGTTCTGGCACAGTGACGAAAGCCTGTGCTTCATCCGCGATGTTTTTCAAGCCTGGAAGAAGATTGCTGAAGTTCAACATCAATGTCTTGAAGAGGGGAAGCCCACGGATGGGTCGGCCCAACCGCTAGAACAAGCCCTATGTCTGCCTTCAGATGGAACAAGTACAAAGTAACTCATGATCAGCAGCATACGACATGAAGAGTCACTATTCAGTCTATTCTATCATAAAAGAGAAAGCAGCTACTGTACATCATATATGTATATATACACACACAGAGATCCAGGCTCCAGGTTCACTTGAAAGCCGAAGCGAATCGATAGAGAAAGCTTTCTTCTCAATTCTTTATCACTCAGTGATTTTAGTCTTCGGTGTACCTTGTTTGTGTGTCCATACCGGTCTGCGACTGAGGAGTGCTGGTTTGGGACCTCGACAAGAAGCAGAGGCATGTTAGAAGCATAGAAGAACCTCCAACTAGCGTCGACAGGCCTGGAACACGAAAGCCAAACCTTGGTGGACTTGAACTGCTTGTCCGATGAGGAAAGCCGAAGTTTACGAAGGTATGACCTTTAAGTTAATCTTTCCTGAAGAGATAACAGTTTGTAAATCCGGTATTATAGGATCTTCATAGTAGGTCAGGAGAACTGGGAGTGCTAATAGCACTATTCTTTCATGACTGATTGTCCTAATCCAGAGTGTCTACATATAGACCATGAACAGGCAAAGTTTCAACGATGGGGTTATTAAATTTTTTTATTTATTGTTTAAATAGATTGTCGAATTCATAGACGTTTTATGGAGAGAGATTTTCCAGGAATTTGGAAGAAGTAACTCTATGACAGAGTGAGTTTGAGGTGTATTTTCTCAAGGGAAAATCTAATCTTGGAATTGTTGCAAGTTCTAATTACCAAAGGACTGAACAAGTATCGGTGGTCGGAAAATTTCTGGCGTAAGAGCATAGAAACGCAGTCCGTAAAGCAGTAAATGATCGTTTATACTCTATTGATTGCTTTAGTAAACGAAGTTTGTTAGGGAGTTTCTTTTCACTCTATGAAAAATGTTGGATGGGTTCACTCTAATGGAGGAAGCCCAATGAATTGCAAACTCAAAAACTTGAGCCTATATGATAATCTATATAGAGAAATAGGGTTTCTCACTATTATTATGTGGTAGCCGCAAAAAACGTTGTTTTAGATGAAGTTGCAAAAGAGAAAGAGAGTGGAAAATCTGGAAAAAAGGACAGTATCTGGTTTTCATCAAGCTAATGTTCAGAGGTGGATTCATGGTCCGATTAAGCTGAAGTTTTGTCAGTATACTCGTGGTGCATTCTTCTCGAATCTGATCAGTTTGGTTTTCACTTGAAGCTCCTTACATCAGGATTTTCGTGGGTTGAACCAAACCTGCGTTTTTTATTAGATTTATCCTTGATCTCTTGCGAAATTCATGTGTATTGCCAAAAATGGTGCTCTTGATGATGTTGTTGCTATGTACCTCTAGTATTAACTAGAGAAGAACTTTGTTTCACCCAATTTTGGTTGATAATGAAGAATTTGGGTGGACTCTAGTAGGGGTGAGCAAAGTGGATTGGACCGGATTGGCCATTTTGGTCATGTCCTTGAGGGTACTGATCCGGTTCTCGATTCATAAAAGTGGAACCGGTGGCTGAGCGGTCCGGTTCTCGATTCCGGGGGAGATTGGACTGGACCAACCGCCCGAACCGGATAGATCTATGTATGTGTGTGTGTATACACATGCACTTTCATATACAAAAATTAGGTTTGAGGTGTGACTTTTGATTAAGTTGTGAGAGACTAATGTTGCTCACCAATTGATGCTTGTTTTTTGAATAGTGGTGTGGTGCAATTGCTCGGTGTATAACTTTTCTTCGGCTCTTTCCGATTCTATTGGAAAATCTTCAGCTTGTTTACCAGTTTCATTGGAACTGGACCAGTCCCCGGTCCCAAAAATATAGGGATCGAGACCAGTTCCATACGGGGACCGAACCAACTCGGACCGTGCACACCCTTAGACTCTGATCCCGTGATTTTTGATCCATGAGTTTTTCCACGTAAAAAATTGCCTTGTGTTTGTGAATGCTTGGTAACTATATCGCTATGTTATATTATTTTATATTAGGTTTGCACAAGAGGGGAGATTGCTTTATTCCGCTGCGCTAATCTAATATTGTTTGGATTGTCATCGATCTCCCATCAAAGAGACCTTTCAATCATCTTTGTCACAAGCTTGTCTACAACATGCTTAATTCAACTAAACTATTGCCTAGCGTGCCGCTCCCTCGCATCTTGGCGGAGACGAGGCAAGCTGCAAACATACATTCGAATTATTCTGTTTATAGCTGGGAACTAACTCTTTGGTGGGATGATTCAAATGGTTTAGCTAATGAATATGATAAGTATATCCTTTGGATTGTTCAATCCCTTTCAGTGTCTCATGAAATTACATTCCCTCTTTTCTCTTGGACTTTTGATTGGGATCCATCATTTGAAGCAATTACACTACAAGTAGAAGAAAACTCGTTTTTTAGGAAACTCTCGTTTCCCTTTAGAATATAAAAGGAAAAGAAGAACCCCACACACATAAAAACATAAGTGCAAAGTTGAAAAATTTTGAGGGTATCTAGCAGATTATTCCCGATTTCAATGCTGTTTTGGCACATTGGCTAGATTTGTCTCAAACCTGAAAGTTCTTGCCTTTTTTTTTTATGGACAAGCACCAGAGAGGAGATTTCTCCCATCTTGTGTTACTTGAGTAAACTTCCTCCGATAAGTCAATTACTACTTTTCCCTTCTCTTGTTGTAAATACTAGTAATCAAACATCATATCTATGTGCATATGCTTTAACTGCTTAATTGAAAGGTATAGAACTTATATGTCCTTTACATAGATATTCATTGTTGAAGTGTGTAATAAAAAGCCAATTAGAGCTTGAATTTCTTCAAACCCAAGTAAGTTGAAACTCAAGCCAAACATTAACATATCTTGAAAGAGAGGTGTGACTTCGAGAACGTTGATTCCAAAAGTACCCTTTCAAAGTCTTAGAGAGGAAAGCCCCCTCGACATTTCTTCATCAGTAAAGAATTATGAAGTGTTATCGTGATTTTGAGTCTTAACATATGTATTTTTCTTGGGGTCGCCCTTAGGGAGGTTTGCTACTAATTACCTCAATGTGGCGGGATTGACATGGCCAAAATGGGATTAGTCAAATAACCCTGACTATTAGGACATTCGACTCCAAAAAGAAGGGTTGGATTTTCTTCAAATCAAAGCTGGACGCATGCTAAAATTGAATTGAGATGCTCTCGACTTATTAGTTCAGTTGATATATCTCATTTATCCACTTGAGAGGTGAGACACCTAATATGAGGATCTAGTAGATGTTATGCATCTACATCACTGAGAAGATAATAGATAATGATTATTTCTCAAATGTACATTTTAAAATTTATGGTAAGTTTGCAAAAGTTCCATTTATAGAAAATTAGTTAATCTAATCTAATCAGTAGGATTTCTCTTAATGTGCTATGGCGATAGCTTATGGAGGTAAAGATATAAATTAAGCCCTCAGTTGATGGAAGCCACACTTTTTCTATATTACTAGAAAAAGTTGGCACGCATGTATGTATGCTCAAACTTCAAAACATAAATAAATAAATAAATAAATAAGCATTCTTATAATATGATTAGAATGTTTATTAGAAACTGAATTTGAACTATTGCAAGATAAGCAACATTAAGTTCGGTAACCACTAAAGGTTTATGGGATATTATATAGCTTTATTAATCTGATGTCGAGAATATTTCAAATCCTTATTTGAAGATTTCAAGATTATCTCTTGCTAGTCATTTTCCTTCTCATGCTCGCAATGGCCGATGAGGGTGGGGGAAAGCCGACGGGGTCACCGAGCCCCGGCCAGTGGTCGGTGACCCCCGCCAACCACAAAGGGGGCCGGGCGAGGGTCGCCACCCTAGCCAAGGCCTGGGCGAGGGTCGCTGGCCCTCGCCCTCACCGAGGCCTGGGCGAGGGTTGCTGGCCCTCGCCCAGGCCTAGCCAAGGGTCGCCACTGGCAGCCGACCACCCCTCGCCAGTGGCAACCCTTGGCCAGGCTTGGGCGAGGGGCGGCGACCCTCACCCAGGCCTCAGCAAGGGTCGCCCTCCCTCACCCGGCCCCCCTTGCGGTCGGCGGGGGTCGTCGGCCAATGGCCAGGGCTGGGCGACCCCCGCCGGCCTTCCCCCACCCTCACTAGCCATTATGGGTGAGGGTGGGGCGGCGGCGACGAGGGCTATGTAGCTCTCGCCGCTGCATTCCCCCCTCCCCTCCCCTTCTGTTTTTTTTTTATTTTTTAACTAATTTTCTCAAAATAATAAAATAGAAAAAATAAAAGAAAAGGTGATGTTGATTTTTT
>BCNH02000008.1:10098928-10137595 GCA_001662345.2 Metrosideros polymorpha var. glaberrima | reverse complement strand
CTCCTCTCCCCTTCTGTTTTTTATTTTTTTATTTTTTAACTAATTTTCTCAAAATAATAAAATAGAAAAAAAATAAAAGAAAAGGTGACGTTGATTTTTTTAAAAATTCAATATAATTTTTTTTGCCAGAATATTTCACCGATGGCACTAAAGTGATCCATTTTTTTCGTTTTTGGCACTTAAGTGAGCCGACCAAAACTTTTGGCACTAAAGTGATCTCTGTACACAACTTTTGGCACTTCTGGTGTACTTTTCCCTAATTAGATTGATATCTAAGGTTCTTTGTCGCTTTTTTCTTTTTGGGGCCACATAATTCAAGCTGGTGTAAATGCAGTAGCTAATTGCTCTAATTTGTTTGAATTATATTTGTAGTCAGCATTGTCTTATGCGCTTTCTCTTGTTTTTCCTGTCACTGGATTTCTCAGATTTATGCAGGTTTTTATTTAATTTTTCCTGTTAAGTTTTCTCTTTGGGCTCCTTTAGAATAATGAAAAGTAATGAGGGTTGTGGTGACGGATAATTCTGTAGATATACTTACTCGACGACACCTCATCTTCTCATAATTAAAAGTCACTATAGGTGTTTTGCAAAAAGAAAACTATTTATAAGAAGGATAAGTGAGTAATTAGTTTCAGCATACGATAATAGAACTTCCTAAATTTCGCAGAAAAGATGTGAACTAATCCCCGATGAGTTGTCAACTAATCCCCGATGAGTTGTCAACTAAGATGCTAGGCACTCTGTCTCAAAAAGCGAAAGGTTCAAAGTTGGATCCCTTGTCGCCAATCCTTTGAGGTCATCTTCAAGAGTCATGAACCAGTGGCACTCCATAATTAATCGGTCGAACAGGATGAGAGAATTGCCACACCATCTAGGAATTAGTCGGTCATCGTCACTTGATCAAGTAACATTCGGAAAAAGCAAATTCCTAGGGATTTCTTTGTTCCCCTTATAAGCCTCAGGGAATTTCATTGATAAAAAAAGCAGCTAGAGGACAAGATTTGGGACACTGGTCAGGCACACTAAGAGGGCGTTTGAAAATCATTCTCTTCCAGAATTTTGATTCTGGCAAAAATTGATTCTTTCTAGAATTAATTCTAGATGAGAATGAGAAATTATGTTTACCAAACGCATCCTTATTCTACTTCTGCTTTTAGTAAATTTACCAAATAGCTCCTAGGATCGGCCACCGACAGCCAGCGACCGACAGCCAGGGACTGGCAACCAGCGGTGGCAATGAGCGGCGGGCGACCGACGCACCTTTATTCTACTTCTACTTTTGGCAAATTTACCAAACAGCACCTGGGGATTGGCGACCGATCAGCGGCCGGCGATCGATCGGCAAGGGCGGCAACCTACGAGCATGAGAAGGAAAATGAGAAGTGAAAATAGAAAAGAATCAATTTTGGTTAGAATTGATTCTGACCTTAGAGAATCGATTATTTACCAAACACAATTCTCATTCAAAACTAAAAAAATGCTGTAGAAATTATTATTTACCAAACGCATTTTTATTCTAGAATTAATTTTAAAGCAGAATTAAAAATTCTGGAGAATTATCAAATGCACCCTAAGGCAATAAGATGTGGATTTTCATTCACAGTTTAAAAATAAGCAAATAAATTCTTCGTAAAGAATCTCAAAAGAAAAGGGAGAATATGAAAACAAAAAAACAAAACACCGGACAGGAAAGCGACAAAAGTTAGACGAGTTGGCACATCAATAGGGGGGATCAACCAAGATTCCTACGTAGAGACAAAGAAAGAAGGAATCTGTGCGGGACCCACACAAAAGACAATGATGTCCGAACCACATTACAAGCCGGCGGCATCAAAAGATGAGGTTAAAAACATCCGTACAAAATCGTCGTCGGATGGTTTGCCTTCCCAGATCTGCACTCCATAGTGCAATTCACCCCTAATGTCCAAGTTCAAAAACGTGATCATAGTAAAAGTCAAAAACCAGCAAGGCGTGCGCTTTAGTAATCTACAAATATGGCAGGAGAAAATCCTTTCGAATTGGCCATCTACTTCCACTATAAAACTGGCGGTTCTTCGACTTAATTGTGGCCAAGAAAGTTAACGTTACGACTTTCGAATCGATTTCTTAGAAGTGAGTGAAGAGCCATATCTAATTAATTAACCAAGAATGCAATATCGTGCCGTGGTAGTGTTTCCATTCATATCACTGGCAGTGCTCACACTAGCAACGAGGTGCTGCGATGCCGGAGGGATTGCTATCTACTGGGGTCAGAATGGGAACGAGGGAACGTTGGCAAAGACGTGTGTCACGAGAAACTACAAGTTCGTGAACATAGCTTTCTTAGTGACCTTCGGCAACGGGCAACCGCCCATGATGAATCTCGCCGGTCACTGTGATCCATACAGCCACGATTGTACTAGACTCAGTGCCGATATCATATCATGTCAAGCTAAGGGAATCAAAGTGATGTTGTCGATAGGGGGAGCGTCTGGTAGCTACTCCCTTGCATCCTCTAACGATGCAAGGCAAGTGGCCAGGTACCTTTGGAACAACTTCCTGGGGGGAAGGTCCTCTTCTCGACCGCTAGGGAATGCGGTCTTGGATGGAATCGACTTCGACATCGAAGGCGGGACTGGCCTGTACTGGGACGACCTTGCCAGGTATCTTTCCCGTTACAGCAAGCAGGGGAAGAAGGTTTACTTGTCCGCCGCACCTCAATGCCCCTTTCCCGACGCATGGATTGGCAAGGCTCTTAAGACCGGTCTATTCGATTATGTTTGGGTCCAATTTTACAATAACCCTCCATGTCAATACTCCTCGGGAAATATCAACAATCTAAAAGATGCATGGAAGCAATGGACATCGAGCATACGGGCAAAGAAGATTTTCCTCGGTTTACCTGCTTCGCCGGAGGCGGCTGGAAGCGGTTTCATACCGGCAGCTGAGCTCAGATCAAAAGTGCTTCCGGCCATCGAAGGTTCCAAAAAGTTTGGAGGTGTTATGCTCTGGTCAAAGTATTATGATGATCAAAGTGGATACAGTAAATCCATAAAAAATGCTGTCTGAGTTTCGGTGTTTCTAGTATAAGCTAAGCTCAAAAAGTCCTATGTAACATTTCGTATGTTCTAAGTCGTTGTGATATATACGTGTGCACTACGTTTATGTTTCTTGTATTACAGACTCTACTAATACTTTAAAACATGATTGCCCCAGATAAATTATTTAAATAACAAACATTATCTTTATTTAACAATTTAAACTTCCAAAATGATTGGCAACGATCCCATAAAAGTTCACATGATATAAGAGCAAGAAGTCCCTGAATTTAAATCTTTCCATCCCCTATTTGCTATCTTCATTTGTATATTTACACGCTTTAATCTTAAGCCAAAGTCTAGCCCACTCGTGAGCGAGATTGTTGAAGTGCTTAAATATTAATCATGATTTACTAACATTTTAAACTTTTAAAATAGTTTATAGTAATCATGCAAAATCTCGCCAACTCTTGAACCTATATACTTATATGGCAATCCAATTTGTAATTTTCTCGCTAGTCCCACCAAACTTTAAAGGGAAAAGACCACAAAAAACCCCAAATTTTACCATTTGTGACACATTTACCCCAAACTTTTTTTTGTATTATCAAAAATTCCAAACTTTACCTCTGTGACACATTTACCCCAAACTTTTTTATTTGACGCCAAAAACCCCAAACTTTGCTATCTGTGACACATTTACCCCACTTGAAGTAAAAAGACAGATTTACCCCCAAATTTTTTTTTATTTTTTTATTTTCACTTTTTTATTAAATAGAATATTCAAAATATTTATTAAAAAAGGAAAATCGGGGGCAAGGGCGGCAGGCCCTCGCTGCCACCGGAGAGGGCCGATGAGGGTCGCCGGGCCCTCACCCGCGGCTGGGCGAGGATCGTCGAGCCCTCGCCCCCAGCCGGCGAGAGTCGCCGGCCCTCGCCGAGGCCCCGGCAACCCTCGTCGGCCCTCTCCGGCGGCGGGGCCAATGGCGACGAGGGCTTGCCGCCCTTGCCCCAGACCCCCCCCCCCTTTTTTTAATTTTAATTTTAAATAATTTTGAATATTTTATTTAATAAAAAAGTAAAATACGAAAATGCCCTTGGATCAGAAAAAATTTGGGGTAAATGTGTCACACGGATAGAAGTTTGGGATTTTTGGTGTCAAAAAAAGAAGTTTGGGGTAAATTTGTCACACTGTATAAGTTTGGGGTAAATGTGTCACAGATAGCAAAGTTTGGGGTTTTTGGTGATACAAAAAAAAGTTTGAGGTAAATGTGTCACAAATGGTAAAGTTTAGGGTTTTTGGTAGTCTTTTCCCAACTTTAAAAGCTAGTAACCACGTCTAAAATTGTGTCTTACTTATCGTGATGACCTAAAGAAAGTTGCATTACTAACATCTCTACCAAATTCGTAGGTGCCGCATGCTTGTATCTGTCCAAGTTGCTACATATCCAACTTCCAAAGCCATGTCCATAACCTTTTGATAATTGTCCAAAAAGTCATAAATTTATTGTACAACAGCCAATTCAGTCCTAAACTTTTCAATTATGCCAATTCTGTCTGAAACCTTTTTAATGATTTGCCAATTTAGTCCTAAACCTTTCAATTGTGTTAATTTAGTCCTAAACCTTTTGAAAATTTGCCAATTTAGTTCTAAACATTTTGAAGTTTTGTCATTTTAGTCCTAAACTTATTATTTTGATAACTGGTTGAAAGGACTACATTGACAAATTATACAAAGGCCTAAATTGGCACAATTAAAAGATTTAGGACTAAATTGGCAAATCGTCAAAATGTGTAGGATCAAATTAGCAACAATTGAAAGATTTATGACTAAATTGACCACCGTACATTAAGTTTAGAACTTTTTGGACAATTTTCCCTAGCCTCTCCTTATACTAAAGCCATCTACTCGTTTTCTTGGAAGAAAATTCGAATGTCTACAATTCCAAAGGTTCCAAAATAGCCATGAGAAAGAATTCCCAAGTTGCTCTCGCGGGATGCAGAATCTAATATAGACCAATCATCGACGTTAAATTCTTGTATTCGGCTTTAGCCCTTTTTCTTATAAATAAATATATATAACAATCAAAGGTTTTGGCGTTATATATCATATCGATAAGCTTGCATTTTTGTCTCAATGTTGTTTTGTTTAAAGGGTTCACTTTGTCCTAACTGGGTTGTCCTTGTAGTTATCACTAATTATTAAGTTGATCTCGCAAAACATAAGCTCGGCCTATGTTAGGACAAAGTGAACCCTAATCATAAGCTAAGGGGAAAATGTAAATGCAATTAGGCTTATTGGAATTCTCTTCGAAAAGAATTTTAAATCACTTCCGCTTTCACCTGAGTTCGAAACAAGAACTAACCGATTCATCAAATCCTTCCGGCCAACAAAGGTAAGAAAACAATTCATCAAATAGGCTTTGTTCGTTTCGCGTAAAACAACTTTCAAGAAAATATTTTCCAGATTTTCCATCGTTCGGTCAACGGAATATAAATGAGTCAAGGAAAACATTTTCTTTTTTTTGAAAAGAGGAAATCATTTTCCCTCCTCTTTCTTTCATCCAAACCAAGCACATTCTCCTCCGCGCACTCCTTTTAATTATTTTTATTTTTTCATTTATTTTTTCTTTTCCTTTTTAAAAACAAAAATCGAATCTTTAATTATTTTTTCTTTTCTTTTTTTATTTTTTATTTTTATATTCTTTTCTTTCTTTTTCTTGTTCCTTCTCCTTGGCCGATCGCCAGCCCCAAGTGAGGGATGAGCTCACCAACCTCTAGAGAGGCTCGAGTTATCCGACCTCGGGCGAGCTCCACTTCACCGGCCTGTGGCAAGGCTCGAGCTCACTTGTGGCTGGTTGCTGGCCATCACCGTGGCTGGTGATCGGCTGAAGAAGAAGAAAAAGGAAAAAGAAAAGAGAAAAATGAAAAATAATTAAAATACGATTTTTGAAAAATAAAAATAAAAAATTTATTAAAAAGAGTGCCCGGAGGAAAATCAAATCCGATTTTCCATACCAAATAGCGAAAAATATTTTCTAGTTCATTTTCAAGAGTTAGCCAAACATCGAAAAATATTGACATTTTCCTGAAAAATGACTTCTTGGAATACATTTTTACAGAAATATCATATTTTTCGCGGAACGAACGGAGAAGTAATTTTCCTTTACACTTCGTAATTCGACAATTCTATTACTTATTAATTATTCAATAATATAGTAATTTATCTTGAAGTTGTAACTTATAATACTCATTCTTTAGTATTCACGATCACGGAATAATCACGTCTTCCTTCTTGGCTGTCCCTAATGACTAGCTTGGCACCTGCTATTCCATCAACAAAGATAACAGGTCCCTCCTCCTTTCTCTTCTTATAATTATATTTGCTTTGGCCATTCTCCTCTAATATGTTTGGACTATTTACTATTACGTAGAAAAAGAAAACGGATTTCTGTTTTCCGTATTGATAGATTTTGAAAGAGATAATGACTGTAAAATATTGTTTGTACCACAAATTATCAATCACCACTGTGCATAAATTGCTAATTCTTTTTTACAATTAACAAATTATCAACTTTTCTTATCTTTTGCTAATTTTTATTGTCTTTCTTGTCAATTCCTACATGAGTTTACCATTCTTTATTTGAATGACTTATCAACATATTTCCTATTAAATTACCAATTAATTTCGGGTCATCAACTCTTAAGTTGAGTTACCTACCAACATTTATTTATTTATTTATTATATAACTAATTTGTTATCGTTTACTAGCTCTTTTCTCCCTTTTAAGGATACTTTTGGTTTTCCAAGTTTCATTTCTATCGCTTATTGACGTTTATTTATTTATTTTTTTACTTTACCAACTTTTATTTATCTTACTTACTAACCCCTACTAACTCATTTTAAAAATTACCAACCTTAGATAAAGTGATTATCAACATTTATTCGATTAAACTACCAATAAATTTTGTGTTACCAACTCTTGTTCAAGTTAGTTACCGATACTTTAAATTATCAACTTCAAACTGACCTTTCAAAAACTTGGTTGAGAAAGTTGGACTTATCCCACCATTTGGTTTTGTATCTTCTAACAAGGTATGGGACTTGGGAGTGATGGGTTGGATGGCTATAATCAAATTCCTAAGCTAAGACCCAGGAAACTCTGAAGTTTATAAAGAAATGCATAAGGTTTGAAAATTTTGATTCGTGATCATTTGGGACAAAATAGGCATGAAAGTATTTTAGGCTATTTTTAACTAGAGGGATTAATATGTCAATGACAGGGCCACGATGTTGCCACCAATTGCGAAACCAGTATGGTACTTCTTGTGCATTAAAGTCTGTTTTGAAGAAGAAAAGCCAAGTGTGATGATCATCATTATTTTGGCAATAAAAAGCATTCCACCATGCTTGTTGGTAATCCCAATAAGTGAAAGTAGGAAGGTATGGTAATTTGGTGGTTAATCTGGCTTGGAATCTCAAGGGATAGTGGGGGGAGGGTTTCCATTTGGATGGATGAATGACTTGGTGTATGATAGCTATAGAATGTATAATATCGGTAGGATTCTCAGGTTTCGAAAAGTGTTTAAAAGTGATTGATTTGGTTTCCACTAAAATCTGCTCATAATAGGCAAGGGTTTGTTCATATCATGTGGTTTGTAATATCGTCCCTTTGGGAAAATATTTTTTTGCAAACGTTTTTGGGTTAACATCATAAAATCCATCTTCTACAGCCATCAATGTTTGATATTAGCTTTTCATGATAAATTGTGATTGTTGGGTTTGATTTTGAGGGGTTGCCTGTGGCCGAATAACCACCCCACTAGAAATCCTTTTCATTTGTTGATATTCCTTTTGCCTTTGGGAGGCCAATGGTGATAAATTTATGCTTACCTCAGTTTGTTGTGATGGTCCTTCTTCCGCAGTTTCCGCCCAAGTTTTGATGGGGGGTTTTGAAGGTGGTAAGATTTGTGATTTAGTGTTTGGCTTTTGGGATGATGAGAATTCATGTTTGGATTTTTGGATGGCTTGAGCAAAACTTTTAACTGTTCTTCTAGGAGTAATATGGCTAATTGTGATAGTAATGGGGCTACACTAGCTGAATCGGACGATTAAGCTTTTATGATTTCTGCCCATGCTTGGAGTTGATTCATAGATTGTGTGCCTTGTAAGAATTCCCTTGTGAGAAAATCGGGTAAAGAATTTGAAGAACCATTTATAAATTCAATGTCAAAATAAAAAACTGATAAAATGGCTTGCCATCTAGCAAAAGTTTGTTTTGAAGCAATATTGAGAACATCCTTTTGTAAAACTTCTTTTGCCAATTTGCAATCAATACGTAAAAGAAATTTTTGGTTTAATAAGTCACCTTAAAATTTAGATATAGATAAAACAATGGCTAATATTTCTTTTTTAATAGTAGAATAATTTTGTTGTTTTTGATTCCAATGTTTGGAAACAAATTGAATAATTTGTTCTTTGTTATTTTTTATTTGTTTGAGTATTCCTCCATACCCTATTTCTGAAGCATTAGTTTCTACTATTTTGAAAGTAGATGGGTCAGTTAAAAGTATGGTATTTCTTTAACGTGAGTTTTAATTTGTATAACAATATCAGTATGGGTTGATGTCCAGGTCGGAGGATTCTTTTGTAATCTTTGATGCAAAGGTTTGCAAAGCAAATTAATATTTGGAAGAAGTCTAGAATACAAATTAAGACTTCCTAAAAATCTTTGTAACAAATTTAGGTGTAAAACTATTGCTACGTAAGAAGATGGAGTCTTTTTTTACATATAATATGTGTAATTAATTATCTACGTTCAAGATGTAATTATCAATATCTATAACTTTTTTTATAGACATCTTACGTACTAAAAATACATTTTGTTCACAAGATTAGAGAACAACATGCTTAATGCATATCCACTAATTTTGCTAATGAAAATAGGAAGCACGTGCAAAATACCGAACATTTCCAAACAAGAATGATAATAATATCAATTCTTTACTCATCTCTTATTTTCTTCCTTCTAGCTGTTTACTAAAATAAATTATCCATTTACTAAACTCAGAAAATATTTGGCTGAAATAGTAGTTTGCATTACTTTAATTCTCATTGGGTCAATGACACACGTGTACCACTAGTTAATCAACTAGATTTGTAGCCGAATGATCAAAAGTAAGTTCAGCATAAGAAGTTAAACTTCGATAAAAGTCAACGAAGCATTCCTCGTGACTACCGATTGAAGTAACCTTGTAATTTGTGGCGATAATTTCAAGAACAACCCCTATATATATATATATAGCCAAGCTGATTAGCTATAGATGCAAAATTCAAAGTCAACAAAACGGCCACATTTCAAAGGATTGCAGCAGCAGCAGTCATAACTACGCTTTTTCTCATTCTCGGTGCTGCGAGGAGGGATCCAGACACAACTTTGGTGTACAAAATATGCAACCCAAGTAAGTTTTGGGGCTCAGTTTCAAGCTACGGACTGCAGAGTTAGATACGAAAATTATCTATTTTTTGAATAGCCCTTTTTACTTCTTTGTAAAGAGCTCCAAGCTCTCCTCCTACTTGAATACTTATACTCACATGGCGACTACTATGTCTTCCATGTGTAATAAGTGATAAGCATTTATGCATAATTTTTTAGAGAATATTTCTGTACTACCCCTTGTTGGTCCTAAGGGACGGAAATAAGGGAACTTCTTTTTCGTGAAGAATGAAGTGGTACTTAGGCTCAATTAGTTGATGCCTTGATGGAAAATCTACCATCTAAAAGTCCAAGTGATTTCATGGAGACTTTCTTCAAATGTTTCGACGAGCCTTGTGTTTCGATTCAGTGCCTTAGTATGTCTTAGTCCAATTTTTTTCAAGCTTCAATTGCTCCATGATATAGTCTTTAAGAAATTTTCGATGAACAATACTGTTGACCGGTTAAGCTTATCCCATAAAAGTTGAGTTTTCTTTTATATGATTTTCAAGTTTTTGAAGTATTTTATAATTACTGAAAAGGCTTGTGCAAGACAAAGTGGGTTACACAAGGACGCGATCTAGCATAGCTAGGCAAGAGCTTTCATGAGCATGAGAGAGAGAGAGAGAGAGTTGGACGAGTGCTAGGATTCATTCATTTCTATCTAACTCAACCTATTTTGCTTTCGATTAAACCGATCCGTCGATTGATCGTGAGAGCAATGGGTTTAGATGACATGAGATGGACATGAACTTGTCCAAAATGATCATTGAGAGCCAAATGCACGAATGTTCCTTTCAAATTAAATCGACTATCAATTCCTATTAGATGGCAAAATCAACGGTTTTGGAATTCCCGAGAGGTTTGGTACGGCCCGGCCCCACATGTAAATTAGTTTTATTCGAGTCAAAGAATTTTTTTTTTTCTCTTAATCAAGTGAAATTCCTCCTTATTTCATTAAAAGGAAACATTTGCAAAGCTTAGAGCAAGGAAAAATTTTGGATCATTGTATGTGGCCCAAGCCCTTGATAGTATGGGCCGGGCCCTTGAATTGTTACAAACAAAGGTTTACTCCTTTTATTCCTGATAAATATAAGCCGAGAGAAATGACGATAATGATGGCATTACATTATTCTTTTTTGGCATCTGAAGTAAATCAATCTAAGTAAAAAGAATAATAGAAAGAACAGAAAAAAAATAAAAATTATTAAAAAATAAAAAGAAAGAAAGAGAGAGTAAAGTGAGCAGTCAGAAGATAGAATACACAAAGGCATCCTCCACCCCAAATTTAGAGGATATTATTGTTCTGTCACTACTTCGGATCAGATAACGAGAAGGGGGGGGAGAGAAGTAGAAGAAGACGTGACTCGGAGGGGAAGAGGAGATCGACCCTGAGAGAGAGCAAGACAAAAAGGCCTCGGCTTGCGCTGCAGAACGGTGGCAAATCGGGTGGCGAGACACCGGAAGCAACCCATCTGGGTAAGAACACGGACCCATTCATGTTGGGTTTCTTCGAATTTCGTAAGAGCACGATAAGTACCGAAGAGCTGAGCATGCTGGTCGACCGATTCCGACCCATTTCCGACCACGTTCCGGCCAAACTTCGAGACCCTTTGAGTCCCACTAGAGACCGTCTTTTTCGATGTTTCCTTAGCCCAAAAATGAATCGCTTTGAGTGAGCTCTTCGGCGTACCAAGAATCATTCAACACGGACACTTGTGGAGTGAGAAACGGAATTTCTTAGATACGCCTAGGTTTCGTGTTCGCCGGAAATTGACCGCCTCCGGCCACTACTGATTCGTAGTAGGACTTAAGAGCTCCCAGGGACACCGAAACCTCTTCGAGCGGTGCCCTGTGGAGAGTTATTGCTTTGGCGAGCTGACCCGTGAATTCCCATATTCTGACATGTTAATTGTTTGAATTTAGGCGCTCCCCATAACTCGAACCCGTCACTTTTAGAGTTATTGCTTAGAGTTTCGAAGTGAGTAACCTTATCCCTTCTATGCATTTGGAAAATGTTGCGCGAGATGATTTGCGAAAATTTATATACGTTGAAAAGTATATCATGGCATGTTCATGGGATTATCGAGAATGGAGAAACAATCATTGCATACTTTTTGAAAAAATGCATCTGGCATCGGATATGTTTCGAGTATTTCAAATTGCATTGGAATTATCATTGAAAATCAAAAGTGCTTACTATTTACAGACTTTTGTGTAAATAACTACACTCGACAAAGGTATACGTTTAACACAAAAGTGTAAACAAGTATTTTTTTTTTTTCTTATGGTACGTAATCCCGAACCTTCAACTTTCTTGTTCAGCCCAAAAACCAAAAAGTTCAAGAAATCATTACCAGGTTGTTCCTAATATGCTCGTGTGATTCTGTTCTTGTGCTAGATTGCAGATATGGCGTCAGATTCGCCAAAGGGTGCTCCACCTGGTAAGCTTTGACACTGCCAGTGTGTGCTGTTTTGATTTCTCATTTATTCATAGTTTAACTAACCAATTTGATTCCATTAGTTTAACTTCTTATTATGTTGAGATTTCTATCCATTAATTGGTTTGATTGTATCTTGTGTATGGTTCCAGCGAGCTGACTTATGAATTTTCTTCTTCGTTTTTTGTCCAATAGATAGTGAACTTCGAAAAAAATTGGTTTTCTAGTTTGTGGCTTGTAAAGACCTGAATTTCGAGTTTTCTTAATGAAGTACTGATGTTAACACAATTACACCTGTAGTGTAATGGTTGAAGATTGGTGTTGACATGACCTAAGATGAGAATTCAACTTGATTTTCGTAGGATTTGAGCTTCAAGTGCTTATGTGGTTTTAAATGAATGTTAATGTTCTGTCATTTTTTATATTGGCACTATAATAACTATGCTTTTGATGTTGGGTCATATCCAAATTGCTTTTACCTAGTTGATTGTAAATTTTTGGGGTGTTGCTTTGGATGTAAGTCGACCTGCACTGTACCTCATTTAGAAGCTTGTGGTCCAAGCTTGGGAGTTGAGTATAGACCCTCTAAAGCCATCCCTTAGATTAAAAGAATTGGCTGGTGTTAGAGGCTTGCTCAAGGACCTAATGCCCATGTTGTCAAGGAAATTCACCAATCAAAGTTCCAAGTTCCAGTTTTCTTGATTCGTTAAGGCTCATGAAGTTATGTGTTTTACTGTTTTTGGCATCGTATGTTTCACATGTAAGGCATGTGATGTGCTCATAAGACATTTGCAAGTACTGGATATGTTTTCTGCAAAGACTTCCTTCTCTAGTGAAGTAAATTGTTAAGCAGTTTCTCTGCTGGTTATAAATGCATTTGCTAGAAGCCATATGGTGATTGTGGTTTTGGACTTTCTCAGGTGATAAAGCCAGTGTTTCTGATAGCATAGGTCCCAAGTCTGAACTGTCCGTTGCAGAGGTGTCATCAGATGCTTTTCCTCCTGGAGTTGGGTTGGCCGGCAACCCTTTTGATTTCTCAGCCATGTCAAACCTTCTTAATGTATATTCTGCTTATCCATCTCCTCCTTTTTCTCTTTTCGTGATTGTTTCTGAAGGAATTTAAACATATTTTCTAGAGTTATTAAATGTAGTCTTCCTATAACTAAACTTATTGAAGATATGCAACTTAAAGAAGAATTCACATAACAAACCAGCTTAGTAGCAGGTTCCTTCACTTATAAAATACTTAAAAACCTTTATGGTATTTGTTATCGGATGTTTTAATCTTTACAAAGGTATTATTGTTGGTTTGATGACATTGTTTAACACGGTTAGGCGTAAGTGCGGTTGGATGATTTACTCTGGTTTAGAGCATGAAGTTAACTAATCCTGCAAAATAGGAGTTTTATGCTTGTGGCAAAGATTGTTTTTTGTTCTGATAGTTGCTCCATTTGGGAAATGCTTTGGAAATTTTGGCCCTAGACAGGGCAAGATGCATGGGGGAGGTGACAGTAGCGATCTTGTCTTTTTTTTCTTTTTCTGTTTCCTAATCATGGTCTTAGGAGTTGCTCAGAATTCAGTTGGAGGTGAAACAATGTCTGTTGAAAGTCTTTTTTATTTTTTTCTCCTTTTCTCGTGGTTGTTACTTTAGATTAGTCTTTGATGTCTGGATGTTTCACCGTGTTGTATTTTGTCTATTGTATAGTCTGAAGGTTCGCTCTTGGATTTCACTCCATATATTTTCTTCATCTACTGCGTGCTATCTCTTGATCTACCTTATCTGTTGTGCGATATGTATAGGACCCTAGCATTAAGGACTTAGCCCAACAGATAGCTAAGGATCCTGCATTCAATGAGATGACGGAGCAGCTGCAAAAGACTTTTGAAGGCTCTGCTGGAGAAGGCATTCCGCAATTTGATCCTAGACAATATCAGTCCACCATGCAGCAACTTATGCAGAATCCTCAATTCATGGCGATGACTGAGAGACTTGAGAGTGCCCTAATGCAAGTAATGTTGTTTTGCTTAGTGTACATGCTTCTGGCTTTCTTATTTGAAGTATTAAGAATGTTGTCATGCCAATATCTTCTTTCCTTTTTTTTCTTAGGACCCATGTATGTCTAGCATGCTTGAGAATTTGGCAAATCCATTAAGGAAAGAACAAATGGAGGAAAGAATGGCACTTATGAAAGAAGATCCATCTATCAAGCCCATATTAGAAGAAATAGAGACCAGTGGTCCAGCTGCCATGATGAGGTTGGAGATGCTTATAGATCTTACAAAGATTATTGTCAGTGTCCAGAGCTTGAGTGAAAAATTATTTCTTGCATGAGCTGTGGATTGGGAGCATGATAAATTGTGGTGGGTTTTACAAACTATTCTATTTACAGGTACTGGAACGATAGAGATGTTCTAAAGAAGCTCGGGGAGGCCATGGGTTTTCCAGTTGCAGGAGATACTGGCACTTCAGCTGAAAATATTCCAGATGAAGAAGAACATGTGGGAAATGAGCATGAATCAATTGTTCACCACACTGCTAGTGTTGGTGACATGGAGGTAAAAATTAAATGTATCGATCTTCAGATTATATGGCTTGCTTTAGATATGAGTAAAATCAGTTCTTATCCCGTGAAGAGCATATTATGGTAGTTTAGATGCTATTGCACTTTCATATCTTTACTCTTGCTTTTAAATTTTGATAAAAGTGATGTGGACCTTTTCACCTTGTTGACACTGTACCAAATATTTCAAAAAGTTTTTCTCTAAGCCTAATAATGCCTTTCAGTTGATCCTGGAGGCAAGAATTTGTTTCTTTCATAATGTGAATAATGAATAAATATTGTTTTCTTTCTGTTGAAATGTTGAACTAGGATTATTGCCCCTTATTGGGCATATTGTTTTAGACGAAGTGCAAGAGTTGAGATTCACATTTTACTGATCAGGGGTTGAAAAAAGCGCTGGAGTCTGGTGCTAACAAGGATGAAGAAGATACAGAGGGAAGAACAGCCTTGCATTTTGCGTGTGGATATGGTGAGGTATGGTCAATCTGATTAATGAGGAATTTGGGGATTCCAATTATTTTGCACTTTTGTTTTACCTATCTTTCATTTGAAAAACAATATATATTTTTGTACCTTTGTACAATCTTAGCCAGAAAATTCAAACCATTGTTGTCCAGGTAAATTTTACTGGTCGTATGAATAGCTATGGCGAAGACAAGTGGGAACATGATAGCACAAAATAATTGGGGAAGTTTTTGAAGATTTTATAGGAATCTGTGTGTGTGTGTGTGTGTGTTAGATGCCAATATTCAGCCACATATTCCAGTTGCCCTCTCGTTGGCCCGTCCCTTTGCAAATTGACTCTTTGGCGTAGGTTTTGAGAGTTATGGGATCTTCATCATCCAAACAAGCATCTTAAATGAATGTTCATATCAATTGCAGGTCAAGTGCGCTCAGGTACTCCTTGAAGCTGGAGCCACTGTGGATGCGCTGGACAAGAACAAGAACAATGCACTTCACTATGCAGCTGGCTATGGCAGCAAAGATTGTGTCGTACTTCTGTTGGAACATGGTGCTGCTGTGTAAGTAAATTGCTCATTTTTCCAATATTTTCTCGCAATTCATAAGTTGTTTCATGTTTACCGTTTGCTTTCTTCTTGTGCTATTTGCTGTTCCAGCACTCTACAGAACTTGGACGGAAAGACTCCTATCGATGTTGCAAAGCTAAACGACCAGAATGAGGTCCTAAAGCTTCTCGAGAAGGATGCCTTCCTGTAACTGATAGGCGTCATGGTGACGGGAGGGAGCATCGGTTCTAGAGCGTCGCTGTGTCCCGTACAAACATTTGTATTTTGGTCAGCTTGTGACTGCAACTCAAGTTTTATCTACATTGCTCTTCTTCTCCTCATTTCTGCTAGTTCTCTGTAATTGTCATGCCTGCTGAGGGACTATTTCTAAGGGAAATACTGTCGAGGCGTTTGCATTCCCTCCCTCACTTTGCGACATGTCCCATAAACCTAGGTGTGTCCTGTTGCACGGGTAAGCAACACCGCTTTACAGTGTTAAGGTTTAGATGAAAATGCACCTACGCAAATCATTCTTCTGCACGACCCAAAAGAGCTTTTAGATAGTGTCTTCATTGTGCAGAAACCTACACCAAGTAGGTGGAGCATATGTTGCTTCCCCTGAAATCGGTTGCAAACGACACCCGAACCACAGTAAGTTACCGATGATGTGTTTTTCACTGGACTGACCGTTAGATTATCAGAAGCTATAGTTGTTTCACTGAGGATCTGGTCTGTATCTAGTTAGATTATCGGAAGCTATAGTTGTTTCACTGAGGATCTGGGCTGTATCTAATTTCATCGGAAACTAAAGGAGAGCAATCACCTGAAATTGCTGTACCTTATATCATTGCCAGATTGCTTCCTCTAAAACTTGTCCAAAAGCAGCAATCATTCGATTATTTATTCCGCCATAGCCTGAAAAGGGGAAAGTATTTTCCTGAAAAATGTTTTTCTTTATCGTGAAGTTTTCCCTTAAATAAATTTCAATTTTTTTCCGAATTAATCTGCGGGCCGCAATTTGTCCAACAGAATCAGTCTGTTCTGCTCTTACTCCATACTCTTTTGGAATCATGCCCTTCAACAAGTACTACAAAGAGCTACTTCTATCCTCATTTTGCTATCGGACGGGCCGCCTCATTACAAGCTCTTCCAATCTAGACTGCTTTCCACATTCCAGTGGTTATTCCATGAGTATTGTTCAACAAAGAAAGACATTAGTTTTAATAAGTTTTAATGTCGCATATATTCTAACATTTTTTGGAATACATTAAATGACGATAATTAAGAATTTTTTTGTTGTCGTCAAATCCCTATATCTTATATTTGAGATGTAATATGTACTAAGTATTTCAACTTTATTTTGTTTAAAAGAGGAAGATTCACGTGCAATATGATATATCAACTAGTAATTTATATTAAATTACCTATTCGAATTTTACCCAACGTTTAGGCTAACACATTAGGTATGCCAATAATTGCAAAGTTGGGCTTGAACTCTTCTAATTGAACCGATTACGAACGTGCAAGAATGATTAACAGACACCATTGTCTAATATCATTGCGTCACGTGTATATTAAATGTAGACGGGTAAGATATCATTTGCATGTATTAATTGCATTTTTTGATAAGTAATTTCAATCTGATCGATATGTACATGTCATCGACTTTATTGATGAAAATTTCTTAGCAAAAAATAAAGTATTCTGACAACTAAAGTAGCTCTAATATGTATTAAAAAAATTATGAATTTCTTAGCGAAAAATTGAGTTGCCAATAGACTGTTATTTTGTTACCGGGAAAAAATAATCTAATTTTAAATATATATTGATATAAGTGATAGTTTATGCTATTAAACAATATACATTAAATGTAAGTAATTCCTTCATGCATTTAATCATGGCTTATGACAAAAGAAAACAATAGTACGCTCACTAGAATAATACATAGAATCTCGATTTGGATATTAAGATAAATCAAAATCTTCTATATATATATATATATATATATAAGTAAATTTTGCAACTAAGATAAAAGGGTACTAATATGGACCAAAATTACAAAAGGAATAAGGCGTAAATTGTTACTCTATGGTATGTAACGCATACTTCTATTTTATGAGTTATTAATGATTTAATTGGACAGTTATAAGATACCAAGATAGGAACACAAGTTCTAAAAGAAAGAGAGGCTACATATCATTCATTCTTATAAATCGATCAGGCTATGTCCGGACCAGCTTTCTCGCAATCGATTGGTCCACCTCTCCGGCGATCTTAAGGGCGTTACTCCTCCACATTGGTTTGGTGCATTTAGAATTTTACTTCCCAACATTACCTAAATTCAAGACCACAAGGAGATAAACAAACTCTATTACCATGTAAGTCCACACCTTGTTGATAGCTACATTTTACTTATATATACGGTCAGGAAAACATACTTTTAATGGCGACTTGATCGTCAATTATAAGATAGGAAGATATAAATGTAGAGTTCCAAAGGAAGATGTAATAAGTTTGATACTATCACATATTTCACATTTAACGCTATAGTTATCATAATCATAAATAGAATCTTAAATAATAAGTAAACGATAAGGTTTTGGGATGACTAAAGATTATATATTGGCAATTTGAAAAGTCTAAATACAAAACATTATGAAAGTCTTTGACATTTTTGGAGATGATTCATCACTCATTCACCGACAATCATTCATTTTTTTAAAAGGACGAGTAGGATAAAAGTCGTGATCAAGTGGGGTTTGTGCTCCTACATCTTTACTAGGCAGAAGTGACCACATAACAACGACTATTTTGCAAATTATGAAAGAATTACAATCTATTAATATATGATTAAAATCATTATTGTATTTCAACTTTACTATACACTTTTTATAATTCTATTGTAGAATTAATTTTTTGTACAAATAGATTATGCTTCTCAAAATAAGAGGTAGCCACAAATATGGAGATAAAATAATGAAAAGAATGGGAGCGACGGAGGAAAATATAAAAGTCATAATGGAACAACAAAAACTAAATACACGTTACACGAAGCAATGATACGATACGATATTGAGCAAAAATATCTATCTTTTTAGAAAGTCCTGTGCATTAAACTTTCATGTTCCATTTTAAAAATTAAAGAAAGAAAGAATTTTTGGTCAAAGTAGTCGATCATCAAAAGAGTTAGGCCAAAAAATTGGGTTAAATTCTGGTAAAATAAAATTTCCATAAAAGAGAAGCAAATGAAAAACTTTCATAAAACTCTTGTGAGAATCGAGAATGGGATTTTCTTTTGGTATATGTTAGGTCATGAATTATCAACCGTGTCCATTCTTAAAAAACGTTTCGATTATTTCAAACTTTCTATTTTTGGAATGAAATATTCACAAAATCTCCACGAATAGGACCAAACTTTATTCCATGATATTATTTTGTTAGATTTGACGTTACATTTTATTAATACCGCTAAACCATTTCATTTTGAAGTAAAACTTCTATATTCAGATAAAGCCCCTAGCAAAATGTAACGGCGAATCTTATATTGATAAATGATTGTTTTCCAGAGAGAGGGAAGCTTTACCGCGTGCCGTGCACAGGGGCCTGGATAGGGGGCACCGATCCCCATCTAGCACCGCCGTCGCCAATTCACCTTTCGTCCAACAGTAGCATCGGCCTCGCATGCAGGCCTTTTCAATTCGGTTCGAAGGTTCGACTGCTTCGTCCAGACAGATTATTCACCGAGGCTCTCTCTCTAGATAAGAGGGTGCGCATCATCTTTTTCAAGCCGGGCAGGAGCTCGAACCCGCCGGACCGCGACGCTCGGTGTCGGAGACCGGAAGTAGACGGCGATAAAAGATAAAAATAAAAATGAATAAGATAAAATGTCTAATTCCCCAACTTCTACAAGTCTTTGTTGTTTACTTTTTGCAACAAGGGGCGGTAATGAAGGAGGCGGGGGGCGCAGGGGAATGAGGAATATGCCCCGTTGCTATTCCCTTTTTTCTTGAGAGCAGGAGGTGGATCGGAGTGTGAACTCGGGACGGGACTCAGCGTTTCAAGCATTTTCTCTTTTCTTTATTGCGGGCCCAGATACGACAGGACCGGGATGGCGTAGCGATCCCAGAAATCGTTCGTTGTCACGCAGTTCTTACAATTGCGAGACGGCAACATCGTCTTCAGTTTTCTTGACGACGCCTCTCTCTCTCTCTCTCTCTCTCGCCGCACGCCATTCAGCTTCAGAGACTCCCGAATCTCGTCCTCGCCTTCCCTGGTCTTCGGTTTCAGGTGACACCCCCCTCTCTCTCTCTCTCTTTCGCTTTCTCTCTCCGGGTGGGGAAGTGGGTCGAATTGGGTTCGTCGCTTGAGAGTGTTGGACCATTTCTCGCGTGCTGTCTAGGCTATTTGTCTGCTGGATTTTTTTGGCGGTCGCGGCTTTCCTCGGGCGCTTTCTTGTCGAGGGTTTTGATTGTAAGCGTCGGGGTTTCTTGATTTCCCGTTTGTCCTGTTGGTCGCGTGAATTGCGGGGTTGAATTGGATTGGATTGATCGGTGGGTTTGGGTGGAATTAGTGAGTTCCGATCGGTGGTTAGGTTTCAGGGAGCATTCGTTTTTTTCTAAGTGGGGATGAAAATCATCGGTTTCTCGGCATCATTGGCTGTGTACCGTTTGTTCTCTGAGGTGTGAGGTCTAAATTATGGTGTGTTAGTGCATGAGTTAGGAATTAAAAGGTGCTGACGGAATTGTGGGAAAAGAATGACACTTGGATGATTTCGACACTAAATCGATCTCACCGTTGTAATTGTTGAACTAGAATTGATTGATTTAGCCCCACCTGAGTTGGGACGTTTGTTTATGAGAGTCATCGGAAGTGAGCATTGGGGTTTCCTTGTCTACCTTTAGCTGATTTTCTTTCTTTTTTTCTTTTGAGACTGAACTCTGATGGTGGGCACCACTTCTGGAATTTTTAGCTGAAAGCATGAGCCCCGATCTTGAGTTGTTTGGTTGTCTAATTTGTGAGGGTGAAATAAAGAAACCTTCTGTTAGTTTGCCTTGAAGTTGATTAAGCTGTTACAAATCATAGAGAATCTACACATCTGTACCAATTCTCATGTGAAACTACATGGTGCTACCCATGTGCAGACATGCAGACGTAAAGCCTTTCTAGCAGAAAGTTTCTGCTATTGAAGGCTTTAATACATGAAAGATATTATTGCTCGTCGAACTTTTGCAGTACTGCAGTAAATTAGGCTCTTTGCAATTGATATCTGTAGAATTGGCTTATATGGAAAAGCAGGAAATCCTCATTGGGTCCTGAGTAAGAGATTGTTGATTGGGTGAGATTGTTTCCCATCTAGTTTTCTTCCTTGAGATGTAGGACGAAGCTCCTTGTGCATGGGGTAGTTTAATGCGACCGTGGAGCTTGTCTAGATCCAACATTGCTTAAATTGGTGATGGGAGTTCTTGTATGTTGATTAAAGTAGCCAAAACCTTTTGTTCCTCCAGAGGCTACTAAATTGGGTTGCTGCTTAGGGATATTCTAGGACTAAAGCCTTCGTATATTTGCTTTTGGATAGAGTCTGGTGTCTATTTCTGTCAAGGAGTCATCTGCTACTCAGAAAAAGTTTGAGACTTTGTCATCAGACTCTAAATTGTTAAGTTTTCTGATAAGAATTTCGAATACATAAGAAAGAGTTTAAGTGCAGTAAATGCTGGAAACACTGTATCAAGTTTAATTTTCATTGTTTCGTCCATTATCATGTTTACCTCTGAAAATTTTGCAATCAACAACCACTGCAATATAGCTTACAAGAATTATGACTCTCTGTAGTGGTTACAAGTTTCCGAAGCTAGGTCATGGTTATTGTTCCCACCATAATTTAGCGGCTAGCAGAGCTATTTGTCTGTCCACTGTTATAATAATCTTGCATCTGGACCTTATAATCACTCAACCATATTTAAATCTGGAGAATGTGACTGATTTCTGATGACTGCTACAGCACAAGTATGATTTTTTAATATCAAGCTGTTTATTTCACAGCTCTCTAATGGCCTCTTTTTTTTTATTCGCATTTTCCTTAATAAACAGTGAAAGGAAGCGCCTTTAGGTTTTGGAAAAGTAAAGATAGCAAAGAACAATTACTTTTCAGAAGCAAGGCAGTTTCCTGAAGATTAGCCACCCAAGTTGTGACGGCAATCAGACTGACGAACTAAAGTTGGTAAATTACTTTGCTTTGGGAGAGAACTTCTTATTCGGTGATATTGAGTTTCATGTCCTAGAAATTCCTTTTCAAGCTATGCAGTGGAGTAGTATCTCATCAGTAACAAATTTTGAGTGCTAGGTGATTGTGTGCGTAAACATAATTTTTGGAATGAAATTTAATTGACAATAATAATTGCTGAAGTTTCTAATTTTGCGTTAGCTAGGCATCCCCCCCCCCCTTTTTTTTTATGGTCGGAAAGCTAGGCTCTTTTCCAAGTTATATTATAGTGGCATCATCTTTTGAACACTTGATCCATTGGTATTGCATACCTTGCTGGTTCTTTAAAAGAATTTGTGCCATGATGCATAAGAATGCCTATTACTTTTCTCAAAATGTTAAGCCGATTGATAGTTTCACAAATATTTAGGAGCCTTCATATCCAATTTATGCAATCGTTGGATTGTACTTGTTCTTTCTTCGATCTTTTCTTCTATCTGTGGGACCACGTATCCCATTTGTCATGGGTGATCTTGAATTTGTTACACCACATCTTCTCTGGTAAAAACTACTAAAGTTTATTGACAATAATGTCCGGTCTGAGAATTAGTGTCATGTATGTTGGTGCTTGGATATAATTTAAGGAAATTAGATGTTCTGACTTATCTGTATGCTCAATTTCTTCTTATCTTAGCTTTACTTTTTTTCAGCATTTGACATTCCATCACACTTTTCAATAGAATCTGGATTTTGCTGTTGGAAGAAGTTTACACATTACTTCTCTGGTAGATTTTGACAGTTATGGTCTTTTGATATGCTATGCAATTGGACAATGAGATGGTGCATCATGGTGATGCAGCTAAACAGCATAAACCAATGTGCTGTTCAAGTAGCTACTAATATAGATCTTAAGTGCATTGGTTGCTCCTGGTTAAGGATAATTCTTCACTTTGTTCTTTGCCTCTTTCCTTCTTAACAGATCCTGCCTCATAATAAAACAAGGGAGTTGATGTTTACTGAATGTATTGTACCTTTGTCAGATGAAGTTGACCTTCCTTCTCTCGTTTAAAGCAGATTCGATGTCCTTGAAACTGATGTATCAGCAAGTGGCTCTTCCATCGTTGTTTGAGTTTTGTTATTGATTGCCGACTGTCTGATTCAGCATAGAACTTGCCTAGAGTTCCTCCGAATAATAATACTTGTTTGTGTATTTAGAAGATGCTCTAATCATAAACTTTTGGAATAATTTTGGCTGCATTTCCAGTGATAGTATATTTAAGGAGCTGTTTGTTATCTAAGGTTTCCAAAGTTGATGCTTCTTATGGTACACTATCATTTCAGCTCTACTTTCTCAAATAGCAGATTATACATCTACCTGGTCAAGTATCCATGGATTATTTAAGCTTAAACTTGCATGGATTTGTGGTGATGGACATTTGGCACTGGTAACTCTCTGGATTTTGAATGTAAACAATACTGAGAATGAAAAAATGCCACATAGTTTCTGCATTATTCGAAATAAACAAGAAACACGATAGGTCTCCAAGTCTTTTAATGGACATACTTAATGAGTGAACCTCCCTCATGCATGTCACAAGCAGTATAATTGTACTTTTTTATCTAAAGCATGTGAATCACTATGGTTTAATTTGCGGTTTTGTAATCTAAGGTGTTTTTCTCTCTGCACGATATGGACTTTCTGTTTTCACTCTTATGACAGCAGCTGATCCCAATACATTAATTGGAGAATAGAAATTAGGAAACTTCATTTATCGAACTCGATAGATTAAATATCATCGTCTTCTCATGCATTCATCAGACAGTGAGTTATATGTCTCTGTATTTTATATGCCATTCTGGGAGGCAATTATAATTTGCCGGCTTGAAAGATGTATGAGAGTAGTATTTCCTCTGCACTATAACTGGTCTATAAGTTCCACATATTAGTTTTGTTTCTAAGTATATTCAGTATACGGTTTCCTTTTTCATCATAGCATGCAGATACAGTATACTCCCTGCAAAATTAGCAGATGCTTTGCATTAATTTTCTCACATTCTTCTTTTCTGATTTGCTCGAACTTGGAATTCTTAAGCATTCTCTAATCAAGAATAATGATTTCTTTGTGGTGTCCTTGCTATAAAACATTGTTCTCAGATTTCAGGCCAGCCAAACTACATACATACCACTGAGAGACCACCAAAGACATCATTTCTTTTTACGGTCCTTCTGATCATTATTTATTTTGGAGAATGAGTGTAGTATTGTATATAATGTGTCTGAATAGTATGTTTATGAGAGCAAAAAAAACAAGTTTTAA
Organism: Metrosideros polymorpha var. glaberrima; assembly: GCA_001662345.2. NCBI lineage: Eukaryota > Viridiplantae > Streptophyta > Magnoliopsida > Myrtales > Myrtaceae > Metrosideros > Metrosideros polymorpha. Next base: position 10,113,576 of record BCNH02000008.1, on the reverse strand, counting down.
GGTTTTATTTAGTGCATGGTGCATCTGGTGCCCTGTGATTCATTCTCTTTCTTTTTGGCTGAAGTGATTCCAGTAAAAAACTTGAAATATGTTTTGTGCAGCTTTTGTGGAAATGACTAAATAATTGAGACCTCATTTCTGTGATCTCAAAAATGTGGTGTTCGTGAAAAATCTGTTTCAGAAACAGTTGTTGAAACAGTTTGCTACACCATCTTGAATTTCTCATTTTCACAAACAAGGCATAAATGCTTCGTAGATTCTTTGTACTTTTGTTTTCCTTCAATTAGGATTCTTGAAAAGAACAGGAGAATTATGTATTTATGACATGTGGGATATCTTTCAGTGAGCGCTTGATTTCATTTAAAGTGACGAGTAAGGAAGAATGCTTTTGTTCTCTCTGTTCTATGGTTGTGGAAGACATTAATTGCTTACACTAGAAAATAGCTACATCTGTTGAAATACTTTCCTTGGTAGCTCACATGTATGCCATTTCATTTGCGTACAGACCTCAACAAATTAAGACACATCTGCTGAAATACTTTTCTTCTACATCTGGGCCACTAGTGGGCTAGGTCATTTCATTTGCGTATGGACCTCACCAGATTAAGATACCCTGCTGTCTCAGCTACTTAAAAAAGCTCAATATCTTTATTTTCCAATATCGTTGCTGAGTAGTTTCTATTCAGCTATGCATTGCCTTAGGTTGATTGTTACTTTTAAGGTGATATATTGTTTCTTATGCATGAGTAAGTTGCATAAATGCTAGATGAGAAACTGAATTGCCAAAATAATTAATTGCTTGGTGATCGGAACATAATTACTCAGAAAAATTTTCCGTCATTTTACTCCCTGTTCAGCAATTTGCTGGTAGATAATGAATCTGTGACTTAGTCATTGGCATAGTTTATCCTTTCATTGCACGTTTGGTATTAGTAACTTTATTGAAGAATAAGAACTCTTCCAGTTGCTAGAATCGATTGCGATATGATGGCTATACTGTCCTTTTGAAGTGATATTCTCCAATTTTCTATACACATAGATGTGCTTTTTAGTCAATACATTGATGCATCTGTAAAATTTTAACTCATTTGGACTTTGATTATGTAATCTGTTTGTAAATGTCATACTTTCTGACAGGTCACTTGGAAGTTACTCCAATCTTGCAATAAATCTGGGGAGTAGATTAACCAGTGACGGATGAAACATTGTGTATTATGTCTGGACTGATTGAAGGCCTTCCAGACGCTGTTGCACTGAGGTGCCTTGCACGCGTTCCTTTTTACCTCCACCCAAAGCTGGAACTCGTTTCTCGGTCTTGGAAAGCTGCCATAAATAGTCCTGAACTTTTCAAGGCCCGGCAAGAAGTTGGCTCTTCAGAAGACTTATTGTGCGCATGTGCTTTTGACCCAGAGAATTTATGGCAACTCTATGACCCTCTCCGAGACCTTTGGATTACTCTTCCCATTCTTCCATCAAAGATCAGGCACCTATCGCATTTTGGCGCAGTCTCTACTGCTGGGAAATTATTTGTGCTTGGTGGTGGCAGTGATGCAGTTGATCCACTGACCGGTGACCAAGATGGAAGCTTTGCCACCAATGAAGTGTGGTCGTATGATCCGGTTACAAGGCAGTGGGCTTTGCGTGCTTCCATGCTTGTACCTCGTGCCATGTTTGCATGTTGTGCTTTGAATGGAAAAATTGTTGTTGCGGGTGGATTTACCAGCTGTCGGAAATCAATTTCCCAAGCTGAGATGTACGATCCAGATAAAGACGCATGGGTCCAGATTCCCGACCTCCACCGGACCCACAATTCAGCGTGCTCAGGTATGGTGATTGAGGGAAAAGTGCATGTACTGCATAAGGGGCTATCCACCGTGCAAGTCTTGGACCATGTGGCTCTGGAATGGACTGTAAAGGATTACGGTTGGCTCCAAGGTCCAATGGCAGTAGTGCAGGGTTCACTCTACGTTATGAGCCATTGGCTCATTTTTAAGCTAGATGGGAATGAGAGGAAGCTCATAGGCTCTGCCCATGAGTTCCGAAGGAGAATTGGGTTTGCCATGTTCGGGTTGAGGGATGAAATTTATGTGATCGGAGGGGTTATTGGTCCCGACAGATGGAACTGGGACATTAAGCCGCTTTCCGACATGGATGTTCTTACAATTGGGAGCGAGAGGCCGACATGGCGACAAGTGGCTCCGATGACTCGGTGCCGGGGTACTATTCTCGGGTGTGCGCTGTTGAGAGTGTAGGTGAAGGTTGTAATTTTATTTTTATTTTTTCTCTTTTGGCAGATGGATGAAATGTGAGATGGGTAAGTGCTCTTGTGGTTGTAAGGGTTTGATTTCTCATCGAGCACAAGAGTGTCTTTTCACCGTCTCTTCATGTGTTTGTGAACCGTTAATTTTTTTGGGTCGTCTATGTTGTTTCATCTGTTGAAAAGCTGGAGTTATGCTGTTTGCTGATACAAATTTGAATACCGGTGAAGCAGGCAAGAATTTGGTCACTCTTGGATCTTGACCCTTATGAAGGAAAGTCTCTTTCTTCGCATATCTTGGCTGATCAAGGCGGAAACCTTCTGATATGTTACTGTGCCTTCGAAGCCACTGGTGAAAATTATTGGTAGTCGAAGATTTAGATAGACAACACGAAATAACCGGTTTTTCATAAGACTCGACGGAAATTAAGGGCAACTTCACCGGAGGACACTGATGGTGGTTATGACTCTCAGCAACCAGTGTATCGGCATGCAGATATCGTTTGCGAAAATGTGTCGCGACGCATGATTGAATGCTTGTCCAGGTTTGAGGGGAGAACGAATATTTCAAGACATTTGTCACACGTTTCTCGAAACTTTCCTTATTATCCTGTAGAATGTTTGGGCTCCTTGAGCACCCGACTTATCTTTATCTCTATTCTCGCATACGCCGTGCGATTATTAGAGACACGGATTAGTGCTCTTTGATGTGGCCCTTTGAGAATCCGGAATTGTGATGATTTGAACTCAAGAAGCACGAACCCCCCTTGTGTTTCTTGCATTATGATTTTGTTTGTGCGAGGGAGAATAAAATTTGAATAAATAAGTTTCTTTTTTTCCCTTTATCCGGTGTCATATTCTCTATAAGAAAGTTTAGTTCAATTTTTATAATTGACTAAGTTAAAACTCGACCTCCATCTTTATTTATCCTTGTTTGAGGTGAATCGATCATTTATGATAAGTAGATGTAAAAAATAAAAGTAGATAATTGAAAATAAATAACTCATTCCTAGAAATATGTAAAATGAATATTTAAAATAGCTACAATTATTAACTTTTTATTATTGTTCAAATTAAGTGGACGTCTTTTTAAAATTGCTATACTCTTTTATTCTTCATTATTTTAAATTCATCTCGAGTAGTTTAAACATATTGGGAAATATGAAATAAAAGCCATAACTATTAAAAGTAATGATTAATTGTTATTTGATATAAATTAGAGCACAACAAATAGTGTAGAATATCTGCTTACGATATCAAATTGTGAAAACCATGTTATTCTTTCTTCTTTCGAAGACCGTTCGAGGGCCTTGATGGCTTAATTTAATACAAAACATCACGAACTTTGGATCAGTCTTCACAAGCCGGACTTGAAGACCTTGATGGTTTGATTTCAGTTGAAGTCTTGATGACTTGAACCTATTGAATCTTCCATTCTTGAGAAAGAATGAGTTTTCAAGAAACAGAAATTTTGCACACTTTCTATATGTCTCCATCTATCAGGGTATCGAATTAATTGAAATGAGCCTAGAGGATCCTCGTACCTGAAGCAGATTGTTTGATTCAAGATTTTCCATCTGTACTTTTGGATTCAAAGAAATATTTAATCTATTTTATATTTGATATTAATAAATGCCAATCTAATCTATGTAATTGACTGATACTCGAATAACAAACTAATAAATTAAAACTCGTGGACTTATCTCTTATTTGATTTTTTTTTTTTCTAAGAATATCTCAATTTCAAAGAAAATGGATTATGGAAAAAAAAAACTATTTTCATTTTCATTTTCATGTTTATCTAAATAAGTTTGCTTAAAATGGTATGAAATAAATATATCTAAAAGAAATGCATTCTTTATGCTAACTCTATGTAAACATAGATGTTTCTAAGTTGCACTTTTTATTCTTCTATTGTTCAAATTATCTAATTTTATTTTATTGAATGGTTAACATACATTTATTCACATAATTAACAAAAGCTATGCTTCAAATCAAGTAATAAAATAAGTTTTTGCTCAAATTATCTAATTTTATTTTTATTGTATGGTAAACAGTGCATTTATTCACAGAGTTAACAAAAGTTATGCTTCAAGTAACAAGTACTGTTCATGTAGTAAGATACGTTTCTCTTTTTGATAATTTCAAAATCAAATGCATAAATTATATATGTAAAGATACCTTATCTTTATTTGTTTCGTTCAAATTTTAAATCATGGAAGAAAGTCAAACCAGATAAATGTTTGGAAAGGATAATAAATTTAAGAGTATCTTTGAAGATACTTCCCTTTTATCCATCTTCAAACTTAAGTTTATTTAGTTATAGAGGTTTGGGGATGGCAAATCAACAAATTAATGTTAAACGGTCGAACAAGAGCCGGTGGGGCATGCCACGTGACAGTCACAGAGGTAAAATAAGTGCCACGTGGCAAGCATAGAAGCGAGTACTCTGTCAGCTCCGATTTCAGTTAGACGACAGGCAGATGTACGAGATTTTCTCTCCGAATAGAAAAACACAAAGGAGTAAAAATTTGGTATTGCCTTGCTTGTTTCCTTAGTTTGAAATTACGCAAATGATCTCACATGACTCTCGATGCTTTGACTTTCTTTTCACTATTTCACTCTTATCACTACGGCACGCCTTCAATATTAGCTCGGATTTCCATTACTATTAAACGCCCTTCTTCTGTAAAAATTCCATGGTCGAGGAAATAAAACGTGATTTGTCGTTAACGTGTTAAAATATGGCTTATCGACCTTGGGTTGAAACGAACTTCTCCGTGTATATGCAATTCGATTTTATCAAAATCAAAATTACAAACGACGGTGGCCAGACTAAACCGACGCCGATATCATTTTCGAAAATGAGTAGAGTAGTTTAGAAAATGAGTAGAGTAGTTTAGATCGAATCGAACTTTTCGATTGATACATGAGATCTTATGGTTGAAGACATGGTTTCTTTGGATCCTATTGAATTGTATTCAGAGGAGGTAGTAGGTCTTAGACTCTTGAGGAGCACATCAAAACACAAAATGAAAATTAAAATTGTGGAAGGAAACAGACAAAACTCTTTGTGCTTTCTACGCAGTGCTTTTCATGCAAAGAGAAAGTGCCGCATGCGGAAAGCTTGAGAATTCCCAAGAACAAAGATGCCAAACCTCAGCACGCCTGAAAAATAAAGCGTTGGAAAGTGACAACGACAGGTTCCTTCTTTCCAAAAGAAGCTTCATGTATAATGATCAACATTAGGAATATGTAGAGGCATTAGGAATTCATATCTGCCATCCTAAAAAGAGATTTATATTGCCTTCTGCCTATGGAAAGAGTTCACAAGAGAAATTTGGCCGGAAGACAGTGATCACTCCGCTGCCGTCGCCACCATCTTCAACTGAAAAAGCTCAGGGCAATAGTTTTACTTGCACCGACAACCCCACAAGGACCTGAAGTAACAAAGCAGTGTACCATAATTTATAAGCCATGAGAAACTTAGAGAGTCTTGGAACAAAGTCACCATTCTACAAAGTTAAAACTTGATAGGACGCTAGAGTTCGTCTTTTGGAAAGCATATCAAAGAAAAGCACAATAAACTTCAAGAGACATGTCGACACCTCCATTGCAAGTGCGCCCATAACTCTTCTAGATATACAGTGATCAACATGAAATATGGCATAAGAGGGAAACCTAGTTCTTGCAGCTACACAACACTGACTACACTAAGACACAACTGACTGAACCGAAGAAACAGCTATCACTTTCCCTTCAAAGATTTGCCCATGAAAGTGCTGGACTTACGAGCATTCCCTTTTAGAAAAAGCAGCCTCCTGATTCTTACAACCTGAAAGAGAAGAAGAAGCAAGTTAGTGGTACGTCTAAACCATCATCATAAGTCAGCAGAACAAACTAAGTAGAAAGCATACCTCGCGAGTTGTGTATAGGACGGTAAGGTCAATGATCTCCAAGGATGGCAGGATAGAGAAGCTACTTCCGAGAGCAAGATACAAACAGAGGGTCTCAGAAAGGACAAAAGCAACATAAACGTGATTTGGGAAGGGTAGGAGAAACAAGTTGCAAAAAACACTTTGTTTGCTTCCTCTTCCCACTTTTCTTTCTAAAAACAGAAAAGATGGCGAAGGGAGGCGGCACCCTCATGTAGTGCATGAAAGAGTCAGGTCCTACCTAAAAGGAATCACACCATGAAGGTGAACTCGAAAGACACTACATTCTAATGAGAAAAGAAAATTGTTAACTTATCAGCAGCTGAATTGGGTGTGATAAACAGCTAGGAAGTCAACTGAGGAGAATAAACAAAGAAGCAAGAAGATGACATCACTGAGGACATCAGGGAGAGAGAGAGTCAAGAGTCCCACCCTCGAGATTAGTGTCAGAGAGTCGGAAAAAGAGAGGAATTGAAGAGAAGATTGTACAGTATTTACATAATAGCAGTTGCTGAGAACTAAACCTAGTCAAGGACAGACTTGCAAGACTAGGATTATATAAAGATATCCCAAAAGGGGAGGAGTAAATTATTTATACTCTTTAATAGAACATAGATGTTTCAGGCTCGAAATATCAGGAAAAGTCGGTAGATCCACCAAGTGCTAAAAAGAATGTCTACCAGCATTCTTCACAGCTACACAATTATTCTTACCCCTTCCACTTATCATCCTACCAAGTTTCCAAATGCAGCATCACTGTTTGTCACAGACTAGAGCCATCTGCGATACCTCACTCGCCTCTTCAGAAATTCCAAGCAACAAAAACCACCTACACAGCACATATTGCCCTACCATTTGCCAGGAGACTATTGACCCCACCACAGTACATACTGCCCTACAATTTGCCAGGAGAAGATTAAGCCCACCACAGTCATGATCACTCACAAGTAGCAGCACTTCAATGTTGAGCCGACAGAACACTACAACACTACCTACCAGATTATTCACTCTATGTACAATCTATCTAATTCACTTCTACAGAACACTTCTTCCACGAAGTCCAGCAGGGACTTCCCACCACCTCAGTCATCAGTAACATCAAGGTTCAGAATGCGACGAAGAGTCTTAGTCGCAGAATCAGCACTGTGGAAGAAAGCCTTAGTGGACGGTTTGCATTCCCTAGTAGGAGAAGCAGGAGCAGATTTTGCAATGGGATGCATCACCATATCATCAGAAGCGGAGTTAGGCAACTCAAGAGAGACGGTCCTCTTCGGGCGGAGGGAGAACTTGGGAATTGGCAAAGAGCTCGGCGAGGGGGAGTTCGAATAAGCCGGACCAGCCCACAGCTCGGAAAAGGATATGTTCCCACTAGAGAAATCATCATAGAAAAACTTCTCATCATTCAAAGGTTTGGCTTTTATGGGGATGGGAGTGCTCTGAGCTTTCGGTTTTAAGTCGGTCCCATTAGACACGGAGCTAGCAGAAGGTGGAGTTATCAAGGAACAAGGAGGAGCCTGTATGACCTCGGCGGCATTACAACCCGCAAGCGGGGTCGGCAAAATACCTGCCCCAGATTGAAAAGTCCTGCAATTGATCTCTCTGAAGCACTTGGACGGCGAAGAATCGAACCTCGACAGGCCGTTCGGTTTCGTCCCGCCGCAGTATTGATTCCGGTGCTGCGCCACCACCACGAGCGTCTCCATATCGAAAATCACTGCACCAGACAGACATCACAACAAAGCCGCGCTCAGTCGACCGACGCGAAATTAAAGCTCGCGAAACGGCGAGACCGCCACAGACAAGCAGATCTACATCGTGAACGGAGCAGAGCCGAGGCTCAGTCCCCTACCGTATCAGTGAGAAGAGTCGAGCATGAACCAGATCTTCGCAGATTGCGATCACCGGCATAGATCGCACGAAACCACACCCCAGGAATCACTCACTACACGGGAAGAAGAGGAGGAGAAAAACGAAAACGATGAGCACGAACCGGAAATCGGAAAACGGAAACGGCACAGACGAAAAGCAAGAACACCAGCCGAGTTCTACAGATAGCAAACAAGTGTAGGCAGCGCGACGATCACCTTCGGGACAAGCAAAGGATATCAGAGATCCGAGCGGGTCGAGATCAGATCTTGAGCGAAGACGGAAATGGGAGCTGCAGTCGTCGAAACCCTCGCGAAGAAGACGGAGGAGGAGGAGGAGGATGAGGTGGCAGATGTTACGGATCTGAAATGAAATCCATAGCTGTATTTGAAAACGGGCGTGGCGTACGCACGGTACTCTCTGCAAGTGTGTGAGAGTGCGTCGTGCTCCTCCTCTTCGACCTCCGAAATGGGGCTCCGCTTCTGGGTCTATTTACGTCTGTGCCACTGGAATGTGAAACTCTATCCTTGATTTTCTCTTTCTTCGTTTTTTTTTTCTTCTTTTTTTCGTCAATTGGGTCGCTAAAATTATATTCCGATTTTACGGACCTAAAGTCGGGGAAGAGAGAATGTTCGCTGCTCTCCGTGCTCGCCGCCGCGCGACATTTAACTTTATCTGTGTAATCGTCACGTGCCAAGCCATGCGGTAGGTACGTGCTACACTGGCTCACGATCGATCGGTCAGTATCGATTCATCGATCCATCGCCTCGGGATTTCTATCGCTTACTAAATTCAAAATAATTCTTTTAAATGATATGTATTATGAAATTTGAGATGATTTTGCGGAAAAGATTTATAGAAAAGATAGTTCGTGAATTTTAATTTGCTAGTTTATTATTCGACAATCAATCATTTACACAAATTCAATTGACATTTATCCAAGTTTAAAATGGATTGAACATTCTGGCCATCCATTGAGACCGTTCACGTTGTGAAACTTCTTTCTGAATGCCTTTATTTCATTGAATTAGGGGTGCACGAAATTATCTGCGTGATCACTAAATTGGCTTGATGGAATGATCAGTGAAATTTTCAAGTGTTGATGCTCCCGCATCAATCACCACAGGTTGACATGATTTCACCTCAAATCTAACATGGCTTCATCTCCAAGATTGAAAGTAGCCAAGTTGTCGTAACCATCTTTATGGAAGGATCTTATTTTCAATAAATTTCTTAGACGGGCTCTCCAACAAACTAGATAATACATCAGTTTCATACTAATAAATATCTTCAAGGCTTGCTAAAAGGCTAAAAACATAACAAATATATTTTGACAATGAACACTTTGAGAGAGAATGCTTCAATCATACAAAATGAAAGTGGCAAGTAATGTCTCCAACAGATATAATCATTCCCTCTCCATCTATAACCCCAGCATTTGCCTCAAAAAATTTATTCGAAAATTCATTATCCATAATATCATAGTTGTTTGATGACATTTGGATAACCACCATCTCTTCTTCAATTTGTTCTACAATCTCATCTTGCTCCTTGGATTTGGACTCTACATGGTGTGGACTTGCTGAGTCTCTTGAAGTTTTACATCAATCTTCTCAATTTCGTGAATGGTGATAACCCTCTAGTTAGGACAATCTACTTGTATATGCCCATAGTCATGGCACTTGTTGAAGCATTTGCTATCTCCACGATTCGATTCTTTTGGAGCTTTTTAATGAATTGGAGGGGCTTATCCATTTCGTTCTCTTGTTTGGAATTCTCATTCGGGTTAGAATAAGTACCCCAAAGAAGGACGTACCTTTAGTTGAAGACTTAGCCAAAAAATTTCTGCCACCCGTTAGTTGTTTATTCACTTTTATGGCCAACTTGCAAAAATTTTGAAAGGACCAATATGGTTGAAGCTCAACCAAGTAGTAATCTCCTTGCTTAAACCTCTTAGGAAGCGAGCAATGGCCTATTTTTGCATCTTTGGTACGTCACACCTTATAAGAAGTTGTTCAAACACCTTAACGTACTCTTTAACACCTATCCCATGTTGTTTAAGAGAGTTCAGCTTTAGAAAGAAGTCTTGCTTGTGGTTGATAGGCAAGAACCTCATTTTCATAAGTTTCTTGAGGTTTTCCCAAGACTTGACTCTTCTTTTGCTTCCCTCTTTTTTTGATTTTTTAGGTTTTCCCACCAAAGTGATGCATGCTTTTTTAATTTAAGAACAACAATCTTGCATCTCTTTTCATCCAAGCATGAGTGGAAGTCCAATACTTGTTCAATAGCATTCAGCTAATCAACAAAGTCATATGGATTAAGGCTACCTTCAAATTCAGGCGACCCCACTTTGAGGTCGTGGTCATTCTCCCAATGCCTTCCTCTTCTTCTTCTAAGTCGATAACACAAATCACTAGAGTCACTTCCAGTGTTGTTGGATTAATCATTGGAGTTTGTACGAGGTTCAGGAACAACATGGTGAGGACGATGAACCGGAGCTCTTTGTGACTGTTCTTGTGGCTCTTGATTCTCCACGATGATTAGCATGTTACTAAACAATGTACAAAATAGTTATCGAGGATGTGGATGGAATCATTATATTATCCAATAAATCTCTCAACATGTAGATTGTAAACTTAAAAGTAAACCTCTTTACGGTGCGATGATTTAAATCTATTTATTTCGTGAAATAATCATATGTTTTTCTCCGGTCCTCCTTATATAGGGAACTTCCTCCAACCAATCTTTGGGTTTGTGGGTGGCAAACATACACATCACCTAGTTCACTTCAAGAGTCGAGAACCGGTCGCAAGAGACAAGTTTGTTGAATCGTGGACAATTGAATCTCAGGCCGAATTACATATTCTTGACGAATAAGCTCACCACATTAAAATTTGGAAAGTTCGATAGAAGTTAGGAATTCTCTCATCTCACGCTTGTCATTGTGACCATAACCGATGACCACAGGGAACGGACACATTGAGATGACAGACAGCAGCACATTAAAAGACCATAGTCCTGAACAAAGCATCAATCTAGTCCACAGATAATCCGGCCTCTGAAGCAAAGAATTAGATAGGAGGACCCAAGAAAAGAGAGATAAAACCCGACATTACGGATAAAATTCGGAGAATTATTGCGACTATTGTTGTCGGAATCCTCTGTGCATGTGACGTCGTGAGAGGCGGTCCGAACACGGCCGTGGTGTCCTACTTCTGCAGCCCAAGAACGTACACGGCGTACAACCCCTAAGATCTCAACTTGAGGCAGGTGCTGCAGTACATAACTTACAAGACTGCCGACTTGGGCTACAGCGCCTTCACCGAATCCAATGTCAATGGTGATCCGTGCTATGGCCACGGAGCCTGCAACGGAGCGCTCGCCCACCCGGACTGCACCTCGTGCCTCAAGACGGCTATGAGCGATTTTGTCGGACCACTGTTCGATGGGTGTCGGAGCACAGATCCATTCTTGTCAAAGTGAAGTGTCTGATTCCAATGAACAGAAGAAAATTCCTAGAGTCCTCCATTTCCTTAGCGGAAAATTTATAATTGAAAGAAATACATTCCTAAGTTTGACTGTATATATTTCTCTGGAAAATAATTGAATATTATCGATAAAAAAAAAAAGGTTAATATGTATCAATTATGACTATCATTGAATACGAATCAAAGAAGTATTTTTTTTATGACGGTTCTACGACATATCAATCATAAAAAAGACTAGAGCACACGCGGCACTCGGTAAGATGAGACATATATGTTGAAATAAACCCGTCAAACTAGTGCATCGAGTCAGATCAAAAACGATCCTACCCAAATTGACACATATAACCCGTTTTGATCAATTTTCATGCAATACAAATCTAGTTACCCATGTTGCTAAATCACTTCCATATTTAACTCAATCTAGAAAAACTCATACCCAAACTGAGGTGAGAGCATGGGATCGAATAAGGGCGAGATAGAGTGAAGAGAGAGTCATAGAGATGGATTAAGATTAAGTAAGTTGTAAACCTATTTTATATACATTATTTTGATTTTTACCATTTTAAACCCATTTATGACTCATCTAATGAATATAATTAGCCCTATAACAACTCGGCCCATCAGGAAGGGCTGAGGCGGCGGCTCGACTTGAATTGGCTTAAAGTAGAGAGAGATTACATACATATATAATCATATCTTTCATAGACAAACGATACGGGAAACGCTTCGATAAGCAGGGGTATAAGATGGACAAGAACCACATGCGATATGAAACAATTAGATGTTGCATGAAGATCGATGTTTGCATCCGATACAACGCACGCTTAAGCTATTTGTAAACAAATCAATAATGTATGGATAACATGAGAGCATATTGCTTAACAACCCCTCGCTTGTAGGTTACGCGCGCAAATAAATAAATTTCCAATCTTTATTCACCGAACTAAAATGTAATTAGAGTAACATAAAAAAGAAAAAAATTGGTACAACAATCAAATAAGAAAAAGACGATAGACAATATTTTGTGTGATTATAGCAATCACTCGATTGCATTCCCTTCCTCGGAAGGTGCATAGAATACATCAATTCCGACATCCTTTTGAGTAAAAACATCCCCTCAAAAGTTGAAATGATTTAGAAGTCAAAAGCTGGACCCGAGCAAGTCCTTAAAAGGTTTCGTCTGAACTCTGAAACGTAAAATTCGAAAGTATTTCTTGGGATGAGGGAATAAAAAATATTCTCTCAATTAGGGGTGTGAGGCGTATGGGCATCAACACGTTAAAATAAGAAACGCATTTGTGGAGCCCGTCCCACAAGATGAGCACAGGCCGCAAAGGCTCTAATAGGGAAGCTTGATTCCCCTGGTAGCATCGAAATGATCTAGAAATCAAAAGCGGTTAGACAATCGGTGCCCTTAAATTTAACGTAAGAATAATCAAATTCTCCAACATTGTGTCGGCACCGAGACGTCCCAAGTGTGCCAAAAGTTCCTAACTGAAAGGGCACACTCCTCACCCCCAAACGTCTCCCCACAATTGGTGGTCGTCAGGCCAGGAACAGTCTAAACTTGCATCCACGTCTCTCTCTCTCCCCCCCCCCAAAAAAAAAGAAAAATGAGCCTGGAACAACCCCACAGAGGCCCCAAGGTGGCGCGGACGCCATCAAGTACGGCAACGTGTTCGACATCTCCAGCGAGCTTGCGGCGAACCTGATCGCGCTGCAGGATGTGGCCACCGTGCAGGCTGCCGAGAGCATGGTGCTTGGCCGCACCGCGAAGGGTGGCATCACGGTTGTCATGCAGTCGGCCGCAGGCGTGAACGTGCAGACCGGAGCGGTGAGGCCCGACCAGGTGAGCGACGTTGCGAGGGACCAAGGCGTGACCATCTCGCAGGCGAACATCGGTGGCGGCAGGCGAGTTGTTAGCGAAGCAGTCGGTGGCCAGGTAGAGGCAGCAGACACACAAAAATCTAAATAACAAAGCATGAACTCTATTTCCGGGACAGGCCTTTCGGCTTTTAAGGACGGCCTTGCCGTCGCGTGTTTTTGTTCTTTTCGTTTTGATAATAGCTTGTGGATTTCTGTCTATTGCATGAAGGTCGTGGGTGGATACGTCCAACCGGCCGTGGACACCGGAACGCCGGGAGGAGCTCTCCACCGCGACACAATAACAATCAGCGAAGCGCTGGAGGCGTCCGCTCTATCTGCAGGAGACAAGCCATTGGAGCAGAGCGACGCGGCTGCGATACAAGCGGCCGAGGTAAGAGCCACCGGCTCCAACGAGATCATGCCTGGAGGAATCGCATCTCTGGCTCAGTCTGCCGCGACGCGCAACGCCAGGACCACGGCTGATGAAGACAAGACCAAGCTCGCTGATGTTTCGATGGTAGTCAATGACAGATTGGAGTTGGCTTCTCAGTATTAGAAACTAGATGCAATGGAATTTATCTTCCACCGTCTTACTATTGTGTTCCAGAAATAACATGATATTTAAAAACAAACTATTCACAAAATTGATTTATGGAAAGATGGTGGAAATGATGGTGTCATTGATGTGTGGGGGGGTCTTATCGATTTAATCTATTCCCCAATTTCAAAAATCAATTTTCGTTGTCCCTCGCATTGGTGATGTCATAATTATAGGTAATCCGTGCATACTATTTGGTCAATCAACAATTTCCTCTACCCATGGTCACCGAACCTTTTCCTTCGCAGGCTGCGACGGACATACTGCCCGGGGACAAGGCAGTGACCCGGGAGGACGCTGACAGGGTGGTTGTGGCCGAGATGAGGAACAAAACCGAGATGGTGACCACTCCCGGCGGCGTGGCAGAGTCCATGGCGGCGGCGGCGGCCACCAGGCTTATCCAGAATTTGTGATTATGGGCCGAAAAAGAACAATGTGGTCGCTGGCTTTGTAAATAGAAAGAGCAGATGTTTTTGAAGAGAGTGGTAGTCTTATGTTCTAGCACCTAATGCATAAAATGTATGCCGTAGGAATAGTGTTTGAATAAATAAGGGAAAATTTCGATTAAGGGCCTGAAGTGGTCTCGATTTTTCAAATAAGGGCCCGAAGTGGACCATGTTTCAATTAAGGGTCTGAAG
>BCNH02000008.1:10086561-10098752 GCA_001662345.2 Metrosideros polymorpha var. glaberrima | reverse complement strand
TACCTCTATTTTCATGCCCTTATTTGAAACTTTTTGGTCACTTCAGGCCCTTAATTGAAACAAGATCCACTTTGGACCCTTATTTGAAACTTTTTTACCACTTCAGGCCCTTAATCGAAACATGGTTCACTTTAGGCCCTTATTTGAAAAAACGAAAGTACTTCAGGCCCTTAATCGAAACTTTCCCAATAAATAAACAAGGGGGCTTCTTCAGTTTGAAGCATGAGAAGTTGGCGAGATCTGGAACTGCAAGGATAATGAAAATAGACAAAGTGATTTGCCATGACGAAGGTTTGAAAGTGACTGTTTTAAGAGTCCTTCAGAAGCCATAATCCGGCTTATGACCCTCCTAATTTTCAGAAAAAAAAATTTGCTATTTTCGGGAAATCGAGACATTAACATTCAGAAAATTAGAGGGTAAAAGAGATGATATGTCAAGTTAGTATCGCGGATGCAGAATTCGACTCCCGCACTCTGCAAAGTGACACAGGAAAAGTAAAAAAGATAAGAATTAAAGATAAGACAACGAAAAAAGAGAGTTTAAAAGCGGGTTTTCATTTGAAAATTGTTTCAATGTGCCCACCAGAACAGATTTCTCTCAAGACAGTCAAACCTGCAAAGTGCAGATCACAACTCAAGACACAGGTCCCCAAGCTGCTGTTAATGCGAGAGAAATATTAGAACTGTTTCTGTTCTTCTCTATCCACCACCTGCACTCTACCGTCGTTCGATGTAATCTGTCCAATGGAGACACAACACAACAAGCAAAGAAAAGAGAGGACCTGTTCGCAGGTACAGCAAAAAAGGTTATGTAGAAGGAAACCGGAGGATCTGTAATGGGCGCTACTCCTCTTAAAATCACTATGTACAGTAACCAAAGCTGCACCCAAAACTCAAAAGCATGAGCCAAGCAGCCACTGTGTCTTATAACTACAAGCACAGCAGTAGCAACCAAGAAGCTAAGCTTCAGCGTCCTAGTCTTATCTACAGGAGCGCATAGTATGCCATTAACATCTGTCAGTGACTCAAAAAGCTCAGCACTGTGAGACATCGCGGAACTTTTTTACAATCCAAAATCAAACCCCCCTCGTTGTCCTTCAATGAAACACAGCCCTTGTAAAGCTGTCGGCGAGTACCGTTGGGGATCAGAAAGTTTACTATAAATACCTAAGCTCCTTCGCGCGAACCCCTCCTGATTTACTGACCAAGGCAGGAGCAGGAAGAAATCTAGTTAAACAAGAATGTTACCTATGCTGGTTAGCAAGTCCCCATCATCCCGGCATTACCTCAGGCATCACCGTACAAGCGCACAGCAAACAGCCACACCCGGTTACAAAATTTGGCTAGCGGGAAAGAATTGGAAAGGTAATCAGTATAAATCACAAATCCAAGTACCAAGAGCAAAGTCCAGTCTGTCCAGCTGCCTAATTGACTAGTGGATACCATCCACAGGTTGCTTGTTTGAGTCTGACTTGACCTCGCTGGATATGCCATGTCCCTTGCTGATCAGGGAGAGTAAACGGGGTTTCTCAGTGCCACTCTTAGGAGCCTCAAAAAATTCTTGATTCTGGACATCGACGCAATCAGAGTCAGCCATTCCTTGCGATGTAACCATTCCATTAGCTTGACAAGGACTAGTATTGCAGTCAATTAGTGGAACTGTGAAACCCCCATTTGCGACAACCTTTGACTCCTGATCAGCTGAAGGGTAGACTTCATTCAAGGTACTGCTATGTGTCACTTCCAGAAGCTGATTACAAGATCTTGTTGATGGTCTGCACCCATCAGAAGGTGCAGAGCTCACTTGGGGCACGCCTTTACTGGATTTGAGTTCATCCAAAAGCATCTTTCCAGCTGAATCAGAAGGACATTCAGCAGTACTCAGCATATCATCCCTTGCATCATGGAACATCTCAAACTCCGAACAGGTGGA
Source organism: Metrosideros polymorpha var. glaberrima (assembly GCA_001662345.2). Taxonomy (NCBI): domain Eukaryota; kingdom Viridiplantae; phylum Streptophyta; class Magnoliopsida; order Myrtales; family Myrtaceae; genus Metrosideros; species Metrosideros polymorpha. The sequence continues at coordinate 10,096,819 of BCNH02000008.1, read as the reverse complement.
CCCATTTGCAGAAGCCGACGCCTGCTTTTCAGCATCAACATCTCCAGAACTTTCTTCCGAATGCCCAGTGTGAGAAGTAGCGAAGCCGCCAGCGGGATTACTTCTGCGATCAACATCAGTGTCTACAATTTGAGCGCACTCTTCCAGGGCAAAGTGATCCACAAATTCTGCTCTATCAGAGATACAGCAAGATTCTGCACATGAATGGCCTGAGTCAGCATGCAGTTTGGCATCCACTTTCGAAGTCGCGATATGTGAGATTGGAAGAAACGAACCGCAAATACCATTAAGATTGAGATCAGTCTCTGAAAAATGGGAAAAATTGTCAGATGCAGAAGGCATAGTGCTCAGGGGAACAGTCTTCCTGTCTGCAGTATCATAAGGCTCATCTAATGGGGCCAAATCTTTTCTCTCATTCTGGTTGATACCAGTCTCTAAAAGATGAATAAAATTATCACATGCAGAAGGCAGTGTGTTTGCTAAAACATTCTTCCTCTCTGCAGAGTCATAAGGCTCATTTAAATGGACCAAATCTTTTCTCTCATTCGCCAAATGTTCTCTTTCATTCTGATTGAGATCAATCTGCAAAACATGGGTGCCCTTGTCAGACGCATAAGGCAGAGTGTTCAGGGGAACATTCTTCCTCTCTGCAGTATCATGAGAATCATCCGATTCGACCAAATCTTTTCCCTCATTCCGATTGAGATCAGTCTCCAAAACTTGGGCAAAATTGTCAGATAAAGGCAGTTTGTGGGGATGGACATCATTCCTCTCTTCAGTGTCATAAAACCCGCCTAATTGGGCCAAATCTCTTTTGTCTTCCAAACAATCTGAGAAGCCAACACTGTCACTTGTTATGTCAGATGTATCATTTAGCGAACTGTCTAAGAGCGGAGTAGATTTATCAACAGGATGGGCGCTCTTGATATCATGCTCGTCAGGGGTTGCTGACAGTGTTCCTTCCATCATATTAATATCAGGAGAAGTTGTTCCGTCCATTGCATTCACATCCGGAGAAGTATCTTCACAAGTAGCATTCAGATCTAGCAAAAGAAAAGCAAGTGCACATCAGGACTTCTTCTTGCCTCATAAATCATGATCCCCACAATTTGTTTAAAAAAAAAGTTAATTTTTATTCATATAAACCTAAGAATTACCTATAGGAAGAACTGCTTTTTCTTCAGCATTATGATGATTCAACAACGGCTTCTGCAACATATCTACACCTGGGAACACCAAAATATTCATCCTGCTCAAGCTTTTCTTAAGTGACACTTCCATTGGCTCAAAACCGAATATAGAGGTCCATGTTTCCTTGAGTTCAGAAATTGCAGGTATGACCAACTTTTGAACCTCTAAAGAGCGCAAAACCTGAAATTTTGGCATGCAGAAAGTTAATCACAAAAGATTACTCTAGTATGATGCAATAAACTAGAACGAAAAGTCATGTCAATTCACAACCCACAGAAACGTATCTCCTGTGAAAAAATTTACGAGAAGAAAAAACAACAATTCGGTTCCACTGAAGCAAAACTTATTAACCATATTGAAGCATACTTAACTAACATTAATTATCAACAAATCATCAACGACTGTGTCAAAACCCATTTTAGTGATCCGACAAAATGTTACATGGACCAGGAATAGTGCTTAAACAGTTCATTTGTCATTTAAATTGAATAAAGACAGAGAGGCCTAACAAATAAATTACTTAATGCAGGTACATATTGATAAAGAGGGTTCTGGCATCAAGAATTCCAAATTTACCCAGTTGGCCATATTTTTCATACCGATTGACATTATAGAGCACAAAAATATACGCATTTATATAGCAAACCATGTGACTATATATATGTTAACATAAACAGCTATCCCTTTCAACCCCACCCCCAAGCCCCAACCCCTTCAAGCACGGCTATGCATGTGACAGAAATGGTTACGAGCAACACTGCCGAAAGCAAAATCATTCTCAACTACAATGTATCATTTTTAACCAAGTCTGTAAAGTTTCATATTACAACAGTTGCTACTAATCATACCAACAGATTCCAGACTTCTAAAACTTTGAAAATCAGTTATTAAAAATTGAATTACTATGTACACAAGAAAAACAAATAATCATTCCAAGAAATCCACAATTCTAAAACTTTATCTAAAACTTCTCGCAACAACTTGAAAACATGTCCCTAAATTGCATCGACCAAATTGTATGTATGTGAAGACAAGCAGCCAATTAAACTGCAACGTAAAAGCTCACAGATTCAATTGCATTTAGCAGCCGACGGCACATCCCTTGACGCCGATACATATAGCGGGTTCCAATAAATGGCATCTCTGCTAATTGATTCCCGTGGATCCTAAATCATATGTGGATAAAAACTGTCATTAGACAGAGTAAGAAACTCAAGCACACATCAGCAGACAAGCCAATAACTTCTCTGATTCAAGCAAGTTAACCAGCATTAAGCACTTCAACCGAGCAACTTTTAATCACAACATAAGCACAATAAATCCAATCATCATTTATTTCAAACAGCTACACTGGAAGCAAATCATCAAGCAAAAGGCAAAAGAGAACAAGCAGAAATAACCAAAATACATACGTAGAGAATGGATGATTCTTCATTTATTAAATGTGCTAGAAAGGACAACTACAAAATTTTGCAATTGCAAAAAACTAATGCCATTTCATTTCAAGTTGGAAGTAAAAAACACGTTAAATCAATATTTCGAAAGAGCAAATCTGTCAACTTATCCATGCATTCCATCTAAAGCTCCACCAAATGAAGACTTCCCTTTCAGGCCTTATACTCTTGGCTAAATTCCATATCTTGCCTTGTTCCATACACCTCCATTTATTAATATCCAGTGCTATATGTACATGTCTCTTTGATTGATCGGGATAATAGAAAAGACCTCATGCAGGATACGATGCCATAGATATCCCATCACAAACTAACACTGGTTCCATGCAATCACATGCAAGCTATGCAAATTTCGGCATCATCCAGAGGTTGAGTAGTCCCAATTGAAATGTTGTAATACAAAGTGATAAAATCCGCAGGGTATTGACTTCTGTTCAATGCCCACAAACCGTCAAATAGACAAAACTATCACCAACTACAACGACGAAGAACGCTTATGATAGCGGGAATGAGGCAAGTCAGCCAAAACTTACCTGATTGATGCTGCACATATCATCTCTTCCCCCTTCTCTAAAATTGCTGTATAGAAGCCACTAAAATCTAGCCGACTGAAATTTGAACTGCAGATGACAATTCTCAATTTTAGTATACATCGAATATATCGGTAATTATACTGGGAAGAGATTGTAAATGTCCTCCTGATGAATGTATCAGATACGAGGTGTCCAGCGATTTATATTTAAAAAAAGGAAAGCAGGAGACTCCAACAGTCACATCATAAAGCAAAGGAATCATGTAAGCTGCCTTAGTTCTACAATCAAAGAATGCATAAGACTCCAACAGTCACATCAGAAAAGCAGAGGAATGCACCTAAGAGGATTTGCCATTTTAAAACCCTGCAACAACCACAAAATAAGGAGCAATCTACTTTTGGAGGGACAAGACTCAGCAAATGACCACAAAGCCACCATGTTGTCTCTATTCCAAAAATAAAAAGCACAAAGAGTATATGGGTGGCAAAAGAAAAGTACGAAAGGATCGTGAAAGAAAGCAAGAGTACAATTGACAGCCATGCTTGCAATTTCAAATCATTGCAGTTTTTCCAGTAAGAAATGATAAAACTAAATTAAGCACGAGAAGGCACAAAGAAACAAGAACGCGACTCGTTCATATCACCACTGATAAAATAAAAGGGAAAGAAATTTTCCAGTGTCAATGATCAGTACTAGAGAACAGTATAAAATGGAAGGAAGATGGCCATTCACTATCTAAAAATAAAAGAAGGGATATTCGATTCTTCTATTGTATAAGGAATTTACAGTTTCGTGTGAAAGCATTCCGTTCAAATGCGCTCTTCTTGTATGGTTACCCAATATCACAGCCATGCTCCTATTTGGATCTCACATGTCATACGTAGGCGGAAGGAGTAAATTCGCATAATCAATTTCTCGTCCATGCCATGGAGTACAGCTAAGCACTGACAAGCCAGGCCGTGAAAATTAAAAAGCTCTTATGGAAGAAGTGGCATTCATGCTTTTCCTGTTTTCTTTTTTTCAAAATATCTCTTTCGAACCTTGATGATCAATTATATCCAAGTAATGAACAACTATTTAAAGTTCTTTAATTCCTCCATTAAAGTATGCCACATCGCTTGTCCACAGGATTGGTCGAGGCACTTTTCACATGAGTCTTGCTCCACCTAGCATAAACTTTTGTGCTTAACATTCTAACATGGTAAACTTCAATTCTTTAATATTTCATTTCACATGTGATTCTTGTCTATTTTATACCCTATTCATCAATTCCACAAGCCATTCTTTATCCAATTTGCATAGAAGAGGGTATAAAGAAGTATCTCACATTACTTGTTTGTGGAGTTTGTTTCAACCTTACTTACGCGTAGTTTTCATTCACTTAATAGATTAACCTTTTTGATATGACATTTCTGACATCCTCAATTTACGAGCAGATTCTTAATCTCCCACTTGTGCATAGAATTTAAACAATCACTGGAAAAGTTAACCTTCAGACATATTTGAACATGAGTTACACTTCTTAAAAGCACAACATCAGGAACTTTCCCTGACCTTGTGATAAAAAATGAAACTAATTACCTGATTATTTCAGATAAGCGTGCTAAATTTAGTCAAATACAAATTCAGATAAAGTTTGCCATTCTTACCCACAATTGTAGAGAATGTTATGGATCATATCGATCCCACTTCTGTGGTCGGAAACAGGCAAAAAGCACTCGTCCATCACGGACAGTGCAACAGCTACCTTGGAATTGCATTCGACCTTCCTTGATATGTCAGTGGAAGAGATATCTACGTCCATAAAAAACCGGTGCACAAGAGTAAATGAATATCCTTCCTCCAGTTCATGTTTCACACCAAGAAGCATCCCAATATCTTCAAATAGCTGGCACAAGATGAGCACACAATTCATCTCAAGACATAGTATAGAAATATAACACAAAGTATGGATAGCTTATCAAAAATGCCATGCAACAAGAAGTAAATGAGTAACCAAATCCTACATGGACCTCACTCTCTGTAGGAAACGGACAACTAATATACAGAAGATATGTAAGACGTGAAACGCGGTTATCATTTTTCTCAAAAAGACTGGAATTTCTTCAATGATAACAATTAATGAATATAATAAAACACAGGGCTCACACGTGTGCACAAATGAATTCTAGTATATCCTTTTCATAACTGTGCCACATTTATTGCAGTTTACTGAAAAAGAACACAAGACTACTAAAATTTGTTTTAATCTTCTCCTTGCACAGTTGAATTGAGCTAACTATGTGGACATTCTACAACAGATGGTGGAGGATTCACTCGAAGCAAACAAAGAACGAATTAAATCTCAAGTTCATAACAACTATAAAAAGAGTTGCACCGCATGCATCACAAATTTCCGGTGATGCTGATGCAAGTAGCAATGACTCTCCTAGCGTATTTACTTCTTTGGAAGAAGAAGGAAATAAAGTACTTTCTGACAGCTCTTGCCACAAAAGGACGACAAAATCTGAACATCCTCGACTGCATCCTCGGCAAGTACACATGTGCTGTGATCTGCAATAACAGAAGTGGTTAAAATGCTGAGCCAATCTACAAAAAAGAGCGTAAGTGGAGACAATATAATTACATTTTTCCTCGCATAACTGGCATTTGAATAATGCAGACAATGTTGTATCTTCATTGCTATCCTTTTCTCTTATACTCTCACCAGTTGTTCCACAATATTTGCAGGAGCAATATAAACAATGCCAATCACCTGAAGGGAACTTCTGTAACAAAAAGTGAAGGATAAGTACATTTTCATTAATGTGAAAATTTATTCTAGATTATTCTAGATAAAATAGGATACCGAAGTTAGCAAAACATTCTTCAGCTGCATATACAGCAGATGGGCAAGCAAAATGACACGATACTTGAACATGAGAAAGGGTGGGAATTAACAGAAACCTCATAGAAACTCAAGTGTACAGAGTGCCGACTTAGCAACTGTACAGATGAAAAGCTGCAACAGAACATAACAACATACACACATGGTTAAATTATCCTATCAAATCAAAATAACGTTCAGCAGAAAACTAAGCACCGCAAATCGAAGGCATAAGCTCGGTTCATAATAACAAACTTCATAAATATCCGACAGCACAATTAGGTCATCAGTCATCAACCAAACCTACGTCTGATAAAGCTAATAAGCATGAAGGTGGAAAAATTCTTTTCATAAAATGGAAGCATGCATTACATACACATTGAGGAAAAGGTACAGATGGAGAAGTAACCAAAAGAAGGGAAAAGAAATTCGAGAATTGACAGTCTGCAAACATACTTGTATATCTAAACAGCTTTGGTGAAACGTTGATGGGCAACCATCGCAGCAAACCAAGTTCCCTCCATCTCCACAGATGCCACAAGTGTCATCATTAGGATCATCTCCACCAACATCTATAAAATGGAACCATTTCTGCCCAGTTTCCTCCTGCTTTTTCCAAGAGTCCAGCTGGCACTGCAACATAGACATTCCATTCTCCAAATATATGTTTTCAAGTGGCTGGCGAAGCTTGCTGCCTGCATGAGCTTCAAATTCAGAAACTGTGATCACCTCACCACAGCAGTCACAATGAATACCATCTCGAGTGATTGTACCCCCAAGCTTTGCTTGTGTCTTTTCCGGATGCCAATACTGGACCTTTCCTTTATCTAGGACAGTGCCCATATCAATCATCCATGCCAATATAGTCCGTTTGCCGCTGTATAGAATATAATTTTCAGAATCTGGTTGCGTCCCGTCAGAGTTGCGGGCCAAAAGAGCACATCTCTTTCTGTTTTGCGTCTCTCGTCGTTTGCGAGTCCCAATCAACAATGGTGTTCCTTTTCGAGTTGCACCGGCTTTTCCTTTACTTTTTCCTCGGAACTGTTTATATGCACTTGCACCAAATCTGAGTTTTCCTTTGTGCTTCTTCTTCTTGATTGCTCCATCAATTTTACTACTGTCCTTCTTTCCCTCCCTTTTCTTAGTGATTACCTTGTTTAATATACTAAGTTCTTCCTCTGGTATAGGTGAGAACACAAAGCCAGTCTTGTAAGCCTTAGATTCAGCATCGCCAGCCTCATAACGCATTTTAAGAACATTATAAGCCAGAGTCACTGACCAGTGAGTTTTTCTATCGGGGCTCACATAAACAGCATCATTGTATTTCCTTTTTTGCCTAGGCCTGTAATCAATTGTCCAACCCGCGCTCATAAGCAACTCAACTATTCGGTCTCTCACTAAATCCTTCTGTTTACGTCTACTTAGTCCTACCTGTCCATCTTTTTTTGGTTTCTGTCCTTTGGTCACACTCTGCTCATTATAACTACTTTTCTCTGACTTCAAACTCAGCCCTGATGAAGGCATATTTTCACCCTCTTCTAAGTCCACATGTTTACCCTTTTTAGATGGTGATATCTTCTTTACCTCATATTCATTCCCATTTGATCTCCTACCTCTGTTTGAACTACTGACAAGCAAAGTCTGCTTCACACTCTGTTTGGTTTTTGAAATCCTTTCGCTTTTTCTCGATCCAAGCATCTTTCCAAGCGCCTTAGGTGGCCTACCACGCTTCCTTTTCAACTTCTGAAAAGATGGCTCAGCCAAATCAAAAACCCCATCCTCTTCGGCCTGCGCACTAACGGTCTCAACCCCACGACCTCTTCTTCTCTTTGGCTCACGCCCAGCAGCTCTCTTTTCGTCTTTTGCACCTTCTTTTCCAACCCCACTGCTGACAACAGTCCGCGACCGCAAAATTCGTCCCACGGAGTGCACTCCACCATCTAAAGCTTCCTCCTTCACAATTTTCTTCATCGGCTCGTGACACTGAGTCCCTTCTCCACAACTTTCCCGACTCCTTTTCCTGCTATCCTCCAATGCACCGTTGCACAGACCTTCACCGGTCAAAACAACTCCGCCACATTTGCTCCCCGAAACTACCATCTTGTCACTTACAATGGCTCCATCTTCCAACGGGGCAGGTGACTCCTCACATGATTCCACATTGCCCGACACCGAAGCTGGCGTTTTCACACTACCCAAGTCAGTACCTTTCGGCATCATGTCAAGCAGCTCCTTCTGAACAAGCACTTTTCCAGACGCGAGCTCATCTTTCTCCGGCTTTGCCCGTAGCTTGCCCGATCTCAAACCTTCCCTCATCTCCCCCAACAGTAAAATTATCCACCCCGGAGAAAACCCGCCCCAAATTCACGACGATCTCGCCATGTGAGGCACAGGGAAACCGCAAACAAAACAAGTCCAACCGCACCAACCAGCACAATCGGCGAATCACCCACGAGTGCGAGGCCCGTCACCGTCCTATCATGGGAAATGGAAACCCGAAACGTGAAACGGAGACACAATTCCAAACCAAAACAAAAAAACGAAAACGAAACAAGCGAAAAGGATCACAAGGACAGAGGGGATCAAAATCGAAGGCGACGCTCCGAGAGCTCTCACCGGCGGTCCCAGCAATGTCGCAGCAGCCCTACGATCCGGCGGCGAGGCAGCGCGGATCGGCGGAGAGGAACCTGCTGGGTACGGACATATTGACGAGAATTTGGGGAGAATTGAGAGAGAAAGACATAGACACAGGCAGAGAGAGAGAGAGAGAGAGGGGGGGTTGGGTTTAAAGAGCGAGCATCGTTTTGGGGGGATTTTACTAATAAGACAAACCCACTCCCCCTCCCCCATAAACCAAAATAAAAAAGGGGTTTTAAGTTTTAACGCTCGGAACTTCGGCCAATCAAACGTCGTCTTTCGACTCCATTTTGAACTCTTTTCTCCAACTCTCTCTCTCTCTCTTAATTTTTTTATTTTTTATTTTTCGCAATTTCGTTCCATAATATAAATGACTCCGAAGTTACTAGAACCGAGTTCGAATCTTTCCGTCCCCGCGCGAAAATGAGTAACTGATTTTAGAAAACCGAAACCCGACCGTTGGGTTTGGCGCCAAATCCGCCCGAGTTGGGGTGGCGATTGACTTTTATTAAATTCGCCGGTGAAATCACGCAATAACATTATCGTCTATTATGATTATGCGGAAATTATTTTTCGCGATCAGAAGAGATCGGCCCGAAAAGGGGGGTTAGAACGGTAAATGCCAAGCTTGTGCTTGGAGTAATGTGGGACTAACGGGGAATTGCAATTAGCATTTAATTAGGGGGGGAATGGGAATGTTCTTAGATTTCCCTCCAAATATGAATTTTCTTTTTAATTCATTGCCATTGTTTTCCCTCCATATTTGGATGGGCCTCCTGTTTTAGAAGGAAATCTCTAGTTTTTGGGCATTTTCTAGGCATGTTAGCCCAACTAGGAAAAACGTATGGATAGCGAAACTAGGGACAGGCGTCGTTGGGGAAGTCTGACAAAAATGGTTCTGTTCCACGATTTTGTTTTGAACCGGAATGATCCACTCATGAACTGGCACACCCTTTTCTCGCAGATAAAAAAAAAGAGTTATGTTGGACATTACCACAAGCGAGGGTCGCAATGCCCTCATCGACCGCAGCCTTGTCAAGTCTGTGCGAGGCGATGGCTGTTGCGACCCTTATCTAGTGGCCGACCACGATAGCCCTTGCCCGCGACCAACGAGGGTGTCGCGGCTCTCACTTGTCGGCGGGCAAGGGAATCGACCATTGCCGAGACTCAGGCAACATGGCCTTTTCAAGAAGAAGAACGGTGAGAAAAGAAACAACAAAAATAAAAGAAAAAAATTATTCGCATCAATGCTGGCTATGTCACGTAGAAAAAAAAATATTTTTTAAAAAGATTTAGACTTGAATATGTCCTTAAAAGGTTCAATAATGAGCCAGGAAAGATACCCCTCTGAGGTGAGAGACTCGTAAATGTTCATCTATATGCCCACCTTCTAAGAAGAAAAATCTAGGAGGAATTGGCGATGCAGTGCGTGCGGGCACCGATACATAAAAATAAGGGATGCATCCAAGCAGCTTGCTTAAAAATTACCGAACATGAGCTAAAGGCTTCTATAGGTTGAAACACCTTTATTAAGTTCAACATTTTATTAACAATATGAGATTTTCTTTGTTTCCATA
>BCNH02000008.1:10066961-10086511 GCA_001662345.2 Metrosideros polymorpha var. glaberrima | reverse complement strand
TCTAAGAAGAAAAATCTAGGAGGAATTGGCGATGCAGTGCGTGCGGGCACCGATACATTAAAATAAGGGATGCATCCAAGCAGCTTGCTTAAAAATTACCGAGCATGAGCTAAAGGCTTCTATAGGTGGAAACACCTTTATTAAGTTCAACATTTTATTAACAATATGAGATTTTCTTTGTTTCCATACAATATATAAAATATACATTTTTTTAATTTTAACTTGTTAGCATTTCTATTTATCCATCATACTTTTAGGTTTGTAATGTTGGGTATTACACACTTAATTTAAACAATTTAAGCTAATTTAAGCTAATAATATTATTTTCGGCCCGCAAGGGCACGTGACTAGTTTCTTTTGTGAAATCGAACTAAATAATGTGACCCTAGTAAATGAATTAAATTAATTAACACCAAAAACTAAACTAACCTTTTGTTGAGGACGCACAGTAAAAGAATGGAAAGAAAAATAGACACGTAAATTAAATTATTTTTCAATTTCAAATTAAACCTAAATCTTTTGTACATAAACGGGCTCAATAATATGAAGAAAAAAAAAACCAAAAAAATTGAAAACGTACATTATAAATTCGAGCATTATTTCTGGAATATAATATTAATTTTTATTCTCATAAGATAAAAATTGAAAATAGAAGTGCTTTTGTGAAATCGACAAGAAAGAGCTCTCTTCCCGATCGCATACATTCGAAGGGCTCCATCGGATAAACAGACAACAAAGCCGACGCTCCGAATCCATCCTTCTCAAAAGCCGAAGATGGGAGGTCCGTACTCCGGCCGCGTCTCCGATCGCCGAGACCGTTCCTACGGCGAGAACGGCCGCTACACCCCCGATACGGACCGCTCCGCCGAGTATTACCGCCGCCGCAGTCCCTCCTACGACTCCTACGACCGCCATGACCGCCGCCGCGAGCCCGATCGCCGCGGCCGCGGCCGCAGCCGCAGCCCCTCGTACGATCGCTACGACGACCGCCGCGACAGCTCGAGTCAGCGGCACCGACGGGTTTCGCCCCGCGACTCGAACTCCAGGAGGAGCCCTAGGGCCGACGGAGCCCTAGATTCCTTGCCCAGACACTTCGGGAAGAAGCGACCTTACCTCGATCGCGATCATAGGGGTAACGGTAGGTTCTCGGATTCGGATTCCGATGAGGAGCTGAAGGGGCTGAGTACTGAGGAATACAGGAGATTGAAGAGGCAGAAGATGAGGAAAGCCTTGAAGTTCTGTATATGGAATTGCACTCCGAGCCCGCCGCGGTACGAGGGGGATGAATTGGAGGAGAAAGCAGAGGAGATTGATGAGAAGTACGGGGAAGATTTGGAGAAGAGCAACTCGAGCGAGAAAGAGAATGGAAATGCGAAGGGGAAGGGAATATCTAAGTCTGATGGCGAGGAGTTGAGTGACAGTGGGACGGACAGCGAGTCCGAGTCAGAGCTGAGTGGTTCCGGTTTGAGGAAGAAGAAGAGGAGCTCAAGTTCTAAGCACAGGAGCAGGGAAATGTCTGGAAGTGAGAGTGAATTGGAGAGTGAAAGTGAATTGGAGGATTCTTCTTCGAGGAGGAAGAGGAGGGGGTCGAGTTCTAAAAGGAGGAGCAAGAGAGAGCACGGCAATGAGAGTGAATCGGAGGTTGAGAGCGAGAACGAATCGGATGATGAAGAGGATAGAAAAGGGAAGAAAAAATCCAGGAAAAGGTCTAGTAGGCGGAGAAGGAATGGGAGAAGAAGTAGCAGGAGACGAAGCAGTAGGAAAAGCAAGAGGAGATATAGTGAATCTGATGATAGCAAGAGTGAAGATAGTGAAGCTGAGGATTCTGATGTCAAACCAAAGAACGGGAAGGGCACATCAAGATCACACAAGAAAAGTAGCAGTCGGAGTAAGAGAAGTCTTGAGAATGATAGCGATGTTTCTATTCCGAGTGAGAGATCACAATCTGATCTTGATGTAAATGGTATAGACAGTGAGGTCAAGGCTGAGATCAATGCGGAAGCACTTAAGTTCAAGGAGCTGATAGAGTCCCAGAAGAAGCCAGCTTTGGATAATGAGCCAGTTGTTGGTCCCATGCCACTGCCGAGAGCTGAGGGGCATATTAGTTATGGTGGGGCTCTTAGGCCTGGTGAAGGTGATGCTATTGCGCAGTATGTTCAGCAAGGGAAGCGTATCCCACGAAGAGGTGAAGTCGGTCTTTCTGCAGAGGAGATTTCGAAGTTTGAGAGTCTTGGGTATGTGATGAGTGGTAGCAGGCACCAGAGGATGAATGCCATTCGTATTAGGAAAGAAAACCAGGTTTATAGCGCTGAAGACAAGCGCGCTTTGGCCATGTTCAACTATGAAGAGAAGTCGAAGCGGGAGCATAAGGTCATGGCTGATTTGCAGCGGTTGGTGCAGCGTCATATTGGGCAGGATATTGGCCCTACTCATGATCCTTTTGCTGCAAAAGCTGCGGATGGTCCTGAGGCTTGATAAACATGTATGTTCATGTTTTCTGCTTATTTCATGTCTAAAGTATGTGATGCCCTCAAGTGTAGCATGTCTTCGACTCTGTTGTCATTCTGGTCATGTGGACTCATCTTTGTGTGTTATGTAGTTGAGGCATTTCTAGTACCTCTCCTTTGATGCTCTTATTATATTGAAATAAATTTGATAAGGGAATATCAATTTTCTTTCGAATGGGAGTCTTGCATGGACCTGCACCATAATCTGCTTGTTTGAAGAATACAACAACTGATGGTTAGAGATGAATGTTCAGGTGTATGTAAGGGCAATTCAATTGACTTGTAAAATGACTTTTGGTTGTCTTTTTTATTGCCATAGTATTTTGAATGATGTTTCTGTAATGTAATACATGCACGTCATGAGATTATGGAAACCCGACAGTGAAGCTTATGACACAAACATGAGGCCATGTGGAAAAAAGAAGAAGAAACTAAACTTGTTAAGGCTTAGTTGTCATGGTTGAGCATGTTTATGGGCTATATCCATGACTGGTCCAAATTTGAGAGACCCTATGCGTTGCTGGAAGTTATGATTATTTGAGGTTTCAATTCTGAATGTCACTTTTCTATCAGGCGAGATATTGCTGTTTAATTTTAAACTGACTAGACTAGTTTAAATTATTTTGGGGTTCTACTCTGTGAATTATAGCACTTGCAAGGTCTGCCAACTGAATGTTCTATTTTAGAAGGCATATAGTTTGACCAAAATGTGAAACCTGGTAGCGAGGGTGACTATGATTGAATTTGATTGTAGAATCATTAAATCGGCTTTATTTTCAGTCTTGCAAAAAAGTTCTGCACAGCAGCTTAAGACAACATGGTTGGAATCCTCCTTTTATGGAATTTTGAATTTCAAGTAAGGCCCACGTAATCTTTGGTGAAGCCACATATTGTATAGAGGCAATTTGCATGCAGATAGAATATGGAATTCATTATCCAGGCCAATCTATAATTTTGTGGTGAAGCTACTTATGGTCGTGAAATAACTAGCTGTCTGTATTGTTCATCTGCTGAAACAAGTCTCTTTATTTCGTTCCATCTTTTAGTCATTTTGATGAGGGAACAAAATTAGATATCAGAGTATTTCTTTTTCTTCCGAATGTGGGTGATGAGTCTTTCTTTTCATTTCCTTTTTTCGCTTTATTAAATAACAGTGAAGTAACAATCGGAAATTAAGCAAGTCTCAATATTTTTTGGTCTATTATGGAGATTGTGGTGTGATACCTAACACGGTGCAATATTTACTAAATTAACTAATGATGGTGTTGGTAATTTCATAGGAAATAGATTGATTGTTCACCATGGCCTTGGCATGGGGGCATGGAGAATAACTATCTTGGCAAAGCAGTTGGGGTGAGTTTTCGTAAAACTTTGTGAAGAAATTTTAGACTTAAGAATGAAAACTGTTGGGGAGTAACTCTCAGTCAGAGGACTTTGCAAATCCAAAACTACTTTTAAAAATTTTCCCAGCTCACCTTTTGTCTACACAGATTTACGAAAATCTGGATGCGGCTGCTAGTGCAATGAAGTAGAAACATCTTCAATGGAACTTGAAAATCTCTCAAAGTTAGCATTTTTGGCGTGGGAGATTGCTACTTCTGTCTGATCTACTAAATGGTGCTATATTTTTATGGTTAGTGAAGGATGCATAGCATAATGATCTAGCTATCTCTCAAAAGAAGTATTCGAAGTGACCAATTATGAATCACTAAACAAGACATTTCGCATTTGACGTGGGCCGTTGGAATATCACCATAGGCTTTTCCTTTTTCCAGTTCGTGTGTGGTTCCATCAAGATTATTGGCTATTAGACTTGTTTACTCTTTTCTGTTGATTAGGTTCTTTGATAATATGGCTCGAATTTAAACTCCTAAGCCGACATATCCTGATCAATTGTCTTTCTGGGTCAGGGATCGGTGATTTTATCACAGGACATCCTTGACAGTGGTGGTGCGGAGATTCGTGCCTCGTCTGATCAAGCTGCTTCTTGCCCTTCGACGTCCCTGGACGGGAATGTTCAAGCATGGAGTAGCTGCATACATCCCATGTAATTGTCTGCTTCACTAGATTGTGTTCTTAACGCGCTCCTCCTGTACTTGCTGCAATAGCTATTTAGCCTTGTGAGTGACGTGATAATTTTGTACTACAGTTCAGCAGTCAGCAACAATATTTAATATTCCTTCCCTTCTATGATTTCGGCGTTCGATCCTCTTAAAACACTCGACCGATTTCTTCGTGTTGCGAGTCTCTCGGCGCAAGAGGCCATTGGAGGCGGTTCCAACCTGTCAGGCTCGAAACCTATGATCCCAGTTCTTGATACGTAGTATGGTGCTGAGTTTTAATCGTTTCTCCTTGTTGACATTGCTCGATGGTGCTTAGACGGAAGGCTACAGAAGGCCTAATGGGCCTGGGCAAACCCAACTTTAATATCGGCTCTGTAAGACACTAGCTAATACTACATTGGCATATCTCCTAAGTTTTGTGATAAAATTAGAACAACCTAAAATAGGCGACGATCTTCAGATTCATATGGGGCAATTACCCTAGGAATTCTAAAATTCTTGTACTTGAGTTCTAAAATTCTCGTTTCATTCACTCAGGTCCTAAAACTGCAATAAAAGAAAATTACAGATGAGATATTGTGCGTGTTAGCACTGTTGGTTGTTCTTGGATGGAAAATCTAGGCTATGTTTACGATCAATTTCCCCCTTCTTTTGCAGACATTTGGTTAATGATGTGGATGCTACTGTCAATAAAAAGCGACCGGTTTTCTTTAAAATGATAAGAAAGGCACGCACACTTGTTCGCGCTCGCATATATATAGAGTCGCCCACAAGGGCTTGCTTGCCCTTGCACAGTAGTAGTGCCACCGCTCGCCAGCATCGAGTAAGGGGATCAATTGGTGTTCTCTAAAATTGATTTAAGATACCAGATAAACATCGACTCCTATCCTGATCGTTCCTTCCGGTAAGGGTGGTCCTGGTGATGTTTCACATGAAGGGCTCAGGTGTGTTTTCGTGGAGAATGGCAGAACAGTAGCTCATGCTTACCGACGGTTTAAGCCGTATCAAGGAAACTACCCGACACATCATCTGGAGCTCGCTGCAATCTGTCTTTGTTCTAAAAATTTGGTGGCATTACTTTTCTATAGCGAGAAATTTGAGAATTTTACCGACCGCAGAAGCCTGAAGTACTTGTTTAGACAACAAGAATAGAGAATGTGCCGAGAGCTACTAAACGATTATGATTGTTGAGTCGTAAATTTTGCGGGATAGCAGCTTTGATGGTCAGTGACTGGTCACTTCTGGCAACATGTGCGGGATTAGGAGTTTTAGGTTTGATCCAATGAGCCGAATGATGATTATTGCAACTTCACGAGTTGAACCAGTCTTGTTAGAAAAAAAAAAAGAACTACCAATGACCCACCAATTAAAAGGGTGGTTGTAGAAAGATTCTTTCATATTGGGTTGGAAGAAAATTATAGCTCGTTAACAAAATCACGAATTAGGGACCTACGGCGGTACCTTTTCGTGTTTGTTAGTAATTTCTCAAACGTGTTGTTAACTTGATACTAATAACTTTTAGGGTCATGTTTTCCTCTTTAATTTGGATGATGTTCACAACCTGTAACTCACCAATCACAGATATGGTCGGAGGATAACGTAACCCTAACTTCTATTATTGAACTAAGGAGAGATTACATTTTTGGTCCTTGTATTATTTGTTTCGGACCTTATACTTTCTTTGTTCTTATACTACTCTCCGGCGACGATTTAAGTCCTCCCGGCGAATTCCCCGTTCACAATTCGATGGACATTGCCGAGTCGATGCGGAGGCGACCTTGTATTGTGCCGGGTGAGATAAGACAAGAGCGACAGATACATGTTGTTTTCAAAACTTAAAGGGGGCTCACCAAGTGTATTGCATTGGGGCCACCTTGTGCTGTGCCTTGCGAGACTGATCAATTGACCATCCTTGTCCAATGTAATTTACAAGCATTTAATGGATCGATAGGAACACGAAATGTCGAGACTCAGCATCCCAAACCAAAGATTAGGCCGAGTGAGGTTTTTCATGCTTCTTGCCAAAACATCCAACGAATTATCTGTCACTTGCTCTGCCAAGTTTGGTCCCTACGATTAAGAAATATGCTTGGAGGGACGACTGCATCACGTTGTTGAATCATTCAACAATGTTAATGTGATACTTATCAAGTTGATATTGCTTGTGTAGAGGTCTCTCTCTCTTTTTATGCAAAGTCGCAATATTTAAAGCACCGTGGCATTTCTCAGGTCTTGAGCATATGCTATCTCATGTGGGGGCACATCTTGGCTTCCGACACGTCAGTAGGGCTATGAGGATGGGCTTATATACCTACCGGTAGACTAAGTTGTGTTGCCCCAAAATCGAACATTCCGTAGCGGGCATGCAACTCTGATCGAAAGGTATACGTGTATCTCTCCGCACCCTAATTATGGGATGACACGGTTACACGCTAGCCAAACTCACCTACAATAGAATTATGCAAAAATGTCTATGTGAATAGATATATTCGTGCACTCCTCTTTAAAAAGCAAAAGCACCCCGCCAAACGCGACGCCCCATATCTAATCTGACCATGTCAAAGTTAGAAGAACTCTATCGAATCATCAAATCGAAAATGCTAATTAAATTGCCAATCCGCTCGGTGCTTGTCTGTATCATTCTTCTTGTCTATTTATACTGCAATTATGGAATCTTGGAGTGGTGGAAAGAGACACGACTATTGAGATAACATAATTTGCTCCGGTGCATGCGTTGAAAGAGCAATCTCTATCTTTTCACCTTTCCCTTTTGCCCGCTCATGATATCACACCTTTTCTTAATTTCACGTGATCTTTCGCTTGTCCTGCATGGAGACATGACATGGGGGATCTTGAACGAATGCTTTGAACTTACTGCCTATGCTCGCGGGAAAGGGGTCAAGCTAGGCCCATTTTCATGATTCTCCTAACTACTGTTATCGACATTGGGGTACAAGAAATTATCACCTCTCTCTCTCTCTCTCTCTCTCTCTCTCTCTCTCGTGATGCTTACAGACTAGAGAACGAGTCTATTTCTTGCTGGTGCGTTGAAATGATGATTACATACCACGATCAGTTGTCAACCCACGATGAAAAACATCAAATGAGGTAGAAAGAGAAATGGGTTTTTGGCAGGGTCAAGGAGTGTATGTTAGATGCTCCGAGAGTACAATTTCCTAATGCATTCGAAATATTAGATATTGAAAGTAAGGTATCCATTGTAGTACAATCTCATGCATTCAATCAATGCTGGGTTATCTTGAAATTACAAGCATTTGAAGTCAATCAGTCAATCAATGGTTCAAGGACGTGTTCAAGTATGGCGGATTAAGAAAAGTGCAGACACGCATTATCACTCATGACTCATTCTCGTTCGTTGAAGGTTGCATGTTTGATCTAGACTAATGCAACTCTCAATACCATCATCTTATCCATGCGAAATCCACTTCCCAAAAGGTGGAAACCCTAATGTGTAATTTACGCTAGTGTACATCACTACAAAACAGGACTGTATTTTTGTTTCCAAAAGTGGAGGGAAAAGAGGAGATTAACTCCAAGTGACTACGTTAGCCTTGTCATCGTGGATGGACGTGTCAACCAGCTGTCGGACCAAAAGAACAAAAAGAGCAAGAAATTTGCTTGATTAACGGCTAAAAAGAGTAAGAAACTATAGAGAAGAAGGATGAACGATGAATCGATGGCCGATGGCAAGAAAGAGTGCGGCATCGTCAACGGTCCTTATAGATCAAGCTCATCTCAACTGTTGATCACGTGAGTCTCGCTATGGGAGAATATTTATCTCGACTCGAGTCCATCGTGCAGTTGATCACATCGGCCCCGTGCGTCAGTTTCCGCACGATCGACGACTACGGTATGCTTGGATCCACGCAAGACTTGCCCTCACGACGGGACCCACATAATTAACGATGGAGATGGTATTCGCTCATGCACACGCAATCACCTGGCCCTATCGTGTTTATGGACAAAATTGGCGCTGTACGACGTGGTCATGCTGTCCCGAAAGAGACATGGCTTTGAGCTCAAGCGACTGGACGGGGACACACACATGGCCAAGCAAACACGCGGCAACATCATAAGCCAGCACTGTCCAGACATGAACCCGTTCGCATTCCATGTGCACTTCACATTCCTTGCCTTTTTCTCCTTCCTCATCTCGAAAAGGTTTTTCTGTAAACTAATTTAGTGATCTAATCCAATCGCATAAATAAATAAATAAAAATATATAAAGAGACCAATATAAAATCTCGTAGGGAAAAATACATATTACCATAATAACATTTTTAGCTGTGATTTATTCTGTCTATATATTATCGGCCACGTAACGATTTCATTAATGAGCCACATAATAGTTGGTCAATTGGTATAATATTTATTTTCCAAATTATTTTCCCGATCTTAGAAAATCTTGATAAGAATAACATATTTCCCCTAAATTTCTCTCCTCTCTCCTCCCAAATGATCAAAACAAACAGAGTCTCACTTAACGAACTCTCTCTCTCTCTCAAGTCTGCTCATAAAACCAAATCCCTGCACCATTTCTTGACAGGTCTCCAATAGCTTTCTCTCTCTTTCAAACACACAAGAATAGAGCATTCCATCCCTGAACCAATCAACCGATCATCGTCCCACGGCGAACATGATGAGAGACTTCCCGTCCTGCTTCGGCGAAAGCGGAGTCCAAATCGCCGACTCATCATTGTCCGTGGCGAGGAACAGCCCCCAGAACTCGGTCACCTGCATCTACAAGTCCAAGATACGTGGCCGCCCTTGCCTCATCACCGTGACCTGGACCAAGACCCTCATGGGCCAAGGCCTCACCATCTCGATCCTCGTCGACGACGGGGGCGACCTCCCCAACTCGTCTCGCTCCCTCTGCCGAGTCGAGATCAAGCCCTGGCTCCTCATCTCCAAGCATAGAGGTTGCCGGAAAGCCCCATTATCATCATCGGATTCCTCCACTCTCGACGTTCACTGGGACCTCTCGAACGCGAAGTTCGGCGCTGCCCCTGAACCTGTCCAGGATTATTACGTCGCGGTCAAGGACGACTGTGACGTGGTCCTACTCCTCGGGGACATGGAGAGGGAGGCCTACAAGAAGCTCGCCGGCCTAGGCTGGGCTCGTGACAATGCAGTACTCGTGGGGAAGCGGGAGAACGTGTTCGGGAAGAAAAGCTACTGCACGAGGGCCCAGTTCCGTAACAAGGGCCAGGTACACAGCGTGGTGATCGAGTGCGACCCGTGCGGCGGCACTCCGGCTGAGCCCTGCCTTGTGATAAGGATTGACGACCGGGACATGGTGAGGGTGAGGAGGCTGCGGTGGAAGTTCCGGGGGAACTGCATGATCGACGTGGACGGCACCAGCGTGGAGGTGTTCTGGGACGTCCATAACTGGCTCTTCAGGGGCGACTGTGTCGGGAGCAATTACGGGGTGTTCCTGTTTCAGACGTGCCCGTTCTGGGCCGAGGGCGATACCGAGAAGTTCTGCAGTTCGTCTAGTTCGAACGTGTTGAAGCCTTCGTGCATTTCGAACTGGTGGAGTTCGTCATCATCCGCTTCTTCGCGGGGGACTGGAGATGATCCTCATCATCAACATCAGTTGCAGCTGCAGCAAGGTCTGGGCTTCTCTTTAACATTGTATGCTTGGAAGAGTGAATAAATGGTACTATTCATTATTTATTTATCTACCAAAAAAAAAGAAAAAAAAGAAAAGAAGTAGAGAAGTTTTATTCTTCTAAATTTCTGTTTTTGGAAAGATACAAGAGAGACTGAAATTGGGTTTTCCCCTCAGTTTTGGCTTTTCATATGGCAAGAGTGGTAACTGGTATAGAAGATTGCATAAGGTGAGTTCTTCATGAGTTTGATTGAACTACAGTGAAATGAATGCAGATATGTCGTTGCTTCTCATGTTTTGTTGCAAATTCAATCCATATAGTCTCTTGGCCCCCAAAAAATCGTACATACAACGAAAGAAAACCTATATTCTCGATTGTCCCCAATCGGAAAGGATAACCTCCGATCATACCTTTTTATTTAGGGTTACGAGTTATGATGGAAATCAAAGGTAAAGCTATAATTTTCTCCATTCCTTGTAGGAGAAATAGCCGTGATTTTAAAACCCGGTGATGTTTATATTTGTAACCACTAATAAAAACACGATATGAGACTCACGGCCCTCGATCAGATCTGGGCGAGGGCCACGGCCCTTAAAAGCGACCATGTCCAATTTGCAACTCACCAATAAGAGACGTGGTTGGAGGATTTTCTGTGATCAGAGATTGGGGATAAACATGGCCCGAAGAAACAAAGTGAATACCGGTCTATGTATCTCTCTCTTTTTCTTTTTTCTCTCTTTTTTCACTCTTTGATCTCCACTTAACATTTGAAATATGACCTTTACCAAATATGTAATACCTAAATTTCTTAAAATCATCCAAGATGTGATGTTTAATCATCTATAATGCTATAATAATTCACCAGAGCTTTTTTTTTTGACAAGGAATCAAAAGGTACTTTAAGTTAAAGCTCCCATCAGACGCGCCCTCAATCAGTCTCGTGTTGTGGGAAAATCTTATATAAATTTAGTCCATGAGTGATGTGGTAGGCATAGTCAATCGCGGCATATAAACTGTATCAGAATGTGATCCTCACCATTTCTTCACATGTCATTATGATCTATGATTAGAGTAAATCTACCTAACATCTTCTCTTCAATCATTTCGCTCACCTAATAAATACATCAAGTCTAATATTTAACAAAAAAAGAAAATTATCACGCGATTTTCTCCGGCTAACAACGAGCAATTGTCTTTCATGACTACCCCAGAACAAATTACTAATGGGAGTTAAGATTGCTATTTCTCTCTATTGCAATTAGGAAGATATATTTTCCATTATGAAGCGCTATTTGCACATCCATTTTGGCTAAAGTCACACATTTTAAACCGAATTGACTAGAATGCCTTTCATCTTCTCAGTTTTCTCTTCTCATTATGAATAGTTTTCTCTTGAATAAATCCCCCTCTTCTAGGTTTTGCCACCATCTCTTTCATTGATCGAGTGACAACGAATGACATTTTTTGTTTGAGGATTCGAGTTAAAGCAAGGTAAAAAAAAGTTAACAAGACAAGACTTTCATCTCTCTTATCTTGGTTTATTGCTCGAAACAGATTGTCAATCTTCGGCGTTAGAAGTTCATCCTCGGTGCTTCATCGGAGCGTTTCCTGATTTTTATGGAGACTGAAACTAGAGCTCATTATTTTTTTCGCATCACAGAGGAAAATGGAAGTTTTTAGTTATAGTTCGTAAGAAAGGCAAGCAAACAACATGTTTGACCACAAGATGTTAAACCAAATAAGAGTTTTTTTAAGGGAATTTACGGACAGTTCATCAAAACAGGCGTTTTACAGTCGATAAGAGTGAAAAGAGCCTAACCCTTTTTCCATTTCATATAGAATAATCTCTTAGTAAGATAATATGAAGAGCAAAGAGAGCAATTCATTTGTTTAACTGCGATACTGCGACCTATTCATTGGACTAGAGAATCCCAATAAGAGTTGAGCAAATAGATCAAATTACAAACCTATAAACGAATCTAATATACGTGATAATACTCGTAAATATCCAAGTGATTTGTCGAATATGAGTGAGATCTCTGTAATCTCTATAAGTTTGTTACATCTTCAACACAACCTAAACTCAGGTTGGTACACAAGTTGTTAGCGTAGACAAATATCAGATGAGTGTGAGGAAACTTTTCAAAAACAAGTGCTGTCTAATTCGCTTTCGAGTGGACGAACCTAAGATGCAAAAGCACCATTTGAAGGCGTTTGGATTAAGTTTTAATCAGACGATACACATACGTGATAGCACGTTTAAAAGCTAGTATCATCAAATTAGCTTTTGGGTAGATCAGTCACAGAATACGATTACCCCATTTGCAAGCAAGCACTATCCAATTTTACTTCCGGGCAGATAGTGCATAAGGTGCATGGAAATTAGTTTTCCGGTAAATCTGTTTGAAAGTGAACACGGTTCTTATGAGCATTCAGGACATGAAACAGCATTTAAAAGTAGGTGACGGACAGCATCCTATGCGGCCACCTGCGTAACAAGAACTCACTATCCACCACCATCCATTTAGCTACAAGTAGGAACATAAGGGGAAGTCCGCTATACATGGGGTAAGACTGATTCATGGAGGACCTCACATTGACGCTTGCGAAGGAGAATTAGGTGGTAGAGTGAATTTATGAAGAGAAATGCATAGATGTGCATCAAGAACGATTTGCATCCATTACTACTCAGAAATGTGAAGACAAACGACAATAATTGAATTGTTTAACTTCAATGCTACAACCTATTCTGAATACTGCTTATCGAGAGCTTTCCAACAAAATCTACTTTTCTCAGATCCGACAATCGCATTTTAATATATCACATCTTTTAACCATGGCTGTTCTTTCTTAAAGGTGTTGGGAACTTTTTCACACGATAAAATGATTTTCATAACAATCGTGTCACAAGCTTTTCGATACTTCAGGAATTGAAGCCTCGGTGACGAAGTTGAAACAAACAAATTGCATAAACAAGCCTTACTGAAGTTTCAGGGATGACGCTAGAATCTCATCCTACAGGAAATTAGTTTCAATTTGTTAGAGCAAAGCGGACATTGACTTCACAGCTACTCCATGTCTCAAGAAGCAAACTAACCATTGAATAGAGTGGGTCGAATTGCAATTATAAGACGATTGACAACACCTCAATTATCCACAACCATTCAGAATTGAAATAGCAAAAATAAAAGCGCCATGAAAAAGAAAAAATATAAAGAAGGAAAAAAAGCAAAGCATCAGTCATGAGTCATCCATCCGATAACAGTGGATGACAATTTTGCACAGAAGAGAGAGGGATGAGGGGACATGTTGCTAATTATATTCTGGATTTTAGGCATTTATCCATACACAAACTTCCAGAGTTCAGGCAACAGGCATACACGAACCTGGGGTTTTCGGCATTCCTTCAAATCCCCAGCCATTGGTGGTTAAAACTTGACTAGGATGGCACCATTGGCTCGGATAGCTAGATAAAGAGCTTGTTCCAGAACTGACAAAAGGAAGAAAAGAAAGAGGAAACACTGCATCAGTCAGATTCTGCCAAAAGATCATAAAAGAACTGCCACTGTTACAAATTCCGCAGGAACGCCTTTTCTAACAGTAACGCAGAATAACCATACTATAACAGTAATGCAGAATCCTCATGTACTGTAAAGTGCATTGAATTTATCAGATAAGTCTCTCAGCCACCAGCTTTAGGCAAACCTTAGTGCACATGACATATCAAAATTCGCTTCAGCAAAAAGTTACGCTTTTCTTCCCATAGTTTACAAGTAACTCTTCTATCAGAAAAGAATGCGCCCTACCATTAGGCAAAAGCCTAGAGGTTGGGGTCAAGGGGCAGGAATGAGACTTGGGATCAAATATAGAGTTTGAAAGTCCCGGACCTTGGGGGTCCAAATTACAAAAAAGAGAAAACGAAGCATGGGCCCTTCTGAAAGTGGATATAGGGAAAATAAATAGGAATTTCCCGTACATTGCAAGCAGTGATGCTAGAATATAAATTTAGATTGGTAAACAAAGAACATCATAGTAAACAGAACCTGAGTTTAAATGAAGCAAAAAATTCAGAGTCTGTATCCTAGGGTGATATAAATGACAGTGGAGGGACACGCACCATTATGTTTTGACGTGCAATCTCCAAACTTCCTTTACTTAAGGCATTTCCTAGATGGGAAAATAGTCCAGCTCATCTGAACTTTCTTCATAGATTACGTAGCTGGAATCACGGCTATCCTCATTACCACTGCCTTGATCGCTATTGTAGCTGCTTTCAGATGAACTTATAAACAAAGAACTATCTGATGTGTGACCATTACGATGCAATGGCAGGCCAATCTCGCTATTGAGGTCACTATCAATAATCTGTTCCATCTCGCTAAAACTGCAAAATAACATAAATCCATGGGGCAAAGTCAAGATTCAGATTCACGTTCCAAAGAGAGCATGCGATAATTTAGATCTGAAGTAGGTATCAAGCACAACAGTCGTATAGCAAAATACTAAATTGATAACTATATGGAAAAGAACATTTTCAGACGAACCTTCCCCCCTCTGATGGAAAATCTGCTAGTAAACAAATATCTGGCCTTTCTTCCACTACCTGTTTGAATGGGATGACACTGGCCAAGACGACAAGTACCAACATTGTAATGTTAGAGTGGGAAACTTGCAGCCAATCCAATATGATGAATCTAAGTAATTTTAGGCATACCTTGAAGAGTAACTTCTGTTATACCAGTCACCTTCAGAAGCTAATCCTTCCTTATTGGATATGTCCTGCAGCAAGAATAATTTCAGGCTATATTGCAGGATAACAAAATAATGATAAGACAAATAGAAGGTCCATGGTACCCACAACATGTCTTAGACACTTGAAATCTCCAGCAAGAACGGCGGTCAGAAACCGAGCAACCTCCATCTGCAGATAATCTTGTATCAGAGAGGGTGGCAGGGGGAGAGAGAGGTGACAGTAACGGGACTACTCTTTTTCTCACCTCTTTGAGATGCATACAGTCCCGTAAAATCAGGACTTCCAGTAAAGTTCCGGTGGAAGTGCTGCCAAGATTTCTAAAAATTGAAAACAAAATACCTATTTGAGGAAAATCCACAGAACGTCGACCCATTACACAGAAAATTAACCTTATGAAGTGCTGTTCAGGGAGAGAGAGAGATTAGCTGACCTCAGAAAATTTCCAGTGATTGAGTAGGATGTTGAAAAGTCAACATATCGTAGCTTTCGAAATCCCTACAAGAGATACCAAGAAGAGTACTTGTTCGTCATTGACAGAAATGACTCATTCAGAATCATCTTACTAGGTCTAATATCTCCTCAGAATGGACTATTAAACTCAAACATCAAACCAATCTCAAGTCAAGAGATTCATATCATCCTACCACCTATGACTCATAGAGGCTAAACTTAGATGAAAGAGGAAATGGCATAAAAAAGCTGCTGATAGAAATTCTCTGCAGTTCCAGATAGCTTTTAAGAGCCAAAAGTGGTTTATGGGGAGTACATCGGTATCCTATTTAATGCTTCAAATGCTTATCTTTTAGGAGCTAGTACAAAGTGCGGCTCTTTGGTTTTTTCTAGGAATAACCAAAGTAAATTTCCTTCCATCGAAACACTGGTCTCCAATCGCCAATGATCATATAATACAATAACAAACAACTATCCACATGCCTTTAGAAAATTAATGAAAATCTTGTTCCATACACTGCATTTGGTTGTTAGGACAAGAATTGGATAAAAATATCCTCTGGATGGGAAATGTAGACATATCTAACCCTATCATGTTTGGTACACTTTAAGATAGATTGAAAATAAATAAATAAATTAATTAATTAATTAAAAAACTGAAAATTAGAAAATTAAATTCAATTAAAAACTGAAAAGGAAAAGCCCTAGATCTAGGGATTGTGGTGACCGCCGCCACTGCCACGATGGCCGTGATTGATAACAGGAACCACCAGCATATTGTCGCGGTGGTCTAGCGCGACGAAAATAAGAGGGATCGAGGGCGATGGAAACCAGAGAAAGAGGTTGAGGAATTGCGGTGGTGGCGAACTATGGAGATTGAGGCACATCGCTTGGGGAGTGCCACTTGAAAGCAAGCAATAGCTTCTTGTTTTATTCTTGTTAAGTTCTTTTCTTATTTTTTTATTCTTGTCCTGAAATTCTTATTAGGCTTTATATCCGAACATATCCCCAAACACCAGATAAGATTATCCCATCTGGACTTAAACCCGGGCTAGTAAACGCAACCTTGCAGTAAATAGAGTTCATGGCCATATAATTAGAGCAGAAATAAGACCGACTGATAGGAGGAGGGAATTTTCACCGTCCATTAAAAAAAATCCAACAAAGTAGTATAAAAAATTGCAAGGTGATAAATTTGGCTTCAGATTAAACAAGTAGTACTTTTGATGCAAAAATATGTACCTTAACAAGTGTTTTAACTTTGCAATCATGGAGCTTAAACCCTCTTAGAGACAATGAAGTCAAATGAGGACAATTGTTGACTAGTTCAACACAAGTTGGTGATTTCAAACTGTCATCCCTACCTGATGGAAACAGAAAAGTAATGACTGTATTAGAAAAGGCATGACCTGAGAATTTTCTTAGTGTCAAAAAACTCTCACCTGTTTTTGAAGATTCAAAGAACAAACGCTCAATGAAGTGACAATTTGAGCCCACAGAAGTCAAGAATTGTCTCAATTCAACATGTCTGTAATTTGAAGAATGCAATGTTAGAACACGTGATAATGGGTTACAAGAATTATCACCCATTAAGTAACTGAGAAAATTTCTACAAGGTTGTCATGAACAAACTTGGGTAGGGCTAAACAAGGTATAGCTTGCAGCAATTTTTGTCCAACTTAGAAATCAAAAAGAAGAAAGAAAACATGATATGCCAGTCAATATGTAAATGTGAAAAAGACAGTTCCAAAAAGCAGGATATTTTTGTTAGTATCATGTGTAACAACTTCTGGAAACAAAACACAAATGGAAAAGAACTTACAGGCCAACAATTTCCAGATCAATTAGAGTCGGGCATACTGATAAAGCCATACAAAGTGATGCACTATCCATTCTTTCGATATTGTACAAGTGCAATCTTCTCAACAATATCCTTGAGGAAAGAAGAAAGGAAAAAATTAGGAGGCAATTGCTGCGTGAGAAGCACAAGGTCCAAGAAATCATAATATTCAACATACCCAGCAGCACTGCCATCAGCACTTAAAGGGCTTAAGCATGTCCTGGTCAAGATGGGCGACTCTTTCCCTTGTCTGGTCTTCTTATCATTCCATGAAAAGTTGGAGACATCAACGGAACTCCTTATTGTATAGACTAATGGTTGAGAAGATCCAGGTGACATGGTTGGGCCTGGGACTATACCAAGCTTCAATGACCTCAAATATTTAAAGGGAAAATAAAGCAAATTTAGATGGAGAAAAAGTAATCTCATTATGCAAAAAAGAGTACCTTCATTAAAAATATTAGACAAGATCTCCTGCAGAGCAGATGAAGAATCACCAATAAATAATAATCACATCACAAAAACGATCAAGAAGAATCTGTTATACACTCCACACAACCTACAAATAGAACCCAAAGGGAAATAAAGGCATCGGCATTTTTTCAGATCAATCAAGTTACGTGGCACAGAGTACAGCGGGGTCAAAAAAGGCCTCCGGTTACTGACTGCTTTAGTTTCATTTGGTCTAGAAGGGCAAAAGGGGAGATGTCCCCTGATGAAGTGTGATGCAAAAGAAGAAAAGTAGCATGTGTAGACACTACTTATCTCTCAGCCCCAGACACATATATTTACATTACAAAGCATCTTTAGAGGAACCAAATTCAGTTCAACCAATACAACCAGTAGAATAAAACCGCACAACAAAGCCTATTCATGACAAGTTCATCAGTAGCAGGTCAGTTATTGATGCAGAGGAACCATTCACGGAGAGTGCAAACTGGCAAAAAAGGACTTAAAATGAAATGTTTTCAATATGATTCCTTACTGAAGGGATCTTCCAGCTCTTTGAATCATAGTAGACACGATAGCATTATTAACCTTCGGGACAACTGTTGTCAAGTCAATATTGGTATAGCATAAAGGATCCATGGCGCACTTGCTAAACAGCGAACAAGTTGCTGCAGCGTAGCATAGGCTTTGTGAATCAAGCATGGAGAAAACCTGAATTTCCTCGTCAATAAAAAACATATAGATACCCGAGTAAGGAAATATTGCATAACCATCTCAACAAAGGCCAAGTGCGTGACCGTATGTCGACAGCAAAAATGCCAAAAGACATCATATTTATCCATAATCAAAGAAGAAATATATTTTTGATCTACGAGCAATCGAAGTGATCCGGATGGGTATATATTGTCCAATAAAGGCTGCCACAACCAGATAGCTACGACGTGAGTATAAAATTGTATCATCACTGAGGCAACATACGATTCCTCGAGCTTGCACGCGAAAACTGAAATCGAGCTCCATTTCTTAACTGATCCACCCAAGGGATCCATCCACACGCAATCGAAACGAACTCAAACGATTCAACAGCAAATGCCTTCGTCACCACTTCGCAGCGCGAAAAGTTACATACCAAGACATTGCAATTCACAAACCTAGAAACCTCCGGAAAGAGCCAAAGATGGGAAAGGACGAGACCTTAATGGTGAGATCTGGAGGGAGAGCCCACGCGACGGAATTGTGCTTGGTGGCGCGCTTCCTCGCGGAGCGCCTGGCGGCCTCGGTGATGGCGGAGCCCAGCCGCAGGGCGCGGTCGATGAGCAGAGCCTGGTCCCGATCGGAGGCTCTCGAGTCGAGGAGCCTGTCGAAGGAGAGGTCGATGGAGTGAGCGCGGGAGGAGGAGTCGGCGAGAGAGAGGAAGGCGTCGAACAGGTGGTCGATTTGGTTGAAAGGCGACGACGAGGACGACGCCGCCGCCGCCGCCGCCGCCGCCGACGACGGGCAGGGTCGCTTGTTGGCCATGGATGATGGCGACGGTGCGGTGGCGCTGTGGAAGAGCACGGTATCCATAGTGGGTGGAGGATATGTGTGTGAGAGAGAGAGAGAGAGAGAGAGAGTGAGAGTGAGAGAGTTCTTTGGGGTTTTTCGGAGATTGATTTGATTGGGGAGGGTACGGACAAGAGGCTGGAGCGACACGTGGGCCAGTGACGGACGCGGGTGACCGGCTGAATGTGTTGCGGCCAGGTGATTTTAGCGGCGCCACTTCCCGTTTCTGGGGAATAATGTGATTTTGGAGTTTAGCCGAAGGAGAATGGAGAAGGGAGCTCCTGCTGACGTGTTGCTCTTGCGTGTAAATAT
>BCNH02000008.1:10035351-10066738 GCA_001662345.2 Metrosideros polymorpha var. glaberrima | reverse complement strand
TAGTAGTCCAATAAAAAAGGACGACCAAGGTTTGTCTTATGTACAGCTTGTAATACGACAACTCGTTTTGGCACATGAAGAGATCACTTAGCGGGGTGGGACAAGTCGTAGGGCAAGGATGACTAGATTCATATGCGCTCAGTCCAATGCCGCAAAACTTTTCGATCACTCGTTCGTTTGAATTGCTCAGCTTTCATATTTCGTTCATTTAGATCTCAGCGGTGTACATGTAGGTAAAATATGCGACAGTTGAGATATGTTGAAACACCATCGAAGCACTATGCAAGGTAGAATATCCACATCAGTTATAGTATAACAAATGAAATCTTAGCGAAGAGCGTACATATCAGTTGCCTAGCCCAAAAGAAAGGGATGGACATATGAACCAAGACTAACCATTCCACTTGATCTTTTCTGTTTCCTTGGCTTTAGGGTATGTCAAAAAATTACAGGAGGACAGTAGCTCAGATCTTTCCTAAGGAGGAGCATTCAATGGAACGCAGTAGTCATCCCAAAAACATCAAAACAAAAGAAGGGTTGTAGGAGAACTTTGGAGTATTCTGACTTTGAGTTGGAAAAACAAGACTAGGCTTGATAAAAAGCTTGGACCAGAACTACTGGACAATCGACCCGCAGAGTACTGGGCGTTGATATATACGCATGAATTTCAAGCCTCTTCGGGAAGAGAGTTCTTGTGTTGTCTCGCGAGTAAGGAAAAGACCTAGGAAGAATTGGACATCTCCTGCAACTTGTAGCAGAGTGCCTCTAGAAGTTCTACAATGCAAGGATGAAATATTAAACTCTTTCGACCGGTCCGGGCAAAAGATCAGGAATAACACAGTTTTCAATTCTTATCAAGAAAATGTGCACTGAAAGAGAAATGCGCACAATATGCAAACTCCTTACTCTTCCAAGCTTCTCAGAGTTAATGTCTCCTGCTCACCTGAACTTTTTGAGATACATATGGAAAAGCGCGGGCATGGATCCTCTACCTTGCGAGGTGCCTCCCTTGGTTTGTTAAATCAATCTTGACTGTTGATATAAACCTCATTCACGTGCATCAATCGTTGAGATTGATTGAGACACCTAGGGGAGCACCTTGCGGGGTAGAGGATCTTCCTCTGAAAACCGCAGCAAGAACTCCAAAAAAATATAAATCTGATCATGAGAAAAATCAAGATCTATATCTGTCTAGGGAAAATTACAATCTCGCTACCCATGGAACATCCAGATTTTTACTAAGCCCACTCACAGTTAAAACAGCAGACATGATGTACTAGCTATGTGCAATTTTTGGTGGTTTAACAGAAATTTAAACTGTTCCTCCTAATGCAAAAAAGAAAAAGAAAGAAATCCACAACAGAAACACTATGTACTTTCTATGAAACAAACACTACAAAAGCATTTTAGAGGAAAGTGATGCCAAATGATAATTCATTGAGACAAACGGAAACTAAACATAACTTACATCTGAGTTTAAAGAACAGGTAATCAAAGCATGATGTTTAAGAATTCAAATTGTGTAATTTCCAGTTTTCACCTTTCACTGGGAGGTTTGTCCAGAGTCATATATTCCCGACAATTTTGATCCAGTCAGAATTTTAATTTGCAGCAATAAGCATGCACTAGTCAGGATGATGCGAGAGCTTCTAATGCTTTTTACTCTTTTTTGCTAGCAAATGAATTACCAAAAAAATAGGAAAAAAGAAGATCCATCAGTCTTCCATCTTTACATCAGCTTTGTCATTAATTCCTCCTACACACCCAGATTAAACAACAGCTGGGCTTAAGAAACCCATGATCCTAACTCATCTCTTGACAATTTGCTGCTTCTTCTGTACAAACTTATATATCAGCCACACACACTAGTAAATGAACGGGATGACAGCATACCGGTCCCGTGGATAGTTGTCAAATTTACTATGATACCACCTATGTGTTTCTGCTGCCGCAAATACCAAATTCACCACCTGCCATTACAAAGAATCGACCCTTCCACTCAGATGGAGAATTAAATCAAAAGAAGTTGCAAGTGTGGGATAAAACAATTATAAATAATAGTATGAACAATTATAAATAATAGTATGAACAATGTATACCACAAAACCAAACAGCAACCAGATTGTCAAGTCTGATCCTCCACTTGCAACCACTAGTCCCGCATATATAACCTTTCATCATCAGAAGAGTCAATTAGAACCGTCAAAAAGCAAATTTAGTCAAAACCAGAACTTTTTAGGTTTTCCTTCTTTATCTCCTAGGTCAAATTCAAGGACAGGAGCAGCATGCACAGAGAGAGAGAGAGAGAGAGAGAGAGAGAGAGAGAGAGAGATTTACTATCTCGGCCAAATAGTGTGGACATGAGACAAGTTCAAACCAATCGCCATGAGGCACTAGATATTCATGACTTTCTTCCCTGCGTTCACGTAGGGAGCCCTAACGAAATCAGAAAAAAAATTGACAATTAAGAGCAACATAGAAATACGAGAATGTTTATTCCATTGATGCTTGTAGAGCAATTCCTCTTATCATCTAGTAAATTTTGTGAGATAGTCACAAAGATAGATCCTTTAAGATGTTATTCTCCCTTTCTAGCTTAAGAACGATGAATGTCGCATAACCAGACAGCACAGAAAATATGAAAAGTTTGACTAAGAAAAGATATCATGCAGGTAAATCACATCCTAGAAGCTCTTCATATGCACATAAGTGCTGTTCAAAGTTAAAGATAATTGTCTATGAGAAACCAATCCCATTAATGATAGAGCTAGACGTACAAGAATTCTATGACACTGATGCTGATGAATCCAACCCCAGAAAAAGATAATAGCACCAATCTAGTGATGCCATCCAAGCTTCATAAGAGGATCGATAAACTCCCACAAATCGAATTCACTGAAGGCCATCTGATCTTTGCCTCTGACAATGAACTCAGACACTTGGTTGGCTGAAAATTCATATACTTCCCCCAAAAAATTGCTGCAAAGCGACAGTGGCGCAGCAGTGTAGAAACTTGCCATAGCGAAAAAGGAAATTGACAATCAGAATAGATACAAGCATGCAAAAGAATAAATTTGAAAGCCAAACAAAGTTGCAGAAATATAAATCACAACAAGGCATTCTAATGATAAACCACCTGCACCTTAGTGATCGACAGTAGTGATTAACCGTGAGTCCCACGAAAAAGACAACTCATTCATGACAAAAGAGAATCACGTCCAGTTAAGAATACACTTATGCAAGCTAATGGTTCAATAACACCAAGGTACTTCAAAGATAAGTAACTACTCCAGAAGATACAGGGTCCCAACTAGCAGGTCACCAGCTTATGATCAGCAAGAGACCTCATGAGATCAGATAAAAAAGATGTGTGCAAGACTCCAAATGCACTAGCACCAGGACATTAAGCCCAACCCAAACATGAGATGTTTCAGAGTTCACCTGACGGCATCCACAAGAAACAAAACTACCAGACCTTCAATCCAAACCAGATGGAACATTAGCTTCAATTAGCATATCCCAGTGACGAACCTCATTAATTGGCATAACACATGCAATGAACCAAAAAATACCACAGACAAGCCCACTAGGTAAAAAATACAACTATAGCTTCAGTAGCAACATTTACTTCCCATACGTCAAATTGTATGCAACAAACGATTACAATGAAGACATATATACTCTCAAGGCTTAGGGTGTCATCTATAAGTCGTGAACTAAAGTGAGAATGCTCTCTAGCCCAGCAAAAAGCACAAGTTAAAAAAAGGCGATGACAAGCTTGACAGTTATTAGAAAACTTACAAAAGTCCAGTTAGATAGCCAAATATGTGCATCCGAGCTGATGGGCTGTAGTTAAACACATATATATTCTCATAAAGACGCCTCAAAACTTGGATCTCCATTAGTAGGAGCAAAAACACAGACTTCCAAACCATGAATCTATGCTTTAGCGGAGTTGAACGAGATCTATGCAATGTAAAAGGATGCGAGCCACCTGTCAAGTGGCTGGCAATAGAGGAATAAAGAAAGGGCTCTGAGCCCATAGGTGCCATTTTATATGCATAAATCCATGTTGCAGCAAGCAGAAGCCCTGTCCATATGACAGCTAGCGCGTAAAAATGAGTGAAGAACCTTTGCGGGACAGTAAATTTCTGCAATTAACACACAACATTGAAAATTTAATACTCACTAGGGAATATTTCCATGTTCCGCAAGAAAAATTGCAGACTACCAAGAATGCCAAAATTGAACAGGAAATCTGATGATAACTCCTTATGAACTTACATTAGAAAGGTATCAACTCAAGGCAAGAACTCCCTTGAGACACAATGTTCATATTAGCAGTAAAACCAGACAGCATGTCAATTCATCACAAACAAAGAATCTTAGCACTAAGAGAAAGATAATAACCAAACCAAAGCAACTTGGGGAAGTGACATAATAAAAATAGTAATGGAATTCCAGAAAGAGAAAAGGCATAATTAAAATTAAAGTCTGATCATTTGATTATCTTGTCATGGAACCTGAAAAAGGAATTTGTAAACATCCATCTTTCAGTATGCTGTAAAAAATTCAGAGTCAAGCTGTTTGATTGAAATCAACACACTTCTCACCTAAATAGCCTACTATATTCTCAAATAATAATAGTGCATCATTAAAGCTAAGAAACAGAAGGCTAACCAAGTTCTCTCATTAGTGAAAGGACGTCTTTCATATACAGTACTAATACACATAACTGAATCTGAAGATTTTGAATTGGTGACAAAAAAAAAAAGGAAAAGAAAAGAGAAGCGACAGCTAAAATAGGCACCATTTGCATCCACTCTTTAGATTACCCGAGTAATTAGGTCTTTCCACTGTGGTAGTTGACAAAGTTCGACAAGAAATTTCAATGTGCAATGTCTATCTTATAAAAATGGAGATTAATCCTTGAGATGAAACCCATTAACTTCCTATTCATAAATCTAGCTCCTCAGGTTCATCAGCTTATTTCTCGATGCCCTATCAAACCACATTTGCCTTTTCCTTATCTCAGAAAAAGAAAAGAAAAGAAATGTCACAATTTCCATTTAAGCCCATCAAACAACCAACAAGATGAAAACTTCAGCAAACTTCATCCACTTTCCTTTTTTGCCA
This sequence comes from Metrosideros polymorpha var. glaberrima, assembly GCA_001662345.2. Classification (NCBI taxonomy): domain Eukaryota; kingdom Viridiplantae; phylum Streptophyta; class Magnoliopsida; order Myrtales; family Myrtaceae; genus Metrosideros; species Metrosideros polymorpha. The sequence continues at coordinate 10,061,602 of BCNH02000008.1, read as the reverse complement.
TTGTTTTCTCAGGGCACTAAGTCTAAGATGAATGAATCCAAATCTGACAGAAAGTAGCTTCCAAGCACCAGTCAAGCTAGAATTCAAATCATATAGATGAACTGAACTCCATGAAACCATGCATTCCAAACAGACGCCCGAAGGGCAGAATAGAAACAAAGGAAACGCAAAGGAAACAACATGAAGCCATCTCATTACTCACATACAAAGAGGACTGCATGATCTTGCCCCTCTTGGCAAACCCCATCACTACCTCGTGAAGTCGACTGAGTCTAGGAAAAGGCAATGACGCAACCAACAAAGGGAAAATCGCAGCAATCCATGCTGCTCTCAGAAGCCCAACTAGTCCAATCTCCATCTTCTTTGCTGTATTCGAATTTTCCTTATCAAAACCAGAAGAATTTTTCCCCTTAAATATGGAAAATAGCAATGAATTCTACTCTTGTAAGCACTAAAAGATCTTAAAGTACTCAAAGATTTGAAAATACTCAGACCCATCGAAATTTGTGACACTAAGACCGTGTTTAATACCATACACTTTGATACAAGTACTTAGAAATTTCCAACAAATAGCCATTTCTGTTATATAAATAATTTGCAACACAAAATGAATTTGAGTATCACGGAGTATGACAGGATTTTTCACCATTCTACACCAGCTCATGACATCAACTGAAAATAAACATATAATAACAAACCTCTCCAGACAACTCTCCTTGGTTAAACCCTATTTCTAACTCTAATCCCACAGAGCAATGTGATTCTGATCTGAGCAATAATTGTGCAGAAACCGCAACTTAATTTAATCCAATAAATGCAATAGCAGGCTAATTGTATCGTAAATCAAGATTTATGTAACATCTCAAGCCTCAAGCCAGAGCAGATATCTCTGGAAGAAAAGAGTACCACTTAAAGCCAACAACAATGTCCACCCAATTAGTAAGCTTAAAGAAATTGCACAACACCACAATCAAAACAGTAAATCAGCAACTCAACAACAAGGCTGTATGTAGCAACATTAACACTCTACACCAACCACCTTCTTTCAATCAAAATTTATTATTCCAGGCCCTGCATAATCTCAAATGGTACTCAGAGGTGATTCACAGCATCAACATAAGACATCTCTGTAATACAACCAATAAGAGACCCGTTATCTACTTATTCTACTGGTTTTATTGCCTGATGATTCATGTAATACAACCAAGAGCAAACTGCAGGCCCGACCTCCTCTTGGTACATGAAAGATGCAGAGAAACTTGTTAATTCAAGCTGTCGAAGAAAAAGGCCTTGCTTTTTTTTTTTTTCGAATTAATTGACTTATGTTTAATCACCAAGAAGTTACTTCCCATATATTTTATTCATGGTAAACACGTAATTTTTAGCATTCTCAAATTTTAAAATCTCCACAGGGAAAAAAGAAGAAGAAGAAGAAAAAATGGGCATGATCTCGCTGAAGCATTTCATCAAATAGGTGATCCCCAATGCATTTCTAACGGTAGAATCCGAAATAAATTGATGCAAGATATGAGTTGCGGGTCTTACTGGATTGCCACGATCAATGGTCGACGTCGAACGGTGGTTCCAGGTGAATACGAAGAGGCAAAATTGGGTGACAGCCTGAGGGAATGCGGTTTGGAACGGCGAGCGTGAGGTGGGTATGGTGAAATTAAGTCGCAGAGAGTGAGTGGCCAAGCTCTTCTGTTTGTCCAAACACACGTGGGGATCTCCGGCGAGAGGGGTGGCGCGGCGGCGGTGGAGACGGAGAAGGGGGGAATGCTGCGTTGCGGCGGTTCTCTCCGAGGTTCGGCGGAGTTACGTAAGCTCTGACTGGGTTAGTGGTAGAGAAGTGAGGGAGACACCTCCGGAAGGCAGCGGACGAGGTGGCACTGGCAGTGGTAGAGCTCCGCGAGCGAGATCGAGTAATGAAAAAAATTGTTAATTTCTACAATTGGCTCTACCTACCTATATCAGTTCATCGTAACTTATAATTAGATTATGAATTAGCAATTATTAACCAAATTAAGTTTTCGTTATAATTGATTTCCACATAAATTTCTTATAATATTGCTCCAACTGTTACGTAACAAGTTTTAGTAAAATTAGTTCTATACACAATAAGAAGGATCTATCCTTACTTTTCATCTGCTATGAAAAAAATGTGGCTGGATCCTCTAATCAAGTGTTGCATTTGATTAGGGTTTGAGCAAGATAACACTGATCAGGTTGGATAGAATTGGTTGGTTCGGTCTGGTTCTGGGGTACTAGGAACCGGACCGCCCAGACCGGAGCCGATTATTTTTTATTTATTCTAATTTCTTAAATGTAAACCCAACATTTCATCAGTTATTTTTCTTATTTCTTAAAAGTGAACCTAATTTTAATTAATATATTAAAATTAAAGTCCGTGTTGCTCATCCCTACTAATAATCCACTGCTTCCATTGGATCGTCCGGGAACCGATCACCCTACGTTTGATACAATGGAATACAATAAATTGAGAAAATTGAATGGAATTGTTGTAAAAAAAAGGGAGAAATTTCAAATAAGGACTTGAAGTTGGGCCATTTTCTTAAAAGAACTTCTAAAGTGGTTTTTGTCTCAAATAAGAGCCCAAAGTGGCTAATCAAATCGGGGCTTGAGCTCACTAGCCGGTCAAATCTTATTCATGACTAGGGGCATTTTCGTCGAAAGATATTCTTTTTTATCTTATTTCTTTTTCATTGTCTTTTCTCTTCTTCTTTCTTCTTTTTTTCTTGGGATATGTGTAGCGAAAGTCTTAATACTTGTCACGAAAGTGTAATTGAATCTTAAAACTTGTAAAAAATGCAATTAAGTCCTAAAACTTGTCAAATTGATGCAATCAAGTCCTTTCGTTAATTCCGTCTATTTTGGCTAACGGAAAATACTGATATGGCTTTTTAAAAATATTTTCACTCTCCTGCGAGGTGATAACGTAGCTAAAACACGAAATTCAAGGCTAAAATGATGTCGTTTTGGTCTAAACATGATTTGTAATACAATTTTAACTTAAATTAAATTAAGAAATATGCTTTAAAAAAAAAAGCTAAAACCAGGCAGCAAGGTGCCATCACCCTACCACCGCTAGGAAGAGCTGGTGATGGTGGGGAAATGGTCGGCAAGGGCCATCGAGCTCTGGCCTGGGTTGGAAACCTTCACCAACCGCAGGCAAGGACTATGAGACCCTCACCCAATTCTAGTCGAGAGTCGCTAGTGGCGAGGGTTGGGTGAGGGTTGCCGACCCTCGACCAAAACTGAACAAGGGCTGGCGACCCTAGCCCGATTTGGGGGAGGTGCCCAGCGACGGCTGCAAGCCCTTGCTATCTATTTCTAACCTTTTTTAAAAATAAAAATTATATTAAAAATCAAATTGGACCAAAACGATAACGTTATAGCAACATCATCATCATGTAGGAGAGAGAAAATATTTAAAAAAATCACGTGAACATTTTCCGCTAGCCAATTTGGACGGAGTTAACAAAATGACTCGATTGCACTAATTTGATAATTTTTATAGGACTTGATTTCACTTTTTGCAAGTTTCAGGACTCAATTGCACTTTCATAATTTTTTGAGTATTTTGAGTGAACATATCCCTTTTTGATATTGTACATATATTATAAATTGGATTTGAGATTATTGAGTTGTGATATTGCTTTATAAATATACATAATTGATGCTTGATCTGTTTATAAGAGATATGTACTACTCGTTGGGTTGTGGTTGCTCATACCATTCGCCTTACACCTTTTTCAAGTTCTACAGCTAACGACAAGTGGGACAAAAGCATTTGCGTTTGGCGAGAAATTTTGGTAGTTGAACTTTTGAGTATGAGTTGTGATAGTGTATATGGCTGATGAATTTGATAGATGCATATAATTGAGATGAAAGTTGTTGGGTTTAACTGAAATGTATATGTTCTTTTTTGTAGATTTTAGAAATCTTGATCTTGTAACTAGATGACTCTTTTATCAAATGCATCGATGTATATATTGCCTGAATATGTTAATGCTAATTATGTTTAAGACTACATCCTTCGGATAGAAAGGCAGCCGTGTCATTACCTTTATTTCTATAGAGTCGAGAGATGTGACAAGAGAAGCCATTCAAATCCTCGGGAATCAATTCCATAATAAATATCACCGCAATAAAATTTCCGATGTAACTACCTTTTCAATGCATATATACTGTAGAACCCAACTGGTTGAAAATCTGTCCAAACCCTAATAACATTACCCTAAGACCTTCATTTTTATATCTTAGCATAGTATATATTTGATTTAGTTGCACAAGCCGTGCACGCACAGAAGTGATAAAAGTCACTCACCTCGAACATCGGCTAACTAGTCAAGGATTTCACTCAGCTCCAAAACATAACTTATTAACCAGATATCAGAAACATGCTCTTATACAGTACAAGCGCAACTCTTTCGAGCACCTCCGACGAGCCTCCGACACGGCTCGATCTTCCCCTCTCCTCTCTCTTTCGTGGCGTTCTCTCTCTCTCTCAAAAAAAAAAAAAAACCAGAGTTGTGCTTAACGTGAACAATGTCAGGGCTGAGGGTGCGGACTGAACTCATTCAAAACGAAAACTTGGCTGGTTCGTGAGGTGAGGAGGCTGCAAAAGATTTTGGAATTTAGAAGGCCCGACGGACTTAGCAATCCGTCTGCTGAGAGAATCGTGGCCACAGCATTTGTGGGTAAATGGGCCAACACAATAAATCTTGTAACAAGGGTAAAGAGTTCATTCAAGAAATTTCCAACTTCCTCGTCCAAGATTGAATTTGGAGATCAAGTCTTGATATCTTTACAGCCGAGCAACCAAATATTGTTTTTTTTTTGTAAGGAAAATATGGGTCATATAAGAATATGCGGAAATAGAGAATTGTATATTTTTCGTGTATTGTTTCCTATGAGGTGTTTATAAGTGTATGCCCAATCAATGAAGATAATCAACAATGCCGAGATATATGAAAAATCGAGGGAAATATAGAAATCTCTTGATAATTTGCCAATTATCACTATCATCATAGTGACGTAGAAGAAGTTAATCGGAGTTTGGAGAAAAGATAATAAATAAAAAGGGCGCAGATGGATGTGCCTTGGCGAAGAGATCACCAATCCGATCAACTTATTGGAGAAAATATCCAAGTAAATACCTAGGTAGATATGTCTTAGTGAAAACATACCAGTCTGATCAAGCGTTGTTAGAGAAATAGTAAAGCTGGTTATGCGAACCGACAGCTAACATGTATAGGCTATGGGAGGCGTGGCTGCTCACATGGCAGGATAGGTGACAACAAGCCAACATGGTAGACACGCATTTTAGTTTGATGTGGGCAAGCTACTCTAGAATAGTTGCTATTGTCATGGCAGCTACCTGACAACAAGTTAACGTGATCCCTGACATGGCAATGACTGGACTACTTGGGTCCATGTTGACGTGTTGGTGACGTCAGCGATGTGCATGCAAAAGCTCTAGCGAGTGAGAGGCACATGAGGCTCAATTGCAGCGGCGTGTGGTGGCACGTGACGCCACGGCAGAAATTTCGATTACCATACAATCTTTAGACTAGATGAACACTTCCTCTCATTTTTGTGTATGTTTCCATGCATAATGAAGAGCATAGAGTTATTGATAACATTTACAAGACGAGAACAATATATTACAATATCACATTTAATCAATTAGGATCGATTAGGCGTGAGCAACGGAAATAATACACAATCCCAAAAAAAATATGAAAAATCAAGCGAAATACGAAAAGCATTCTAATAATCTTCCAATTATCCAAATTGAATTCCTATGTTTTAATGACAAAAAAAAAAAAAAACATCACTAAACGATATACAATGGGCGAGATATCATTACTCGTCATGTTATGCCAACTTTCAGCGACGATATTCGTGTCATGAAGGAAAATTTCGTAAAAAAAAACCACAGTTTCTTGTAGAGAGAGAGAGAGAGAGAGAGAGAGAGAGAGAGAGAGAGAGACTCAGCGCATGCTCGCCACATACTCTGGCCCAAGACCATCATATAAAAGCTGAGGGATAAGGAGGTTGAGTGGTTTGCTTGTGGAATGATGAGTGTTTCAGTCCACAGAATCGCTTTCTCTCCTCTTTTCACGGGGCATCGTGGCTGTCTTTTTCCTCTCTCTCTCTCTCTCTCTCTCTCTCTCTCTCTCTCTCTCTATCATCTGCATGTTCGCCGCTTGCACCTGCAGAAGAGTGACAGTGAATCCACGATCTCCCATGGCCCCTTCCCCTCCCCCGAAATGGCCAGACATCAGCTCGACGAGCAGTAGCCGAGCGGGGGGGCCTTCCAGAGTTCAGCAGGAGCCTCTTACTACAACGGGTTACCCTCCAAAAAACCCGCCTGCATCGTCCTCTTTTATTCCCCGAAATTTTCCCCCCTCTGCTTTTGGCCCCTTTAGCAAATTGGCTTTGGAATATGGACCCATGAGCTTTTTATCTGTCCAATATTTTTATGATGAACTTTCGTTTTGCCCCTTTGTCTGTACCTAGCCTATCTGTCTGCCTTGACTCTCCCACCCACCGGTTGGAATATGTTCCCTCTTGAATCCCCCCCCCACGAGCTCCCTCGTTTCTTGGGTGATTGGTGATTCTATGTGTAGGGGATTTACCACCATAATTGCAGTTATTATTTTGTGCATGCTAACCCTAATGCTGCGCCTTTTCTTTCAAAGCAAGATTATAATTAGATGGGAAAAGGACAAAAAAGTCATAAAGTTGCTATACCATTTCGGTCCTAAACTTTTTAGTTTGGCTAATTTAGTCTTAAATCTTTCAACGGTTTGTCAATGTGGTTCTTTAGATCAGTTTTGACCAGAATTTTATTCATATATTTCGAGTTCGCATGGATTCGAGCCATGTGGTGTTTGGTTTCATATATAATCTTTAAATGGTTTGTCAAAGAACTTTTGGGGACGAACTTCGTAGCAAATTCTTTTAGCCACGACAATATAATGTACAAAATATCACTGCTAGAGTCGAAATTTTCGTGGCAAGCAACTGAATATACATACACATGGACATTTCCCGGCCAAATGTGACTATTTTTTGTCATGGCCAAAAACATGTGGGCTTTTAGCCATGACTTTTTTTTTTCGTGGCTTTGTATTACTAGCCATGACAATTTGGCATCGCCAAAGCTATAACAACCCTCAAATTTTCATCGCAAATTGTTGGCCTTTCTAGCCACGACATGAAAGTCATGGACCCACCCTTTATCTTAGAAAAAAATTAAATCACAATCGACATATGCATGGCATGCTCCCCTTTGATCCAGGCATCATTTTACATCAACATATCTAAACTCGAATATGATATTTTCACCAAATGCCAAAAACCATTCGGAGCTCACCGATCGACCAGAAGCTATAATGCTACTTGTTGTCACACACATAAGAAGCTCTAATACCGCTTGTTGTGACATGCGATAGAAGCTCGACGCCTTTGTATGGGAAAATCACCTAAAAGAGAGTTCAAGTCTGAGCTCATTTATATATTTAAGTCAACGCGTTAGACGATAATAAGATTGCATTAACTACCATAAAACCCAACCGAAACCCTCACGCGCGCACCTCGACAAAAGCACATTCCGAACGGAGTTCAATCTTAGTCCAGTGTGTTGCCCAATAGAGTTGTACAAGCACTAATTTCCATTCGATTCCAAAATCGCTACTCCCATTTGTTTGTTCCTATTCCATTCTGTTTAAATAGTTGCACCAGTTGAAAATTAGTGTGTCTAAACCGCTTTATTTCAACGTGTCGTCAGATACATGAGCCCAGACCTTAAAGTAATACGGCAGACTATTATCAGATCTTGGGTATGTTACAGAGTCGTGCAATTCAATATACCAATCATACCAATCATTCCCCATTATTCTTCCTAGAAATCATGTCACGCTCAACATGCTACAAGAATCCTGAGCACATCAGAAGTCGAGAACATCACAAACGATCAAAAGAGATGGGATGAGATTTGGGGAATCTTCGCTTTTTCAACTCTTCAAGAGAGAGGAACCCCCAACTCCGTCACGTGCAACCAGGAGCCGTCTGTCTGCCATTTTCTCGAAAAACAACGACTCCTGTCTTCTCCTCCACCTCGTCCCACTCAACCAGAACTGCGAAAACCACGCTTTCATTATCTTCCCCATCATTCGATCCCGCATTCTCAGGAAGACCATGTCGATCTGGACTCCTACATTATCGTATACGAATGGTTGCATCTCCGACATCATCTTCCAGAACAGCACTTGCAATAGTGCTGATCTTGTTCTCGGATCTTGCTTGCAGATAAGATCTTATGCTGTGAGTGGTGAGTGCTTCGAGAATGCATCTTGTGTTGTGGCTACCCCCCGTTCTTGGTTTAAAGCACGAGGGATAATGACATAAATAATTAATGAAATTTGGCCAAATGTGTAATGTGGTTTATGGACTTTCAATTTGTGTAATGTGGTTCCTACACTTTTGATGTATGTTCAATCTAGTTCATGGTCTATAAGAAAATGTTTAATGTTGTCCCTGAACTTGAATTGATAGAAGGATGACATTGAACATTTTCATATAGTCTAGGGACTAACTTGAACATTAACCAAAATTTTAAAGACCACATTGAACAAATTGAAAGTTCATGGATCACATTGCATATTAGGTCAAAGTTCAGGACTATTTGTGTCATTATCCCAAAGCATAAATAGGACGACATCATTACCATTTTCAAATTTGATGAAGTTGGGGTTTCAAGGTTGTATCAAACAATTGCATGCCAAGCATTGATTAAGACCCCGATCCTCCACATATGTTGTAAAATCCTATGAGACCACAAATGTGGATGCTATCGCACATCGAATAAAAATGCAAATAATTCACTTATCTCCGACTTAATTAACTAATGAATTATCTCCTTGAGGTCTTAACACATGAACTATGATTAAATTTTCATCTCTAATATGCGTATCATAAGTAACGTACCATGACATGAAGGGTTCAAATCGAAAAAGTACTAATTTGAGAGATCTCGATCCTATCATTCGGTGATCAATTTTGGCTATGTTGCCAACATGAAAGGATGCTAAGTGTCATACTTCCAGTTCCATATAGAATGCATATACACGAACCTAAAACTTAATCATGCATTTCTTTCTTCCTTTTGATAGCAAGGCAAAATCTTCCATGTGGGCGCACACCCTTTATTTTTTTATTTTTAATTTTTGGAAAGAGAGAAGATATTAATGTTGCTCTCATGACCTAATGCATAAAATAGATGAGCGCAAAGGCTTGAAACAGGAACATTTTTCATAACATACATTATACAATGAAGCTATGCTTAATGCAAAAAAAAAAGCTTAAACGGATTAAATTGCGAGGCCAGTGGCCCAACTCAAATTTCTCATATTATGATCATTCTCCATGTAAACTCACTTGTTTTCACTAGGCCATCTTGTCATGGTACAAGCTATGCAACAATATGTACGTAGTATTACCTTCGAATGTACCAAATGAAGCATTGACAATCATCCTATTTGGTACTTTTATATTTTTTTCCATCTGCTTCTGAATATGAAACATCGTCTTTCTACAGGCTTGCTTCTCTTCTTTGGCTTTCCGGGTTTCTTCCATGTGTTTTGCTTCTTTTTCCTGATTGATTAACCAAGTACAATGGAGCTATACATGCACACGTGTTACAGAGTTCTAGTTCACTCTCTCGAAGAGCACTTTGGCAATGTGGGAATTGATCGTCCCGGGATCGCAGTGGGCAGTGTAGTAGAAGCTCCTCGCGACTGCAAAGAACGTGTCCTTCGCGTCTCTGTCGAGCCCGTGGTTCGAATCCTGGAGCACCAGCTGCACCAGCTCTTGCATGGCCATTTCTGTTTGGACGTTCTCATTCTCACATGCCTTTTGGGTTTGGTGATGAGCCAGGCGACGGCAGATCGTGTTGGTGAGATTGCAGAGATGGTGGTATTGAGGATGAGACGAGAGGTCGTCCGAGAGAGAACTGTTGCCAGCGCCGAGAGCTATCATCTGCACGAGGAGTTCAACCACTCCTTTGTACTTATCTCCTTCCTCTTCATATCCCACCAGCCACTTTTCCCACTACATGATTGTTATGAGCATCCACCCAAAAAAAGACAGTGATCAGGAATTTGTTTCTTGTTTTTTCTTTTTTGGGTTAATTAGTGAGTATAAATTGACTCATTCGTTTTGGGATTCATCTATATGGATTGGATTCGATAGACAAGCGGTTGTCCCAATTTCAACAACGGCCTTTAGAAATATATTTTTATGATATTTATTTCATTTATGATTTAGTACCATATCCGCACCAATTACGACCTATCGTTCTCCATCTATACTACGGAAATATATATATGTTCAAAACTCGAAAGCGATTTCATTTTTTGCATGTTGTGAAGACTTTAAATTGGCTCTTCGAGATTTGAAATTATAATTATATGATAAAATTGTCACTCCATTATAATCATTTGGAAACTTCTACATCATGTCGAATTTGTTAGGGCCAATTTATCGTGTCGATACGGCGTCAACTCTAGCTCTTCTAAATTGAAGCAAATGATATGAATTAGAGGGGAAGGTCATGGTTTCCCTGTCTTTTCTCGTCCTAATGAAATATCATAATGTGGTTTTACATTGTAACAACTATATTCAATCTAATTAGTGGATTATAGGTCTTACCGCGGTACGTAGAGCATGGCCAATGTCTTCACCATGAGCCACCAAGACTTCCCATGAGAGCTGGTCTAGGGTTCCAAGCAGAGCTGCAATGAGCCCTTGTCCTCCCTTGTTGGGAATGGAGCTCCTGCAATATTTTCTTCGCGTTAGAAAAGCTATCTTCATGGTTCGAAAATTAAGAACAGTAACAATCAAAACTTTCTGACCAACCAAAGACAAAAGGTAAGCTCCTAATCCAACACAAACTAGCTCCTGTTTGCTTTCCCCTTTACAGGTTGTACGTGTATTTTCAGATGAAAGGGGCCAAACAAAAGAGAACGAACAGCAAAAAAGTTGTTTGGATTTGAGGAGGACAAGGAATGCGGTCTCTGTTCTTCGGAGAGAGAGAAGACGACAACATAAGCATACTTTTCTGCGAACCCTGCCTGTGCATGTAGGGTTTCTGCGCATGTCCACTTGCTGATTTCTTCCCAGGAATTTCACTATGCAAATCGAGATCATGTTGACCATATGCGGACGTGCAAGTCGGGTTATGCATGTGTGACTTTCGTACCCAACTGATATTTGGGAAACCTACAAGAAATTATTCTTTGGGCCATGGATTCTGATTCTGAGAATTAGCTCCGGCTCATGGCATACATCGGCAAACACGAATCGTGCGCTTGTGCCTGCGCTGGGGCTACTCTTCTGTTAACCAGCAAAAGAGAAACGACAACAATCCAAGTGATCTTACCTCCCGTTTATGTGCTTCTGTTTCTTGGAGAATTGCTGGAACTCGCGAACGAAGGCTCTTCTTTGCTCACGAGAGGTTCCCTCTCCCTCCAAGTACGAGGCGATCGCATCCACCAACACACTCGTTTTGGCCCATGCGAGCCTCTCTCTCGCCCGTTCCGGTTCGTAAATGCTTGCTGCTGCCGTAAAATAAGAGTAAAGAAGAGTCTTCCCACTTGTCCCAAAGTCCACGAGTTTGCTCTCGCAATACCACCTGTGAATTGCAGACTTGAATTAGCAAATTCAATTACTGTATTTTTGCACCCTTTTGAATATGATGAAATTACCTCTGAAAATTGTCCCACTCCGAGAGGTGCAAAGCTTGGCAACTGTTGTAATCCAGCTTTGCGAGCTCGAGATAGACATTGTTGTTAACGTACCCCATCCTGCCATTGCATACAGGAAGAATTAAGCAAGATTTGTTGATTGTGTTTGTATGCGGGGGATTACTTGTCGACCCTTTTGCAAGTTTAATAGTTGATTATAATTTGACCATTCCTTATATATATATATATATCTTTCTTCTCGAAAAAGGAGTGAAAATTAGAACTAATAAGGGCCATGAAAAAGAAAATAAAACGAAAGAGAGAAATAGAGAAGAACCTGTAGAGAGTCTTGCCAATCCAAATGTCGTCTTCGCCGCCATACTGGTCTATGAAAAATCTTGTCTCCACACGAGGTAAGCTTGCATACCATGGAACATCCAGAGCGTACCCAACCTTTAAAACAAGATTCTATGTATTTATTTTCTGACAATAGCACTTCTAGTATCTCAATAATCGGATTTATATAACAGCTAGTAATTGCATGCCAATGTAACGTATATAGAATCCCGAAAATCGAACCAAGCACGGCAGAGAAATACCCTAACAAAGTTCAAAGAGTAATGTACATACCTCGCCAGGTAAGTCCTTGGTTATGATCCACTTATCAACTAGCTCGTTAGCTTCTTGTTTCCGTCTCAAAAACTCCACCGCATGTCTGTTCGCGTCCTCGAGGATCTTCTCTCCCGGAAAGATCAACTCAGAGGCCCTATAGAGATTGAACATTCCGGTGACCGCCTCCGTCGACTGCCCCTCGAAGCTTGAGAAAACATTCCCTCTCTTAAATCGTTCAAACACATCTGAAGACACCCAATGCAGTATAAACATAATTACTTCCACCAAGTATTGAATCAAGAAAATCAAAAAAGAAAAGGAAGCCAAGAAGGAGCTGTCAAGTACCAGCAGACACTTCATGGCCATGGAGTCTCAAGAGCCTGAATCCCATGGCAGTGTCATCAATATCAGTGATTCTTGAATTCCTTGCCCAGCAGATCCCTTTATCACTCCAATATCTGATACAATATTTGTCATATATATTGAGCAGGGTTTCGTTACGCAAATTAGCTATCTGAATCTGACATAATTAACTCGAGAATTTGCGGCTCGATGCTTAGCTCCAAAGCTCGACCAAGCTTTGATCAAGCCTGATTTTTCTTATCTTGGATTTTGGAAGTGTAACAAAAACTTCAGTAATTAAATCCAGCATTTTTTCCTGACCTTCAGACATGTCTTGAATACTTAACAACTACTAATATTTAATTTACAGTTCAACTAAATGAGTTGAGTCTCTTGTGTTTAAGTAGATCGAATACTCACGGAACATATCCGACATAATATAAGAAGATCCCGTTTAGGGTTTTTCTTACCTGTAAACGTAGCTCACGCAATCTTTGATCTCATCCTCGAAGTACCTAGAGATTCCGAGTCGCTGCAAACGGTCAACGGCCCACAGATGTTCGAACAAGTCAACCGGATACACGTTCGGAACTAAACAAAGTTTAGAACAAAAAAGAAAAATCACTTTTTAAAGTTCATAGCTCAATGATATCAGCAACTTGAAAGTGCTATAATCAAGTGTTTTTACTACCTGTAGATCACATGCATCAAGTGAAATTTATAATAGTAACATATATACTCGACCTTCTCTTTTTATTAATGTATCAATTAATGAGATCACCTCCTAACCAAGTGTCAAGTGCCGACAATAATTAATAATTGCCAAAGAAAAGTGACGTTGGTACTCCGCTTTTCTATTGTTAGGCTATTTAAATATCAAATCATGTTTTCATTTAATAGTTTAAACCTTTAAAACAGCTGGCCGTGATATGATAAAATTTTACATGGTATCAAAATAGAAAGTCGCGAGTTCAAATTTTTCCAAATCTCTTATTGACCTCCCTAAATATATTTAATAGTTCAACTTTTAAAATAGTATATCAAAACTCAAGCTATTAGATAAATGGGTGGTTCAACATTTAAATATTCTGACACTATGTAGAGGCTACGATAAATAAAATAAAAACATAACAACAAGAAAAGGGTAGATAGAGAAAGTTAACTCCTACTAATTGGGAAAGTTGCTTACCTCCTCCATTGAATCTTTGGACAGCTCTGCTTAAATAATTCAAGCAATTCGTATCCTTGGTTTCCATGAGTGCAAATGCAGTGGCGGAGGGAGAGAACAAGAACGACCCATCTGCGCTCTGCAATTTCAAAAGCTTTTCCCAATTCAAGCCCTCCATTCCCTCCAAGCTATGGAGTAGAGTTGTGGGCACTTGATGCATTATGTCCTTTGGTATCCTTTTTTTTTTTTTTTTTGGTATCACACAAAAACACAAACACAATCATTACCCCCAACATGTACTAAAGCTAAATCAAAATGGGTCATTTTGCTTTGAGGGGAATAGTGATTTTTTTATTAGATAAGGTGTCCTCACTTTTTCATACACTATCTACCATAGTAAAGTGAGAGAAAAGCTAGAGACAACTATGATTAGTAGAATCTTTGAGCTCCATATATATTTTGTATTAAATTCCTTACTTGTTGAGCTTCAGATTCCTTTTCTCGTATATCTCTTGCAAGATGGGAGAGTCGTCGCATATCTCAATCTCCAATTTCCGAGCGGTCTCGATGAGTGAAGGAAAAGCAACTTCGAACCCAATGGGCATGTGCTCGGAGTTTTCCTCTCCAAGTTTAGATATGTTGTCCTTGAAGAATGACATTCCTGTTAAAATCACCAAAAGAATGAAAGTTAATAGGTATCTCAAGATGAGGAAAAAAAAAACATTTATTTCTGTCATTTCAAGATGTGAAAGAATTGCCAAGAACAAAATATGGTAAGGCGAACCTTTTTCGCATTTGTCAGGATGAATCTTCCAGTACTTTAGAGCTACGACGCAAGCCAAGGTGTTGATGATTCGATCATGGGGGAAGAAGATGAGATCGTCGCCCCAAGAACCGTCAGGAAGTTGATTGTCCGCGATCCACCGTAGAGCTTCTGGGAATTGAGGGTTACCACTCCCACCGACGTGCTCGACAAGAGCAACCCAAGCCGTGTCGTAGGCTGATACACTTATTTCTCCATCGCTCATCGACCACAACATCGACTTGGTTGCTTCGATACGTTCCTCAATCTCACTCGATGGATAAGCAACCTTCGCGAAGAAATAAATGTGGAACACATCATGCGACATGATATCTATCTAGCATGCTAAAATTAGTCTTAAAAAGTTAAGAAAAAGATGATATCAGATTCAACGCACGTTATCATGTCAGAATGTCACTCGATGTAAGTGCGTGAGAACGGAAAGCTACAATTATTTTCTCCCAAATTCACATCAGAATTGACTGGAGACGAATTTTTTTGTAGCTGTGGACAATGGCGAGAGAAACAACGAAACAAAGCATTACCTTAACAACTTCAACTCCTAAGTCATCCTCCACAATCTCTTGCCACTTGATAATTGGCAGACCATTTTGCAGCACGTCATATTCTGCGCACGACAGTCCCACGTCAAGCCCCAAGAAGGTCCCACAAACTCCATGCTTTCATTACAGATGTCTTCATATAATTACCAGTTTCTTTTATATCGTAGCACACCGGCATTATTAATTAGGTCGACAGCATAATCGTAGGAAGGCATGATGGACAGTACCTTCGGTGAGAGGTTTGGAAATGGCGCTACACCTGGGGCGGATGTCGAAGCGGAGTCGCCTGTCGTTATCCCCGGACGTCCAAACACCTGCAATGTTTTCTAGCTTTCGATGGATTAGTTGTGGTGTTGTTGTCCATTTTCCTGATTCGTTTGTATTTATTTACAACTTTCTGTATAAACCAAACACGAGGGTTCAAGAAGATGGACAAGGGTTAGAAAGCAGAGGCCGTTTCGACAATGACAGGTTATTATATGTTCTGGAAGAATATTATTATGAAAGTATTAATCCTTTCATCCTAGAGAGACATAGTTAAATAGAAAAAAAAGAAGAAAAAGTATACAGTAAAGCAGTTCTCAGAATAGAGGGGATGACCGTCTAATTAACAAAAATAAAGTATGAGCCTACGAGGAGATAATAGGAGGTGAATATGGCATGAAGTTGAAAAGGAAAAGAAAAGTTGGTGGCGTGTGTAAAAAGTAGGAAAGAACCGGAGACGAGGGGGGGCTGTCTGAAACTATTACCTAACCTCACCCTCAGTGTTCCCGCATGATCTAACCTTTTGCATATATACCCAGAAATACATCTCTCTCTCTCTCTCTTCTCTCTCTCTCTCTCTCTCTCCAGAAGAATTAATGTAAGATAAAAGGAGGAGAGTCGATGGACAGAGATGCCTTCTCTTTTACGAAAACCAATGTTGAGCAGCAAAAGGGTCGCCTCATCAGAAGCACGCATGGCTCAACATATCGACAACCTCACACACAAGAAGAAGAAGAAGAAGAGGAGGAGGAGGAGGAGGAGGAGAACGCCGACGACCGACTTACCCGGAAGATGGGAAAGCTTGGCGGTGGAACATCGACATCGAGCGAGATCAGAGGGAGAGCGACATGTTGCAGGAGGAGAGGGAGCGGAGAGAGAGAGGAAGCTATGAGAGGACATGTTCATGTGATGGCAACGTTATCGTTATAAGTTGGTGTCGTTGCGAGTGCTGTTGTTGTTTGATGGAATGGAAGGTATAGAAAGGGAGAAGGGGCCAAGGGAAGGGTTTAAATGGGGGGGCGAGACGGAAGGATGAGGACAGAAACGGCTTCCCCACAGATTCCCTCTACTACCTGAATGGTATCCTATCCTCCTCCCCAGGGGGCACTTCCGTCCTTTCTCTCCCTACATCCAAATTTATGAATATATTGTCATGTAGAATCTAGAAATAAATCACCATGGACAAGTTTTCAGCACAATCATTTGTTTATAAATTTTCACTTTTGCTGAGCATATCACCTTCAAATCCCATCTCATTAGTTTTCTTATATACATACTCACGATTACATTCTCCAACATGAAACTTTAAAGATGAAATTTAATTTAATCAAAACATTGCATAGAATAAGGATTTTATTTTAAATGCTAGTGAAATCTCATTATTTTGGATTAACAAAAAATTAATATCATCTATAAAGTGTTTATGAAAATATATCAGGATGTCTCATCGTGCATAATAGTTTTAGTGTATTCCTAGACATTTCTATAATTTATTACAAACTATGTGTAAAAATATATTGTCAATAATAAGGAAAAAAAGATAAATACTTTAATACAGTTAGTAAAAAGTCTTGATACGTATTTTAGACTAATGAAATTAAAAAAAAAAATCACCAAGAAAGTGAGCTTTTGAGATAAGAGAATGAAAGAATAGATAAGCGAGCAATGATGAAAAACGAACTTTTAAGTTTTTTACTATATCAAAGAATTTATCTTTTTTCTTTGCTATTGGCGAGATGCTTTTACCCAAAGCATGTAAAATGTTATAGGAATATTTAGGAATACACTTAATTTTTCTTACACTAAAATACAAAGCATGTGAAATGATTAATTATGGCAACTAGATCATAAATAGAAATAGAAAATATAGAAAAAAAAAGAAGAAGAAGAGGGAACAGGGCCATCACTTTACAATTGAATGATTGAGGGCTATTCTATCTTTTCAGTCCAAATGTGGTGGATTTAGTTATATGGGGAGTGAAAATAGCGTCGCCTTGAAATTGTTATTACTATAAATTATTTGCAATTTACTTTTGCGAGGATTTATCTTGTTTTTGGCTTATATTTTGTACATTGGGGTGCCGAAAAGAGTAATCACACGGGAAGAGTTCAGAAAATCAAGAGTACAAAGAGTTTAGCTTTCATTGCATGAGTAGGTCGATATAAATCCTCTGTTTTTATTCTATATTTGTCCCAAAAATAGTTCTATTTTCAGCGTACGACACTATTTAAGAGAATTAGGAAAGGCGATTTAATAAGGTAAGTAAGCTATGCAATCTATTTCCAACTCATTTTACGACATTTTATAGTAATGGATCTGTATGATGCGTTAATTCATAAATATATGATTATTTAGATCAATGGTTATGAAAGTGACTAGCGTAAACTATATAATATACAAGCTGTGTACCAAAAAATAATCTCATAAATTAGGTAGAGGCTGCACATATCTCCAGAAGTCCAAAGGAGGCCACCAAAGCCCACTGGGCATGCCTCGCGGCCTCCCACTTAGAAGGAGGGAAATTCAAGGATTGGGCCATGCCCCTTCCTGTCTTTTCACTCTTGAAATCCAAGCATGTTTGCATTTTTTATTTATTAATTATATAGGTCAAGCCTGTTTTCTTTGTGATATGTATATTATAAGTCCTAAAATTTATTGTGAAGGTGCAATTGAATCCTAAAATCTTCAGAAAGTACAATTCAGTCCTGAAACTTGTTAAATTGGTTCAATCAAGTTATTTCGTTAAAATATTCAAAAAGTACAATCCAGTCCTGAAACTTGTTAAATTGGTTTCATCAAGTCATTTCGTTAACACCGTCAATTTGATTAACGAAAAATGTTGACAGAACATTTTTAAATTAATTTCTCTCTCCTATTTATATTTTTTTTTATTAATTTTTATACAAATCTTATCTAAATTATATTGAAAACTAAAAAAAAAGATAAAAGTTAATTTTAAAAAATAAAATTGAAAAAAAGAGGGTTGGGCTAGGCTGCAGGTGGGGCACCGCCGCCGCCGTCGCCCATCGCCAGAGGTTTTATTTATTTATTTAAGTTTTGTTTATTGAAATATATATCGTCATATCGTTCAAGCCAAATGAAAGACTCTATGAACAATTGAGCTGCAACATTTTTGGTTGGATGTTGCTCTAAAATAAGAAGAACAATGATATTTAGGAACTAATAGAAAAGGTCAAGTAAATATCCTGCGAATGAATAATATATACCGTGGACTTTCAATTAGCGTTTTATGATTTGATAATGTAGACAACCACAAAAATTCTTTTATTTACACTGTGAAGTACAAATCAGTCTCTCTTCCCCATGGTTAATGTATTTGGGGTGGCGAAATTTTCAGCTTGCAAATCAAAAGTCACACGTTACAATTTGTTTGTATAAGTGTCTTTTATATCCCTTTATTTTTGTCTTGGTTTTTCTTTTAATTAAAAAAAAATCCCAATTGACGAGCTGGCAAACCCAGCCTTGCCAGCCCGCCAAGGGGGATTCACAATTTTCTTAGGAAATCAAACAGATAATTCGTTCGATTTCCTTGAGAAAATATGTGGTGGAGGCAGCACCGCACACATTTGCACTTAATTACAACTAAAGAACAAAACATCGTAAATTAAAAATCTAGGCTTTGGCACCTTTTGAATTGGAATCTGAATAGATGTAGTAAAACACTTGTGCAATGTCATAAATGTAAAATCCGCATTGTACCGTGTTCTATGTTTGACTCCGACGATTTGTAATATATCGATATTAAAATGGTGGAAATCCAACCCACATTAAACAAAGTACTATAGGTTGTTGATTGAGAAATTAATCTTTTTGTTTTTGTAGAAACCCCACATAGTTTCTCTCACTCTTTTTTTTTAAATTCTTTTTCGTACGAAGAGTATAAAGTAGAATCCTGCTTATATAAGTTGTCTTTTCTTTCTCTTTGTTATTCTGGACTTAATTTTTTGGGGCCAACTATATCTTTTTATTATTATTATTTTATTTCATTTAAACTTTGCCACTCTGAAAGTCCCATCAAGAGTGGAATATTTTAGCAAGAACGTTAAATTCGAAACATAATTTCCCTGCAAGACTGGAATGAACATGTTTATTGAGAGCCAGCTCTTCACTGAATCACCCCTCTTCTGAGCAAGTCAAGAACGACAAAACCCCGTGGAGATTCCAATTGCACCGGGCGAGCGGGATGAGCGTCGAGCTCCTTGTGCGGATGGTGGTTGCATCTGTCCACCCGAATTCCGTAGACGAACATCAAAACTGAAATTAAGTATAGAGATTGTGTTATAGCTACAAGACAGGCATGTCCGGTGCACGCGCGATTGATCGCTATGTATTCGCTCGAGCAATCTTGAAACCACTCGATGGTCATTAGATCGATAGGAACTTGTGGGGTTCCCTTGGCCATTAGTCAGCCTATTTGGTTGACGACCGTCGAATTAAATTATAGGCGTCAAATCATCTAACTAAAAAAAATAGGAAAATAGAAAAGTCATATTAACTTAAGCAAACATAGCACGCATCGACACTATACATTTCTTCTTCTTTTTGTTCTTTAAGTGGCTTTATTCACCCTTGGTCCAATGGTTACTGGTTAGTGAGAGAGCAAGTCGCGTCAGGGCTCTCAAATCAACGGCGTATGAAACCGCCTACCTAAAGTTTTCCTTTTTTTTTTTTACCTCGGCGGTGTATGCTCTGATTTTTTTTCCCTCATTAATTAACACTAATTGTCACGTGGATGATGACTAATCTGGCAAATGATTTCGGTCGAACCACTAACATGGTGTGTCGAATCCTCAAGGTGACGGGGAAAGCTGCTAGATCTGGTAAGGAGCATCTCAAATGGAATCGGGCATTGTTAAATTTGATTAATAAAAGGTCATAAGCCAACTAAAGCAAATGACGCAAGAGCAACGTCAGCAAGCTCCGATTGTTTTGTTCCGACATGGAATCCCAGCAACCTCCACCACCTTGATGCCTCCTCGGGGTATTTGTTTAATCTTTTCTTTCTTTGGTTGGTTGTCCTCGTGTGCGTAAGACCAGCTTCCTCGTCGTCGGGAAGATGAAATAAAACAAAATGTGGGATATTTAGATGCTCTCAAAGCATCATATATAAACAACATATAAGTCCCCCATAGACAAGCGATGTGGCATACTTTCCTTTAGCGTCCCCTCTCACATGAAAGGCAAATTAGGAACGATACGTAGAATTCGACGAACAAGGACTGCACATGTAAAACGAATTGGGGCAGAACCTGAATTTGTTACGCTGTTACAATATTAAATCTAAAAACTTAAGTTAATAGGTGAATGAAGACCACATTTGTAAAGAGTTTATAGATCCCGTAGACAATATGAGATATTTTAGGACATTCGGTACATGTCTATGGAACCCAACAAAGGAGCAATAGTCGCAGCTCGCATGCATTGGCTTAGACTAGCGGGGAGTACACGATATCCCTTGGTGAAGTTAGTCTACCTCATTCACAGTACATTTCCATATTATAATTATGTTTTCAAGTAATTAAACTAGAACATCTTGATTGTCATGAGTGCGTTGGGTCTTAACAGGTCGGTAATGTTGAGAGCATACAGAAACTCGATATCTTCACCTTTGATGATCATCAAGAGCTTAAGAGACATATCTTCACTCGAAAACTCAATGTATGCTATCTATTCTCATTACACCACATCCCGACGTGAGATTTCTTATTTCAAACACCCTCGCACATGCACCTTGCCGAGTCTCCCATTCACGTGCAAGCCGCCTAAGCTAGGCCTGCTCTCCCTCAACACCGGCATCCTTATTCCCCATAATTATCTTAAATTAAAAGGCATACATACCAAAGGCGACAACTTACGTTGTTCGCCCTTGGCATCTAGGGTACAGTTCATTTTTCATCACGTTGGCTACCAAAAGCAACAAATTGAATTTGTTGCCTTCGACCACCCTCGGTGATAAAATAAAAGAATCTCAAGGCAACAAAGCAAATGCAACAAACCGTCTAAGATAAATATTTTTGTGATGCCTTTGCCTGAAATGACAAGTCCGTGAGATTTTATCAAATTATTGTCAATTGTTATAAAAACTTAAGCTGTTACGTGAAGACGTGGTTTAATAATTCAATATTCCAACAAAGTTATCTTAGCCCATAGCTTATCAGAGAATCCTAAATACTAGTTAGACTCTCTCTTTCTCTCTTCACTTAGTTCTTGACAATTGCTACTACGCTGAAAGATTCAATCCTAGTCGAACGAATCGAACGTGCGTGGCTCATTTGATTCTCAGCTTAGAAACTGGTTCAGATTGCAATTACCGTTCGTGAGAGATCTTGGCATCTTCCTCTCTCTTTTTTCTTTTTTATGTTTATGTTTATTTTTATTTTTATTTTTATTTTTATTTTTATTTCGAAAAAGGCAGGCATGTGAAGATGACAACCCACATAAACGAAAGGGGAAATTTTTGGCGACTAAGGTATATGCATGATTCCTGGGTTGTTGGGTTCGCAATTTAATCTATAACAAAAGGGCAATAGATTTGCAGTTTCCGGTACCCTGTGATTTTCTTGCTAAGGTCGTCCTCGTTCCACCGCTCAATCGGATCGGTCGCCCTTTACCTGATAAAAGGAAAATAATCTTAGTCATTTTAATAAGAAAAAAATCACCAAAAATTCTGAACTTTCTTTTTTTTGGAGAAAATTACCAAAAAAATCTTAAATCTGTTGCAATTATATCAATTCAATCCTAAATCTTTTGTATTTGTGCCAATTCAGTTTATCCGACTAATTTTGGCCAGTTGACCAATGATGATATGGACAATTTTAAATAATATTTTTATTTTTTGATTTTTCCTTTTCCTTTTCCTTTTTTTTTCTTTCTTCCTTCCTTCTTCCCCAAGCCGATCACTGGAACTCGATGACCGATTAGAGGCAAGGGTCGGTGAGGTCACCCCCACCGAATCCTAGTGAGAGTGACCTCGCCAAGGGCAAGCAAGGCTCGACCTTCTTACGTAGTATGATTGGCACTAATGTGAACATTTTTATTTTCATCTTAAAAATTTTTCTTCTTATTTTCTTTCTTTTCTTTTCTTTTCTTTTCTTTTCTTTTTTCCTTCTTTCTCTGGCTAGTCGCCAGCTAGAGGCGAGGGCTAGGGCGAGCCTTGCCCAACCACTAGCGAGGTTGACCTTGCCCAACGACGATGAGGTTGACCTTGCCAGCCCTTCCGTTGGCCAATTGTATATATGAGTCGCAGTAGTTTATGCGAAAATAATTTCGGAACCCATTATACTTATTCATTGTTCACTATGTGTCAGCAGAAGTTCTTTAATATGTTTTCCAATTTTTATTCAAGATATTGTTAGTTATGTTAGAATTTAGTAGCAGAGGATTGGGGGTCTTGAACAGAGAGCTAGAGGAGAAGGGTAATTAGTAGGTAATTAAATGAAAACTAATCAGAACGGCAAAGTAAAATCGTAAATTTCGAGGGTAGCTTAGCTTATCTGTAGTAACCATTACACATACCACACCCTCCAGTTCTCTTAAGCTTTACGAGTTTCTACGGGCTTAAGGATGATGGAAATTCTTGATTATTAGAGTGTGGCCCAATGTCCAGACACTACAATCACGAAGCCCATCATGCTTGAGAAGATGGAAGTGCAAGCACTTCTAAAATCGATATATCATAGTAAAATCAAAGGCGAAGCTATTTTGATATAGCGAAGACGGTGGATACTATTAATATAGAATCGAAGTAAATTAAAAGAAAAAATGAGCATAAACTTTCATATATTCAAGCTTGCGCAAGAATAGAGAAACTCTCTCAATTTCCTTGTGAATAATCTTAAGAAACAGCAACTCTTTGTAATGCCAAGTCCCTAGGAAGACTCATGATTAACGAATTAACATTATATATAATATTATATATGCTTCCACCTAATTACAAAAACTTTTAGTTGGACTTATAATATGGTATTAGAATCAAGTCCCGACCTAGGTTTATTTTGCATGTGTGGCTCCATGTTCGTGAATTCTGTGTGCCGTTCTCAGTCCATCTGCACATGAAAAGCGGTGTTAAAATATCATCTCTTAGATACAGAATTTCAATGGGCTTTATATGTATATAAATATAATCTCCCTCTGTCTAAGAGTTCTAAATTTAAGGTTGAATTTCTTTAAGGAGAAGAATAACTACAGGGGCTTGGTGCAATAAATAGGCCCAAAGTAGAACACAACCACAAAACCCGTGAGTTGATGAACAATAAATGGGCATCGTAACTCTACCCTGAGACACCAGCTAAACAACTCGTGAATTCCTAAAAAATCATGAACAAACAAGTGAAAAGTTGTTTTAAATCTAACAAGTGTATCCACTAAGCACACTCTGCAAATGCTGCATGTAGACTTTCTTATTCCTGCAAGGACACAAAGTCTCAGGTGGTAAAAGATATGGACTTGCTGTGGATGACTATTCCAGACTTACTAGTGTATTGTTCTTAGCTCATAAGAAGGATGCATTTCAAGCTTTTACAAAGCTTTGTGAAAAGAATTCGAAATGAAAGGGAACCGTTGATTTCTTGCGTAACCAATGATTTTGCATCTTATTGTGACAAGCACGGCATTGAGCATAACTTTTCAGCTCCATATACACCACAACACAATGGTGTAGCTGAAAGGGAAAACGGGACTTTGCAAGATACAATTCGAGCTATGCTACTCGAGAGCGGGATTCCAAAGCATTTTTTACATATGCGATCGTGTACATATGCGACGTTTTGTTAACAAAACCCTTGATGATATTTACAAGGGAAGGAAACCATGCATATCATTTTCATATGTTTGGATGCAAGTGTTTTCATACTGAAAATTGTTAGTGATCAAGTCGATAAGTTTGATTCTTGATCAGATGGGGCTATATTTTTTGGGTAACTTCTTAAATAGTATAGCTTACAGATGTACAACAAGAACACTCCGACAATGGAAGGATCCATTCACGTGATGTTCGATGATAGTATAATCAAAGATACAGTAGTAGAAGGAGATGCAGCTGCACAAGATATATCTGCAAAAGCACCAAAATCTGCACCTGCAGAAGAACAAGCTGCTACAAAACAAAACGACTTGTGGAAAGAAATCAGATTAAAATCAAATTATCCTAAAGAACTTGTGATTGGAAATGAGAAAGAAGGTGTCAAAACGAGATCATCACTAACGGAGATGATGAGCCACTTTGCATTCAT
The DNA here is from genome assembly GCA_001662345.2 of Metrosideros polymorpha var. glaberrima. Classification (NCBI taxonomy): domain Eukaryota; kingdom Viridiplantae; phylum Streptophyta; class Magnoliopsida; order Myrtales; family Myrtaceae; genus Metrosideros; species Metrosideros polymorpha. The sequence continues at coordinate 10,036,825 of BCNH02000008.1, read as the reverse complement.
ATCTCAATTTGAACCCCAAAGACGTTGGCGATGCTCTCACTGACGTTGAACTGTTCATGACCATGCAAGAAGAGCTAAATCAATTTGAAAGGAATCAAGTGTGAAAATTGGTATCGAGATTGGTATAAAATGGGTATTTAGAAACAAGCCTAATGGGGAAAGTAATGTTACTAGAAACGAAGCTAGACTAGTTGCTTAAGGCTACTGCAGGAGGAAGGTATTGATTTCGAAGAAACAATTGCTCTTGTTGCTAGACTAGAAGCAATTAGGCTATTGCTTTTTCCTAATGGATGGATGTACAAAGTGCATTTTTAAATGGTTTCTTCAAAGATGAGGTACACGTCGAACTACCTCGTGCTTTTAAGGACAAAATTTTCTGACCACGTGTTTAAGCTTTCAAAAGCACTATATGGGTTGAAACAAGCTTGTAGAGCCTCGTATGAAAGGCTTAGCTCTTTTCTTCAACAAGAAGGATTTACTCGTGGAAAGGTTGATACAACCTTGTTCATTAGACATGTAGAAGATAGCATCCTCCTTGACTAATATATGTTGATTACATAATATTTGGTTCTACTGACGAAGAGTTGTGCAAGAGCTTTGCTTAGATAATGCAGGGGAATTTGAATTGAGTATAATGGGAGAATTGACTTTTCTCCTTCTACTTCAAATCAAGCAAACTAAGATAGTACCTTTATGCATCATGTGAGATTTTGTGGAACCACTGTCGACTGTTCTAAAAGTTTAAGTTATTAGATGAACGAGTGATTTTAATATTTAATTACTCTAATACTCCCCATCACGCTTAATCTTGTCTTTTTTGCTTACTAAGTGTGGAAATATTTAATTGGAGAGGTAAATGGGGTTTTGAAAGATTTGAACTTATGATCTCTAGATTTGATACCATGTAAGATTTTGTGAGACCACTGTTAATTATTCTAAAAACTTAAGCTGTTAAATGAAGGCGTGGTTTTAATATTTAATTACTCTCATACATCAAGAGAAGCACGTCAAGCAAATACCAAAGGAGTTTGGTTTGGAATTTACCGAAATGTAGATACGCTAATGTGTACCTCAACAATGCTTGACAAAGATGAATCGGCAAAAAGATTATGCAGGCTGTGAAGTAAAGAGGAGTACCACTCGAACTTGTCAATTTTGGGGGAGAATGCCTATTTCTAGGTATCCCAAAAGGCAAATAGCAGAAGCATATTGCTGAAATTTTCTTGATGGAACAGCAACCGGAAGATTATCGCCTTAAGTCTACAAACATCCCCATTAAGTGCTATTATACAAGTGCTATAAGTCCGAGTAAGAATCTCGTGAAACATTCTAGGCTAAGCATATAGAAATAAGGACAAAAGGACTTCAAAAGTGCCAAAAGTGGTGTACGGAGATCACTTTAGTGCCAAAACTTTTCGCCAGCTGAGTTAAGTGCCAAAGTCGGAGAAAAACAATCACTTAAGTGTTATATTGG
>BCNH02000008.1:10003457-10035189 GCA_001662345.2 Metrosideros polymorpha var. glaberrima | reverse complement strand
TGAAGCAGCGGTGAGGGCCGTGCAAGCCCTTGTTGTTGCCGCCCCGCCATCATCAGCAATGGCCGACGAGGGTGGGGGATGGCTGGCGGGGGTCACCAAGCCTAGGCTCGTGGCCGACGACCCCCGCTAACTGCAAGCCAGGCCCGCTGGGCAAGGGAAAGTATTTGTTAAAAACCACAAATTCAAATATGCAATTAGGATATTTTGTTATCCACTAATTTATAGGATGTGTTAAAACTCGCTAATTGAAATTTGCAAAAATAACAAGATGTGTTATCCACTAATTCCTATTAACTAGAACAAATATCGGTAAAAAGTTAAAAATCCCTAAATTAGCAACAACAAAACATAACTACCCAGCAGTTATGCCTTCGTGTCCATTTTTCCCGGTCAATGACTTTGTCGATCACCTTCTCAAGTCTTGATAAAGGTTCTTGTCGATAATTGATGTAGTCAATGACTTCCTTAGCGAGTTGTTGGTTCCCTTCAAGTTGTCGATTGTTTAGTTCATTGTTGACCAAACTCTGCTCTTATCGACTAAGTCCGATACTTGTCAATAATAACCAAAAAGTTGGTCATTTTTGGGTGTCAACAAGTTTACTCTCTCGAAGAGCACTTTGGCAATGTGGGAATTGATCGTCCCGGGATCGCAGTGGGCAGTGTAGTAGAAGCTCCTCGCGACTGCAAAGAACGTGTCCTTCGCGTCTCTGTCGAGCCCGTGGGTCGAGTCCTGGAGCACCAGCTGCACCAGCTCTTGCATGGCCATTTCTGTTTGGACGTTCTCGTTCTCACATGCCTTTTGGGTTTGGTGATGAGCCAGGCGACGGCAGATCGTGTTGGTGAGATTGCAGAGATGGTGGTATTGACGATGAGACGAGAGGTCGTCCGAGAGAGAACTGTTGCCAGCGCCGAGAGCTATCATCTGCACGAGGAGTTCAACCAGTCCTTTGTACTTATCTCCTTCCTCTTCATATCCCACCAGCCACTTTTCTCACTACATGATTGTCATAAACATTAAAAAAAAAAAGACAACGAAATTACGAATTCATCTCTTGTTTTGTTGGTAAGTTAGTGAATATGAATGGAATAATGATATAAATGGTCATTGAACTTTGATTCAATATGTAATGTGGTCTCTGAACTTTTAATTTGCTCAATGTAATCCATGAACTTTAGCCCAATGTGCAATGTAGTTCCTGAACTTTTAGTATATGTTCAATGTAGTCCTTGAAATATATGAAAATGTTCTATGTTGTCTTTTCATTAATTCAATATCAGAGATAACATTGAATATTTTCATATAGTCAATGACTAAATTGAATATGTACCAAAAGTTCAGGGATCACATTAAACAAATTAAAAGTTCATAGACCATATTACACATTGATTAAAGTTCATGGACCACATTACACATTGAGTTAAAGTTCAATGACCATATTGCATATCGAGCCAAAATTCATGGACCATTTATGTCATTTTCTCGATATGAATTGACTTGTTCATTTTAAGATGCATATCTATGGATTGGACTCAAAAGATAAGTTGTCGTTCTAAAAAATTTTAAGATGGCATTCAGAAAACACTTGCTAATATACTTCCCAAACAATTTGTGTGAATTAAACTTAAAGCGTGTTGTGCGTGCATACACAAATAGAAACAAATGATTGGTAATTAGAGGGGTAGTTCTTAATTTTCCTTTTTTTCTCTTTCTCTAACCAAATATCATAATGTGGTTTTGTATTTTAGCTACTATATTCAATTTCACTAGTATATTACAGGTCTCACCGCAGCACGTCGAGGATGGCTAATGTCTTTACCACGAGCCACCAACACTTCCGTTGAGAGCTGGTCTAGGGTTCCGAGCAGAGTTGCAATTAGCCCTTCTCTGCCCTCGTCCGGAACGGAGCTCCTGCAATATTCTTTTTTTCCGACATGAGAAAGGTACCTTCATAATTCGTCAACCCAAAAAAGAGAAAAATGACAATGATCCAAGTGATTTTACCTCCCACTTATGTGCTTCTGTTTCTTGGAGAATTTTTTAGACTTGCCAACAAATGGCGCGTTTGGTAACACTCTAGAAATTCTAATTCTGCTCCAGAAGCATTTCTAGAGTAGAAATGCATTTGGTAAAGAATTACTTCTGGAGCAAAATTGTGTTTGGTAAAAAAAGTACAAATTTCTACTTCAAAAGTGATTTTCTCTTCTCCTCCAGAAGTGATTTTTGCTCTCCCACAGCAAGGGCAAAGGCGATAGCCCTTGCGGCCACCGGTCGTAGCCTGTCGCCCGCCGAAGTAAAATAAAAATACGTTTGGTAATACTCCAGAAATGCATTTCTCATTTTGGAGCAGAATCACTTCTGAATTCTGGCCAAAAGTTGAATTCAAGAGTAGAATGGTTACCAAACGTGCCCAAAGGCTCTTCTTTGCTCACGAGAAGTTCCCTCTCCCTCAAAATACAAGGCGATTGCATCCACCAACACACTCGTTTTGGCCTATGTGAGTCTCTCGCTTGCCCATTCCGGTTCGTAAATGCTTGCTACCGTCGTAAAATAGGAATGAAGAAAAGTCTTCCCACTTGTCACGACCTAAATTTCAAAAAAATCTAGATTAATAGATTACTAAATTAATTAATTGAATTAACTAACCTAGTTCGAGTTCTCCCAAATTCTACCAAATCGCGACTTAGATTTAAGTTGTTAAACATGCAAAATGTTCAAATTGGAGCTACCACTAATCGATTTCGTAGTAGGCCGATTAGACATCTAAATAAAGTATCGAGAGAAAATACTTTATTTCTACGAACTAGAAATTATGGATTCGGAGACTTGATTACGCTAGAATTAATTCTAACGCCCTTTCGGTACCGATTTCATTTCATGAAAAATGTTTGGCATGCAGCTTGGATTATTTTTTGGGCTAAAGTCCTAATATATGAAAATGATCATGCGGGTACACAAACAATTAAAAATAAGCACCCAATAAATCAAAGCAATAAATAAATTGCAAAGTGAAGGTGAGAACATATCTAGACGTCGCAACCTAATCCTTAACGCTTATCTAAAGCGTAAGACTTAAAATGATGCAATTATTTTTTTGGGTTTTCACTTGTTTAATGGAAATGAAATGAAATGCAATTTTATACTAGAATGACATGCATTTAATAATCTAATTCTAATGACGTACCTATTAAATGTCACATATTATGGTCCTAAACTTGCCTCGACTAAATGATGGGTAAACAATGTCATGCAACTATACTAAATGTCATGCATTTAATCAAATGTCTTTAATATGTGATTTATGACATGCAATTAACTATTTAATGAATTAATCTACCATGCAAACATGAGGCTTAACTAAAGTGGCATGCATGTCTAAGCTAGATGACTTCATTATATGACATGAAAAAACGACATGAGATTAAATAATCCTAAGATGTAAAATTACGTGAAGAATTAATTAAATTAACCTAGCATGATATTATGCACTTAAACATGGTACTAACATGAACCTAGACGGGATTCTAAATGCATGTACCTAGACTAGATGATGTACCAGCCAACCAATGCGTGTAGGAGAATCAATCTAACGACAGAAAAACAAGAAGGAATTCTAGAGAGAGAGAGAGAGAGAGAGAGAGAAAACACAGTGGTACTATTAATCGAAAGAAGATGAAGATGAACAGTAACATGGAAAAATTTATAATAAAAAAAGATAGAAAATTAAGCAAAATAGAGTTGTTTTGTCTAAATTTGTTCACTTCAGATTGCAGGTGCCACATTAGACGGCCAATGATAACTAGACACTACGTCAGCGGCTTGATCGAGAAATTGTCTAAAACTTTAAGACTACATTAACCAAATTAAAAAGTTTAGGATTGAAACGACGGTTGGTTTAGGCCTTTTGGTGTTACTTTCCAAAGAGAGGGTTGATACTGAGCAGCAATGCGGAGCGGCAAATCAATACCGTGACTTGGCTGCAAACTCGAGCCAAGGTAGAGATTTATAAACTTTATTTGGAGTTTGGGCAAACGACTCGAGCAAGGATGGAAGCCCCAGAGATGTGCATAGGCCCCATGAGGAGCTTGGCAAGGCGTCCGAGATAAAGTAGAAGATGGAAAATGGAGGCCTGCTAGGTTCCCGACCGACGTGGGGCGCATGGCCAGGTGCCTTAGCCATTGGCCAACCACCCGAGAGACATAGTAGCAAGCCACCCGGGCCATCCATAGTATGTTTTTTGGCATTTCTAGAGCGCTACGCGGGCGCCGAGGGTACTTGGGGCGGGCACTCCAGCTGTCATCCCGAGGTTCGATCTGTGGACTAAAACCTTGTTTTAAAGAGAGGAAAGAGAGAGAGCTTCGTAAGGAAGAACGCTTGAGAGATCGAGTTAAACACTAGGTAAGATTGATTGGGTGTAACTCAAGGCTTGGGTATGGAAGCTTTTTGAGTTCAAACTTGTGATCTCTATAATTCATAGTGGATTCCTCACCGCAGCTCTCTCTGTAGATAATTCTAGACAATTGGATTGAATCATGTAAATCCCAATTTGTTATTTTATTCAGGAAAAAAACCCACAAAAAACCTCAAACTATGTTTAGTGTGATATATTTATCTTGAACTTTTTTTGTGACATCAAAAACCTCAAACTATGTTTCTCGTGACATAAAAAACCTCAAAATTATACATATGTGACACATTTACTCTCCGTCAAGATTTTGTTAAATGATTTTCCAACCAAAACAACATCATTTTTATTTCACTTAACCATTAAACATTGAGAATATAGAATTTTAATGGGTTTTATATGCGTACAGTGTCCCTCCTCCTAAAAGTTTTTAATTTTAAGGTTAAACTTGTTAAAAGATGAATAATAGTAAAGGGGCTGGAAACAATAGATACGCCCAAAGTAGAACACCACCACAGAACTCACAAGAACGGTGGATAAACAACTCGGGAACTCCTATTTACAGCTCGCGCTTTGATTTTTTTTGCTAGCCCCGACGGCCTAGAAAATCATCAACAAACAACGTCCCCCATTATGAATATGCTCTAAAATCTCTCAAACTAATCTTGACGGATTAATCTTTTAGTGCACACTGCACAGGTAGTGTAATCCTATTTTATACGCAAATTATCCCCATGCAGAACCCGACTCCTCCGACGACCACCCCGCTGTAAACTAACTGTCGACCCTCGAATAGTCAGTTCTCACACTATGCATACACAGCGCGATAAATCCTCTCCTCAAACTGTAAACCACACCTTTTAAGTGTTTAGGAAAGGTCATCAGCACACTTCTCTCACAAATAAAAATTTCTTCACTCTAAATACAACTTCTCTCGGATAGATTTATCGCTCTTGCTATCTTTTCGAAAGAGCGCTCAAATGGATATTACAAGCTTACAGAAGAGACATATTACAAGCTTACAGAAGAGACGGTCTCAACAACCTCTCAACAATGCTCAAAACTCCCCTATTTTGCCCTGCTAGGTATAAAATCATCTTGGGGCAGAGCAATCCTAATTGATAATTTCCCATAAGATTCGCTGAGGAAGCAAGCCACGTCAGAAAGAAGAGATAAATGGTACGACGCTCCATTTAATGGAGGTCTCGTGTTGAGATGCTTTTTGAAAATTGAGGTTCTTAGATTGAATAAAACAAAAGTTCAAGCACTTGATTGAAAAATGGAACAAAAACTCGAGTACTTGCAGTGTCATTTCCCCTATTTAAAAGGGCTAAGAGATTGAGACGAGTTTTGAGTTTTAATTGGCAAGTACCCGAAACCCGAACTTGACTAATTATGTTACTCAAAAATCATTTACTTCTTAAAATACACTGATTATTCAAGTAGTTATCTCATTGGTTCTTGAATTAATAATATTTACACATTGCCCAACAAACAAAAAATGAATATAAGCGGGATTAAGGTTCTCATAAGTGTGATGGTTTAAAAACCGCACTCGAGTTTGGGACGGGGTTCGGGTTTGGGAGAGGTCAACCTCCCCCAGATCCACCTCACTGCCATGATGCCGTCCCTAGTAAGTTGCTACCCATTACATTCCGCAATGTCATGGAGGCAGTTAATGTTGAGAGTTATGCAAGTGTTTGAAGATCTTATGTAGGTCGAAGACTATCTTGGATGAAGAAAACTATCAGATTTGACCAAAAAGTCATTCTCACTCCAAAAGAATTGGCATGCATATATAAGAATATTCAGCATTCCAAGCATCCCTGATTGCCGGAACTATTTCTAACCTCTATACCCTCTCGGAAAGAAGCTTGACAGAACTTACCCAGCATGCCAGTTCCTAAACAGTCAGCAACTCCTGAAAGATGAGGCCACGAGTCAGAGGCATGTGCGCATATACTAGAAACATCCAGTCCAAAAGAGAGACGGACTGATGATAGTAACTACAAATAGATGAAAATTTGAAAAGCAAATTCTAGCACAAGCAGAGATAAATAATAGCTGGTGTGCAGATACACCTCATTGACCTCAATAATAGGGGGCTGGGTCCAAGGTTTACTTTCTTTAACACCATAATTCTTATATGCCTATCAGAGAAGCAACAAACAAGTATCTTCTCTCACATATAGCATTTGCATTTGCTAGAACAAAAACTACCACATTCAGTTTACCTAGAATCTGCACAATGATCATAAGGAGGTGATATTCCCTTTTTCTTTTCATTGTTTTCTTTTTGTTACAAAGGAGGTGATATTCAGGGTATAGGAATGACCAAATTTTGGATATCAGTTCATGAAGCCAAAGTGTTGGAGGATCAAAAGAGGGTTCCATTGATATACCCCAGCAAAGGAAAGTTTCAGCAACTTGAAATGCCCCCACCCCCACATAAGGTTTGTCCTTAATGGTGAAAAGGGGGAGAAAAGCAACTTAACTAGAGAAATTAGATACAATAAAAAAAGGACTATTCCCATATATCTTCAATTGATCCTGGCAAAATCAAAAGAGAAGTTCATAATTCAAGCATAGCCCTTGAAATTCTAAGTGATTGATTTGCATAATGCATTTCACAATTTGCAATGCAGACCATATGTGTCTTGAAAGTGTATACTGAATGCCAGAGGTATCCACATCATATGACACAAAAAACAACTCTTTGTATGTGACAAACCACAACATGCACAGATATCCATGCCTGAGATGTTTCTACGCATTCAACAGCATGAACCACTAGCCCATGTTGAACTTGATGCTATCACAAGCAATGTCACATTCGCTACTCATGGATGAAACAACCACTGTCAAATAACATATCATTTACCTTCTCTTTCTGCTTGTATACGGCGTCAATTTTCTTCATATAGTCATCCGTCAGCTTCTGAACAAAGTATATAGGTTTTATATAAGAAAGATAAGGACATCTAACGAGTTGTATGGAATTCGAAAGTACGCATCCACAGACACTTCATCAGAGTAACAAAACACTACTTAGTGGTAGGCATCTGCAAAATGCAAAACAAAGAAAGCCAAGTGGACCAGATCATCTGATAGGCATAGTTATTGGTGCATTACGGAATTTTGGTACAGGAGGATTATCATGCAAACCTCTCTTCACCATCACTCTTGTTTCTCTCTTTTATCTTATTCATTTATTGTGTAAAGTGTACGTACTACAGACTCTGGAGCATCATAAAAAGAAAACAATGAAAAACAAATCAAAAGCTTTACTCTGGAAGAAGACTTGAGAGTCAAGAGTAGAGAGAGCATTCAAGCTCTCCAGCTTCAGCATAACTGGACAAAGCATAACCACTAAGCAATCAGAAATTTTTTCCCAACTCATTGGAAAAATTCAATGAACCATCCCAAACACGACATCTTATCTCAACAATCACTACAAAGTTTAAATGTCCATGCCATTCATCAACAAAGTGATATGAGAATCAAAGGTAAAATAAGTGGCCAGAAGATTTCTTATGCCTACTATAACAAGTCTGGAAGAAGGTCTCAACATTTGATGGCATAACGCAGGAAATTACCTGCAAATCACTAGACAAATCTTTCACATTGTCTTCTGAAAGTTTTTTCCCCTGCCAGAAGTGGATGTGATGAGAAACTGAACATGCAAGTAGACCAAGGGACGAAACCACACAGAAGAGGTGAAGTTCAGAAAACAAGAAATGAGACACACAAATGAATTGAAAGAGCAGACAATCCAGTATTTAGAACCTTCTCTAGCTTTTCATAGGCTTTCAAGGCATCCCTTCTTATATTCCTCAATGCCACCTAAAAATCAAGGATCAGAGATGAGAACAATGGTGGTAGAAGATAGTGTGAACTAGTTGATCTCCAACGCATCATATAAAATGCACATGCACAATTCCCCACGTGTCAGCTAATTATACAATTTGCTGACACACTTGATTATGACAGTCGTCATATTGCAAGCTTAGCAATTAAGTCAGTGATGTTAAAGACTATTAGTCACCAAGATCTGTTCCACTATCAAGACTTCCTGTAACATAGCAGGAGGTAAAGCCTGTGCCAGATTTAATTTCAGAAGTCTTGTGCTGGGTAAGTGGTTTTGTATGCCTTTTTAACAAGATGATGAAGATCTCAATACCACGGAAATGATTTATTTACTCGAGAAGGTAAATTCATAGTTGCCATAAGCCATCGATATAATAATGTAGATCTACCTTCCCTTCTTCAGCCTGCTTTGCCACAACTTTTGACAACTCCTGTAAAAGTAATGTAAGAACCAGTAACAATATTAATGTACGCCATTAGAAGCTGCATTAAATGTATTACGTTATAAAGGAGTACCTTCCTCCTTTCAGTTGTGAGTTGTGGGAGAGATAAGCGGATTACTTCTCCATCATTATTTGGCGTCATGCCAAGATCAGAGCTGACAATGGCTTTCTCTATGGCCTTTAAGCTGGAATTTTTTATAATTCAAAATGCACACCATTATTTGACTAGTGGGGCAAAAACAACAAGACATCTCTTAAATCAGAATGCATTCTCTAGCAAGAACTTTTTCCCCACAATTTAACAACTATATAAATTCACCGATCAGTAGAAAATGAAGACCAAAACGTCTAATTATAATTTGTAGAGTTCCTACAATTCCCTGATCTGTATCGAACAAAGTACTTAAAAGATATATGACACCATCAGCTCCAAGCTTCGTAATAGAAGGAACAGAAATATACGGCATGAGGATATCAAAATTCCACAATGTATCAAACGTACCTAGATTTATCATATGGCTGAATTAAGAAAGAACTTGCTTCAGGTGTACTGATTTGAGCAATGCTCTTCAAGCTGACTGGACTCCCATAGTAGTCTACCTAAAATAATGCCATGTTACTGTTACTGTAGCAGTAAAGTGCTCCTGAGAACTACAGTTGTTAAGCCAACACAAGGACTTCAGAGATGTGCCAATATTGAGCATAGTTTAGGGCCTGTATCTAGGGGCGATCAAGGAATCAGCATTTGCTCTATTCATTTTGTCATCTTCCCCAGAAGTAGTTCTCCACATACAAGGAATATAACAATCACAAGAATACAAAGAAGGAATTGCCACACCAGAGAAAATCTCATGAAAAAGTCAGTATGTGATAATAATGCCCAAAGAAGGAACAAAAGGAAAGGCATCAGTCTTATTAAGTTGAGACAATCTAAAGGAAGCAAGAAGGAACGAAAGCGGCAGACTCAATAAGGATGCTAATATCGAATATCTGCAATTAAAGTCTATGCCCTGAATTTAAAAATAAGCAAAATGCTACCAAAAACAGAACTTCTGCAAAATAGTTCTAGTTAGAAACACATGTTCATTGGCTTCTGACTTCAGCCATAGATTTGGTATGGTTTGAGATGACAGGATACTAGCCTCCTAAAGAATCTATCATTTTTAAATAAGAGAGAGAGAAGGGAAATAGGCATAACAGCATTAAAGTTCATATGCAAGAGACTTATAACCAGATCAGGCAGCCTCTTAGATGGAGTTAGATCATCAGGTATCAACATATATACTCAGCCATAAGGATATAGAGAGAGAAGGGCCGTCATAATAGCAGAAAAGAAGGAAAATTCTACTGACCAGATGGCTTGTTTTGGGGCCAGAAAGAAAAGGCTTGTTTGGGTGCAATATACTGTTTTAGAATCATATTGGTACCGAAGGAATAAGCACAGAGATGATACCTCAACTTTGTCCAGCATAGCTGGGTTCGCCCTTCCTGTTCTAACGGAATTAAATTTTGATCGAACCGTTTCAATAGTCTTTTCCATTCTTTGTTTCTGAGGGAAAAACAACATATTAAACAAACCCTCGATGTAGCATCACCAAGCATAGGCAGAACAATATGCCCATTCTTTCTAATTTTCAATACACTAAAGTCCAAAATAGTTATGCAAGAGCCACTTACAACGTCTTTTTCAATCATAGATTTCTCAGCTTCCATTTCTTCAGTAGTAGCACATGTCACAACTCCTGCTCTGAAATGGAACAAAGTTATCCGTAAGTGAACACCACGCTACAAAATACAATAAGAAGTACAGTAGCTCACTCAAAGCAACTTCAGAAAATTGTAGGTAACGTGACTTGAGGCTCTAAACATACCCAGCTAGTTCGATTAAGTAAATGTAGGCTCGCTAGCTACATAAGCTCAACTCGACTCCAGTGTTGAATAGAGAAAAGCTTGGGCTTCCTAACACTTCAATCAAGTATCTCAAGAGCCTAATTAAGTAGCTACATTCTTTTAAACTACTGGTTCTTATTCTACTTTGATAGCTCTAGTTCGAGCTCATGCTGGGAGCTTACATCAAAACCTCTTTGTCAAGAGTTGCGTCGAACTCAAAGTCGAGAAAATTAAACAGGAACACCGTCTCCAGTCAAGATTACGATCTCTAGTTGAGTTGCTTGTCGTTGAATTTCGTAAGTAAGGCGAGTTCGAATGTTACAAGGCTCCATCACACACTTCAAGCAGACTTCCAGTACAGCAGTCTCTTAACAATGAAGCAATGCAACGCACACATTCCTCCATATAAACCAACATACGATAACCACAACCACAATGGCGTAATCCAGAAGAAAAAAAAAAGGACTCGCCTCTTTTGCAACAACCGTCTGGGGTTAACGCGCCTTTCGCAGCAAAGTTCCGTGGAGCCGCTGCGGATGCTCACGTAGCTCACGGCCGAGCGCAGCGAACACGCGGCGGCGCTGCACGAGCGGCATCTGGAGCCGTCCAGCCATCCCCGGCATGAACCTGCAAATCAAACTCATGTCACTCCAAAGCTACCTCCAACGCACCGACGGAACGGCGCCAATTTCTTTCCACCACGTTGAAATCCAAACGGAAACGAAAGCATAAGCCATCGCCGAGATCAGCGAGCACGATCGGCATCGATCCTTCGAGACTGTAACCCGTTCCACGAAGCGTACCCGACGGTCCGAGTAACGACGTGCGGGAAGGAGGATAGAGCAGAACGCACCTCGGAGGGCGAGGAGGGTCCGGGGAGGGCTCGGCTTGGGCTGGAGGATGGAGCGGACGGGAGGTGTGTGGGAGAATGGCGACGCCATTGCTTGCTTCCTCTGCGCGGTAAGCAGTGCGAAGTCGAGTGGTCAATTTGGCGCTGACGTTAGAAGAAAACGAAGCCGGAGGAAGGAGAAGAAGATGGTACGAAATGGATAAGAGCTCCGGCTCGGAGTTTTTCCGGGTCGAATATGTGCTCGTCGGATCCGGGCGCCGGTGAGCGGACTCGGGCCAGGCCGGGTTTACTTTTTGTCCAGGCCCACCCGTCAATGGAGGGTGTAGTTGCTGGACTTTTCAAAGTGCTTGCCCCCTTTATTTTCTTTTTTCTTATCATTGATAAATTAGGGACAAGTTTTCTGCAAAATATGTAAGACAAGCTCACAAGAGAAAAACGATTAAATTGTTAACGGTTGTAAATAAGCTGGGGTTTTAAAAAAGGTTTCGAGATTGATCAAACCTCTTTACTTTCGTCTTAATTTAAGGTTGATAGCGCAGAAAATTCCAAATTGGTATAGTCGGGAACATTGATTCCCAAATTATTTTAATCCACAAAAATTTCCCAAATTGTACTATGGTCGCAAATTTACCTTTCATTGGCATTCCCTCTTGGCGTGTTGTTTGACGTGGCAGATGTGCGTTCCGAATCCAACATGGATTGCTGTTGCACGAAGCCTCCGTGGAAATAACGTTGTTCAGTCTCGACGGGGCCTTCTCTTAGCCAAAACTGACTCAATTTTTTGCTCGTTAGTTAAGAGCAAAAGCATTGTCGTATCATATATGGCTAAGAGAAGCGTAATCAAAATGGTTAGAATTAGGAGCGTAATCGAAATGGTTCATCTAGGGTATCTATCAAGGTACCAAAGTGCACTTGAGGAACCAAAATCTGTCTCAACTAGGGCTTGTTTGAAGTAACTTTGCTGGGTTTCATTTCTTATCCTAATTTGCAGCAACCATTGAAAACCCTAATTTGGCAAACTTAGCCATCAACAGTAATTCTATGAGCCCAATACCCCAAAAAATCTCCAACTTTAACTTTTATCCCAAGTTTACCTTTTGTCTAATAAAAAATCTCCAATTTTAGATCCAATCCTTGACCCATAAAAAATCCTTAGCTTTAGGTTATGTCACAATTCTACCCTAAACTTTTTTTTGTCTTATGAAAACCCCCAACTTTAAGTCTTGTTGTAATTTTACCTTTCAGACCTAATTTTACCCTAAATTTTTTATAGTCTCATAAAAAACTACAAATTTTTACTTAAGTCACAAATTTGTCCCCATTAACACTCTGTCTAAGATTTTTCGTTGACAATCGAGAGATGAAAAACTCCTAAGCACGAGCTGTTTGAGCATCTCGACCGCGACCTTTCTCACCGCGAGAGATAAAACATTCTCAAGCGTGAGAAATCAAAGATCGAGCGCAAAATCACTAAGAGCAATTTGAGGGAGGGTTAATGGAGATAGATTTGGGATTCAATAAAAGTTGGTGATCTTTTATGAGACAAAAAAATTAGAGAAAAATTGAGACTAACCTAAAGCTATGATTTTTTTTATGAGATAAAAAAGGTTTATGGTAGAATTAGTGTTCAACTTAAAGTTGACGGTTTTGTTTAGACAAAAAAAGTTCATGGTAAAATTGGGATTAGACCTAAAGTTTGGATTTTTTATGAGACAAAAAAAAAGTTTAGGGTAGAACCCAAATTTGGAGGTTTTTTATGAGACAAAAGATAAAATTGGGACAAAAGCTAAAATTGAAGATTTTTTTTTTTTTTTTTGCATTAGGCCTAATTCTATGTGTCCTCCTTTCAATTTGCAAAGTCCATTATGAACTCTATACGCCAAATTGTATGTTCGGAAGAGCCTTGACAGTTGAAGTAGTAGTCAATTACGCATCAACCACTTTTGTCACTTAAAGACACGAAATGCTAACGAAGGGTAATTTTAAAAAAATGACTTTAGATCTTAAAATTGTCGAACCAATTTAGAATTTCATGTGGTATGGCCCCATTAATCTATTTGTTCGTCAACTAGACCAAATGTTTGTTGAGAGAGAAGAAAAATAATTGTAAAAACGCAATCGTGTTTGGATCGAGGAGAACGGACGGAGGGGTTAGTAGAAATCAGTCTAATTATTTTACGTAAATTTAAGGATCTTTAGAGGTCTAAAGTCTCATGAAAAAGCTGAACCAAATGCAGCTCCAATTCTTTCTAGATATAAAGCAACTCGAAGAGATTAGGTGGAATTCGTGTCCTTTGTCATTTACGCCATTTCATATATATATGTATTAATAAATGCATAAAAACAAAATTTACACCATCATGAATTTCTTCTTCTTCTTTTTCCCTTATAATATCTAAATATCATTATAACCTTCAAATTCTTTTTCTCCTTTCTTTTTTTTTTTCTCGTAATTGCTTTTATTTTATTTAAATTTAAATTTTTTTATTCTAATCGCACCATCCACCGATATAAAAGAGGTTTAATTCAAGCAGTGTTTTCGCTCTCTTGAGGCCACGATTCCCGTTTCTCCACCACCACTTCCAACGAAGTTCGGCTGCAAAAAGGAATTCGTCTTCTTCCATCCGCCAGCCTCCGCATCGGCATTGTTCTCGATTCAATTTCGCCGTCCTGTGAACGAGAGAGCTCGATCGAGATCGAGGAATGGCTAGCGTGAGGAGGTCGCTCGTGGGCGTTCACAGAATCTTCAGGCACGTCGCCGCGTCCCGTCGGAGCTCGATCGCCGCTCAACCGCCGAGCTACTCCGAGGCCCTTTTCAGGTTTCCCGCCGCTCTGCTCGCCGACCCTTTTCGTACGATCGCCGTCCGAACGAAGGTTGTTTGATGGGGTTGTTTGTTTGTCCTTCCTTATGTGTAGGCCTCGAGATGGCTGGGTCTCGCATTTTTCCAGCGGTGGTAACGGCGATGCTGGCAATCGATCCCTAGACATTGATCTCTCCAGCGAAGAGGGCAAGAGGCGATTGTGCAACAGGTCCCTTTTTTTTTCTTGTGTGTGTTTGTTTGCTGTTGCGCTTCATGGAATTTTTCAGGTGATATTGCGAATTGATATGGGCAACATGGTATGATTGATTGGTTTTGGGTTTGCATCGAGTAGGTTGTTGTACAGGAGCAGGCAGAGAGGATTTCTGGAGCTGGATCTGGTGTTGGGGAGATGGGTGGAGGACAATATTGATTCCATGGATGTCAATGGGATTAAAGCGCTCATCGATGTTCTTGACTTGGTATTTCTTCCTCAACCCTTCTCTCTCTCTCTCTCTCTCTCTCTTTTGGGTATCGATTTTCCATTCTCGTGTCACATTCAAGTTATGCAATTTCAACTTTTCATCGTCTTGTTTGTCGTCTTAGATGGCCCGCAAAGGCATCTGTCTTTTGTATTTCCCTTGTCCTTGGCAACAATTCATCACTATAAGCGACATAGAGTGATTGGTTTAGATCTATGAGTTTTGAAGGAGAATACAGCTATTTTTAATCTTTTGCGACCGGAATAGATTGTTTTTGAAATTGTTTTTGAAGAATTCTGCGCAATTATGTATTTTGGATTAGGGTTGATGTGTGGATAATGGTGACAATTTTATTCAAGGCTTTGGCTAGAAAAATATCGAGCATTGAAGCTTAAAATCTTGCAAAATGATCGGTTTAAAGTACTTATTGGGTCAGTGGTTATGCTCCTATCAGATGTACCTTTTCTGTAGTTGGGTTATTTTGTTTGAAAAAGTTCTTATTTCAGCCACGCAACTGCAGGGTAAGAGGTGCTATTTTAGAGAGAGAGAGAGGCAATTGAGATATTTTCCCTTCAGGTGTTGGTGGCATAACCTGCTGCCTTTTGAAGCAATGTAATCTTGGGTTGCTGTGCCTGTGGTGGTGCTTACTATGTTGTCTTCTCTAACGTAGCTTTGCCTGAGTTTTTGGGGGTGACATAAATTGTTATCGTTATGGTGCCTGGGCGTAAAATCATATTCTGTGCTGTTTATGGCTGGAATATGCTCTTTTTTTTTGTGAGAGCTGGGTGCCCTCTTTGTAGAATGTTTGTGTTCATGATTTTAAATGGAGGCATGCGAACAATGTTATGATCTACAAATTGAAGTTAGCTAATGTGAGATGCTTAAGGACATTGTAAAAATTCTTGTCTTAGTGGCGGAGCTAGTCCATCCCATCTTCGTAGTAGGGAAAATTAAGAGAATTAACATAATTGCTATTTTTATTGAACTGTTATGAAATAGATATCTAAGCTTTCGATCTGCTAACCATTTGTGCTTCCAATATTATTTTTTTTGCAAATAATATAGTATTGTTTGAGCTCTTCTCAGTGTTTATAACTATAGAAGAACATGCACATACCCTGTGATTTTCCGAAAGTAATCTTTTGTCTAAGAACAATATGCCAACATGTATGTCAATCAGCAATAAACTTTGTTAAATTAGATCAAAACATCATTTTACTTATTTTTACTGAGATCCATCGTTCAATTTCTCCCTATTTTCTTGGTCAAAGAGACAATAATTTGAAAGTAAGAAAAGAGCAGGCAACACTGACTGTCAAAGAAGAGGAGGGGGAGTTGTGAACGATGAGAGAGAGGCTTGCCTTGAAGACTGAATGCCGTAAGGAATTGTTAAACAACAATTAGCTTCATATTTCGGAACAAAAAGTTAGGGATTGTGAAGGATTATGAAAGAATAATCAACTTTCTTTTTTCTTCCCGTTGAAGTGAATGTCTCCAATCCTCGGTCTCTACTTTGCAGAAGGACAGAAGATACAATGGCCTGCAAACAATAGAATTCTGTGTGCCAAAAAATAACATGTTGCTGCAAAATCATAAGTTTGTTATAACATCTGGGGTGGATAATTTTGATGACCCTCAAGCCTGAGATGATAACTTCTTCATAATTTTCTTTTTGTCCAATCCCTTGATTTAAAAATGGAATGAGTTCCTCATGAAGCATGTTCATTGTGGCAGGAGCTAATAGCTTATAGATAGTAACAGTAACGATGCTGCAGAATCAATAATCACCATTTGGACCATAGTTTTCTCTTGCCAAAGCAAGGAGACTGTTTTTCTCTTTTTACTAATGCTCATTCAATCTTTTATGAAGGGATCATTGTCCAGCTGACATTGGGTTTCCTTCTGTCTGGGAGTGGGAATTACTTTATTTGGATTGTTACCACTTATCGGACCAGCTTGTAATGCAGGAAAAGACCAAATAACGATCCTTTGTTCCATTAACTTTGCCTGCTCAAGGACTTCTAGTGCTGAGCAGCGAGCACTGAAATTTTTGTGTTTCACATTTAGAGTTGTCAATTTCTGTTAATAGGTCATGTTTGTGCATGAAATTGGTCTGCTCGATATACTCAAGGTTTACTATGATTAGTCTACAAGTATTCTATGATTGTAATATAGCATAATAAAGATTAATATAAAAAATCACTTGTAATATAGCCATCAGTAGTATATAATAGATAAGTCTGACTACTTTTAGCAAAATAGGTCAATGTATGTCAGGTCATTAATCAAGTGGACACGATCCATTTAATTGAACAGGTTGGACAGGACAATGTTGGGTTATATGGGTTGAACCAATACTTAACCCGGTTCTAATCATGTCAAACAGGTTGATATGATTATGACACGCACAGAATTAGCATAGACTAAACCTGCTGACTTCCTGTCTGGTTTGAATTGTGTAGGTCTATTGTGTCTTACATTGTCACCCCTATTCCTGTACTCTACATCTACGTCTTCTTTCCTTTGTTGAAGTTGGTAATGTGATGGGTAATATCTATGTAGTTAAATGTTGCGGATGCATCTTTAGGCATCTTGTATACAAGTACTATAGATTGCTATTAGTTATTCATGTGACTTGTGTGCGTCATGATCTTTTAATTCCTATCACCAGGAAAACCCTGATCTCTGGAAGTGGCTGACTAACCAGGAGCAACCTCCAGAGGCTGTGAAAATGAATCCGGTGAGGTCAAACACGCCAAGAAGTGTCAGTTGCTTTCAATATGAGTAGGCAGTCTCAGTATCTCGTCTTCTCTAACTATAGTGGTTTCATTCTTCAGGTTTTCTGCGCAATGCACGAGAAAGTCATGAACAATCTTAACAGTAACTCCGCTCCCGAGACAAGGGCGTTACCCGGGCAGCCATGGGTGAGAGGGTGGGATGATTTCAAGAAAGGCCGAGACGGCCCTGTTGCCGGGAATCAGTAACTCTGGCTATATTTGTGAAATCAGCAGGTTTGGAGCAGATTACAAGTGATGGGCAAGGATCTAATTCTGTGTTTAGTTTGTCATTATAATGTGTAATACATATTGTCTATGACATGAATAAGGGCAGTGGTTGTATAAGGAGGAAATAATTTTGCCCCTCATTTCTGTCTAGGCGTTTCTTTTCGTTACGGCGCCCCCGAGTAATGCCTGCTTTGAATTTATGCGTACCTAGCTCCGCTAGAACACTGGAGAACACGTTTGTTTTGCTCAATGTCCCAAATGCAGGCTATAGAAAATCTCTCTTTATCCAAAAGGGGTCTCGATCTTTCAGTACGTATTGGACCGGAAAGATCGGGTGGGAGTTCTGTAACCTATGTTTACCTGCGGAAGCAATGAACATTCTTGCAAGAGCGAAAATCGGTGGTACATCTTTCTGGGATGAAAATCATAGAGAGGGATAATTCATTGACTTGACAGAATTCTATCTTTCTGGAAGCAAATCCCTACATGATGATGAGGGCCTCTGTAACATGCAAAGATCAATCATTAACAAGTAGAACAGAGATTGGGGGGGCACTTTAATTGTTGGGTACTATCAGCGGAAGGTGGGGGTGATTATAACGTCGCATTTATTGGACCGCCTTGTACTGACGCTACCGACTATGTTCCTGGCGTAATGAAACCGCGATCGAATCACAGAAGAGATAAGGCGTACAGTGAAGTCGTTACTCAGCCAAGGCCATCGCATAAAAGCTTGCACAGACCTTACGATTGTACGTGAGCATGCATTGAAAACCGCAAGAAAGGGGAGGGAAAAGAGAGAGGGAAATGAATCTTAGACAAAAATTGGTACTCGAGATTTGAAATTAAATCAAATTCGTCGTAGTCCCATTTTCGGGTGCATGGTCTTGGACACGAACGAGAGGGGGTTTTTCCTCTTGATAAAGTTGAGTGCCTACTCAATCTTTTCTTTTGAAGACTGAAATTTGGGAAATTTTAAAGACGGCTGTCCAAAAGGCTGGTTGAATTGGATCGGATCTTGCTATCTTTAATGCCTCGTTTCTTGAGTGGCATGACCCATTAAAGACTAGGTTATATCTGGCAGACATTGTTGGAGCAATTTAGGGGATGGATTGGATTCTGTCTTTCAATGGTGGGGAGGGTTGGTGGGGTAGTTCAAGAATCTATATGCCCTCAAAAAACCTTTAAATGCTTTCTCCCACTTTGACATAAATATTTGCATCATGATATAAAAGAACATATCTAAGGGTGTGGCAAGTGAATTGAATGTCAGAGAAGTTAGTGTTTATTTAAACCCACGTTTTCTTACATTGGTGAGTATGAGGATGACTATACACTTGCAAGTTTCTTTAATAGGGGTGTCTTTAGTTGTTTTGGACACAAACACTGGACACTCAAAAGACTAGAGACCATGTTATCCAAATCGACAAGGGAAGATATAACTCATGGACATTTTTATTTTTTTTGGTTAAAAGAGCCAGGGGCATCGGCTCGGAGACTAGGCTACCTAGTAGTCTGTGAAACGCTCCACAAACCTTATGAAGCGCTTAAGTTTAGGCCTTTGATCTATGTAATTGGCCTTAATTCAGAGCAGTTTGCATGCAAAATTATGCTGAATTTAGATAAGGTTCATGCTAAAATGTTTTTAGTCTGTATAACAAGGTTCGTGCAAAATTATGTCGCTTCTGAACTTCATGGCCCTGATATAAATTCCAACTCCAAAATTGTTGAAGAAAGTAAGATTCGTAAAGTCTTCTATGCATTCCGTCACAAATATTGTGGGTGATTTCAATTGCCTCATTAAAAATCCAATAGAATGATGATCGGTCGATTCTATTTACCACATCACTCATCGATCCGACCCATTTTTCCCACGCAACTTCAACATGGGTTCTATTTAGCTGTTAGGACATAGATCCTATTAAAAGTGGTGATTAAAAAAAAATTAAAATTCAAGAACACCCCTTGATAAAAGGCTAAAGAAAGAGAGAGATGCGAGTGCGACCACATCAATAACTTAAATGGTTGGTTGGTAGCTGAAACAGGGTCCCTTTTGGCACTCATTCTGCCTTCTTTCCATAACGTAATTAAATTCTTGAGGGTGAAGGGAATCATTCCTTTTTATAAAACAAAGAATTGGCCATGAAAAAAGAAGGTGAAAGCAGCCTCTCAATGCTTGGTTTGGCGCGGAATGAATGAAGAGGATCCTCTGAGAGCATTACTTAGGTCTTTAATCAAATCGGTTATTGATTGTGCCACGCAACATAACGTACAAGGACCTGCCCAACATTAGGTGAACCCTAGAGAAATATTAAAGTGAGTGAGGTACGTCCGTCCCCCCATGGACTTTTGGCTTTTGAGTTATGGAATGAATTTGCACTGTGATGATGAAGGGTGTTGTTATTGTTTGAATATTTAAAAATAATAAAGCATTCCTTCATCTAACATTTTAAGCTTTTACAACAATTAGTAGTGGTCTCACAAAACCTCACATGGTACTGAAGTAGAAGATCTTGAGTTCGAATTTTTCCAGGCCTTTATTTACCTCCCCAATTGCATATTTCCACGCCTTAGGCTAAGGCCAATGTCCAATCTATGCATGAGGGGGAGTGTTAGAAAATGTTAATAAATGCTAAAAAGCAAAAGAGTTCGTGTGTACTATTTTAAGCACCGGCAATAGGGAAAAGATTATTCCCATTAGCTTCTTCAGTCACCGAATGATGATGTATAAGTGGAAGGATGGACAACC
Organism: Metrosideros polymorpha var. glaberrima; assembly: GCA_001662345.2. Lineage (NCBI taxonomy): Eukaryota > Viridiplantae > Streptophyta > Magnoliopsida > Myrtales > Myrtaceae > Metrosideros > Metrosideros polymorpha. The sequence continues at coordinate 10,014,702 of BCNH02000008.1, read as the reverse complement.
AATGAAATGAACAACCGGCACATGAAGATATTAGGGCCAACTTGTGGAGAAGATGTGTTTATGATAAGATAAGCATGCATAAAACTTTATCTAATCTTTTGGATTAGGTACACTTGGACCCCTTAATCTGTCAAATATATAATCAACTTTCAAACTTTCTTGTGAAATCAAGCCACCTGATTTATCTGTGCAATTGAGTTCTCCCATCATTTTTTCGGCCAATTTCTTATGTGAAGTGAAATTGTCGTTGTGAGCTTGTTGGAACCGAAAGGGATAGAAACTTTCGATAAGTTTGGTGAGAAGAGCACACAAATACATAGAGGAGAGAGAACTGTATTCAAAATGCCTTTTGGGTAGACTTTACATGGAGAACTCACCACACTTTTTAACCCTACAAGCTTTTTCTCTTAGCTTAACTCCCTCACTTTTTTACATGAAACTCTACTTGACTTAGGGTGTGTTTAGTTTAGCATTCTCAAGAAGCTTTTGACCTCCAAAATCTCTTGAAAAAATACTGGGGTGTTTGGCAAGTCTTTTCAAGGGGCTTTTGGTCAAATTCTAGTCTTGAAAATGTTGAAAGCCTAATGCTGGAGGGGTTAGCATTAAGCTTTCAGCATTTGTATTTTTTTCAAGGCTCATTTGTAAAGCTGATCCAAACTCACTCACATATATAGAAAAGCTACCGCCATAATTACCGCCAAAGAAGAGTCAAACTTTGACTTGGCCTTTGCTTCACTGTAATCTATACACCTCTTGCTTTCATATAGCTAAGAGGAGTCCAACTTTGACCCCAAAAAAAATTGTGCTCTGTACATGTGAAGTATTCCTTTGAGACGGTCATTTAATGAAGTCGGTTTAAGAAGCAAATTCCAATTGGGACACTTCTTGTTTTTAAGATGCAAGTTGGACATTTCCTTGTCAAATTTCAATACCTCAACTTAGGGGTGAGCAAACTGGATCGGGACCGCCCGGACCGGACCAAGACCGGACCGGACCGATCGGGTTGGTCCGGTCCTTGAGGGTATCGGTCCGGTCCTTGGTCCCAAAAAACGGGACCAGTGTCTGGGTGGTCCGGTCCCCGTTCCTAGGGGGGACGGGACGGGACGGGACCGCCCGAACCGGATCGATCAATATATATATATGCCCCTCCTCATCGAATTTTCTTAGGAGATGAATAACTAATCTAGAGCCAAAATTTATGTGTCAACACAAATATTTCTTGGAAATGAATATGGTAATTTAATTATGTGAGCTATTTATCAAAATTTATGAACTCATTTGAAACAATTGAAGAGTCAGATTACATAAAACTACATCCATTGCCTTTTTCTCTCTCTTTGATGGTTCGATAATGTTCTACCTTGAACTCATTTAAATTAATAGAGACTCTCACATTAGCAATGATCGATATTATTGTTGAGGTAAAAACACCCAAGTTATAGGATTGATATAATTTGTAAAAGTTTTTCTTAGTTTCCAACCAAAGGAAATTGGCTAGTATTAAAATTAAAAAAGCAGTGGATGAATTCATCTTTTAATGAGCCATACTCTTTTTGTCTAAGATAATCAAACTGAGAAAATAAAAACTATGATTAAACAACACTATGTATTTAGTGTTGAAACTTTTTAGAAGAATACAATGACTTTCTTTTAACAGATACTTATTTACAACATCGTCGGCACCCGCCGCATCTCTTTTCCATCACCTACAAGAACGTCGTCGGAACCCACCGCGCCTCCGCAAGATCGAGGCCAGGCTCTCCAAGATCCGAGACAAGTGGAATCGCGAGCTACAACGGCTTCTTTGACTTGTTTGCCGGTCCTGGTCCGGTCTCGAAAATTTGAGGATCGGCCCGGACCATGCACACCCCTACCTCTACTCCAATGTGGAAATATAACGGACTTCAACACTGAAGCAATTCCCATGTTCTACTATACAAGCACTTGAGAATTATACCAAAATCAATTCTATTATTTCTAGTAGAGCTTATTAGCAAAACAAAAAACGAAATAGAGAGGACTAGGAGGGGGAGAAGATAGAATATTTAAATATTAAACCACACACGTTCATTTAACAATTTAAGCTTTTAGAATAGTTGGCGGTGGTTTCACAAAATCTCACAGCCTCTCCCTATTTTCTATTCTAGTTGTTTCTTCTTTGTAAATTTGTCAATGTGACACTCTCATTGGCAAATTCTAGCCACATAAGCTATGCTACATAAACAAAATCGATGGAATTATCAATAGCGTACGTACAACAGAAGCACCCGATTGTACCAATTAATCTTATTATGCATGGCCGGGCAACCACCAAGACCCTCTTGGCATGGATCATCATCGCTTCCACCAACCGTGTCAAACCCAATATTGTCTCTCAAGAGTTGGGTCTCAAACTCTTAAGTCCCCAATCTTATCTTGAAATCAAATCACATAATTGTGGTGGAGAAAGCCCTAGAATCTGCATTTCCAAAAGATGGACGGCTGCTTCTTAAAGAGAGGAGTGATAAGAAACCACATCAATTAAAGGGGGTGGAGAAAGCCTATCAAATAATCAGCAAAGGCTAAGGGATCGTACCACTTGCTTACCACCATGTTGCTTTTCGTTAATCTCTCTTTATTGCATTATTTACCATGGTTTGGTGTGAAAAGAAGAGAAAGTAAAATGTGTCAAGTGTGTAAAAGAGTGGTTTGGAGCCTTCTCTAGGGCAGAATCTTTAGCTTTTCACTCTTTTTGTAGCTAAATGATTGATGGCAAAAGATCATGGGCCATGCAGCTTTTTCACGACAGGGATGACATGCATTGCTGCCTGATTAGGAAAATTAGGGATTTTTCTTTGTTGTTGCTTTCTTGGTTGGGAGAAAATTCGTGAGATTGATTTTCCTCGATAAGCAAGAAAATCAGGACTTTCATGTAGTTATCAAAAAACAATTTTTGGGTAATGGGTGGGGAGAAGAGTTTGGGACTTCTTGCTTTGCTCTGGACTAGAATCTCCTACACTGATCAAAGGTTCGCATATAACCGGATTATGAGATTTGTAGGATGTTTTTATGTGTTATCGGATTACTGGGTCTCCATGCACGAGTCCGCAAATTATAAAAAAGACGACGAGCTTCAAAAACTTCTCTCAAAAACCATATGAGCAAAAACTTGAAGTCTTTCACAGCAAGACTCGTAATTGGGTTTACGTACAAAGCATTAAGCAACCTAAGGGCACTTTTCAACAAGGTGCAGACAATAAAAAGATAAACAACATGAATAAAGACATTCTATTAACAATTGTTTTTAGAGCACTAATTATATTAACAAAAAAGGGAAAAACGATACTTTTCCAAGCACTTTAAAAATGAAAAATTTTACGTTTCTAATTATGTACTTACCACAAATAATAAAACTTTAATTTCCCAAGGCATATTAGAAGGCACTCTTTAATATTTTTCTAGATAAAAGTAGGGATGGCAGATGAGTAAAAAAAAAAAATAGCACATAGAGCCATGTAAAGAATTTGGAGTGTATAGTGTCCAGTAGTGGACGAGTTACATATATCGCAAAGAGCCAAGTATGGAATTTCGTCTTTACTGCACGTATTAAATATAATATAATATAATATAATATAACCACAAGAAAAAGAAGTAATTAAATACAATGGAGGGAGGATTAATTTAATGCAGTGGGCCAAGGTCCAAAATCAACTGATATTAAGCCCCACGTCCCAACCTTGTTGGGTTAGGGTCGACTGCATCCTAATTGCGAGCCGTTTTAGCCGACTTTTGAGCCGCCAATTTCGGAGTCTCCACGCCTCCCTCCGTCTTATTAGTATTACGTAGGAGTGAACATGGATTCAGAGTAAAATCGAGAATTGGACCGCATCAGTTATAGAAACATATCCGGTTTCAAGTTCCCACATTTACTGGTCCGATTCCAAAAATAGTGAAACCGGTACTATGTGGTTTGATTCCCGATTCCTGGGTAAAAATCGAACCGGGAACCGTGAATCCAAAGAACCAGACTGAGAATCAGGAACCAATGAAGTGAAATGAATATATATGGTAAGGTTTTCTAATAATTATTTTAGTTTAATTAACAATAATTTAATTTAATTATTAACTATGTTTGTTGTTTCTTTTGATTTTAGGTTGTTAGAATTTGAAGCAATTTTTCATGGATGATTAAGGACTGAAGTTCTATAGTCTAGGTTTTATGTTACATGTTTTGAACTTTTTATTGTTTATTTCATTTTACGTGTTCATCTTTTATAGATTGTTGCTATTGACAAATGTGGATTTTTGTTGTTGTGTTTACTTTCATTTTGCTTAACTAAAAATAAAACCAAAAAACAAACAAGAAATTGGCAGGTTCCCGGGTAGACCCTGGAACCGATTGATTGGGTAGGTTCGAGGTTTCAGGGTATGCATAATAGGTTCTGATTTCTAAAAACTGGGGACTTGACCTTGCTGCTGTTGTCTAAATATTGTATCTTTGTTGTTGATCAAGTACATGAGTAGATCTTTATTCACTAATGACTTTGATGATTAAGATCTTGCTAGCTCGATGAACCGGAATGTTGCACACTTGGGTTGGCTGGTGAATTACTCATGAGCTAGAATAGTGTATACCGCATGATCATCCTTTAGTGAGGGCCATTGAATCACACTATGACACCAAGCGTATGGTAACTCGTGAAGGTGTTCATTCAGTTACATATTCCAAATACTTTACAAGCATTTCATTCTAAGAGACATATATCAAGGTAGATTGCATTGACTAGAAACTAAGAGCCTATCCCCACGCTCCAATGAAAATCACACTCTAGCTTTTAGGCGATACGTGTAATTACGTCACTGAACTTTTTACGAGTGACGCACTTTGGCCAAAATCCTAGTTAATTTTCCAATCGAACGCGACTAGCGGAGCTGACATGACATCTCGGCAAGTGTGGTTCGATCCCAACAAAAAAAAAAGCTAAAAATTTAAAAGATATAGAAAAAGGAAAAAAAAAAAAAAAAGGGTGAAAGGCCTCGACACTCTGCCGCCTCCAACGGAGGTTCACCATCCCTCTTCCAACAACGAGAGAAGGTCTATCATCATTGCCGAGGGCAGCACTGCCCTACACCATGGTGGCAGATTGAATTGCAGAGGTCACACGACCCTTAGTCGCTATCGCAAGGGCGGTTTATCCCTCTACTTCAGTGATGGAAGGTTGCGGACCCTTTGCAGCTTCCGGCAGAGGGTCGACAATTCTCCACCAAAGGTGGCAGAGAGTCGTTGCCCTCTACCCCTTCCTTTTCTTTTTCTTTCTTTTTTATATTTTTCTATTTTTTTTTAGGTGACATGAGACCTAATTGAATGCCATGTTAGCATTGTTGTTGCTAGCTATATTACCTAGAGGGGATGAATATGTGATTTTAACAAAGCTTGACAAATTAATGCATAGTCAAGATGAGGAAGTCAAATAAGATGAAATCAGAGTCTGAGTATTGACAGTGATATGATGATATTCACCGATGCACAATAATTTTATCAAAAGTAATGAGCTCTAAGGAATGAAACAGATTTCCCATAGAATTTGTAGTGGTTCTGCTTAGAGTAAACCTACGTCCACTCTCTTATGTTGACAAGTTACTGGCTAGATTTCACTAGTGAATCAATAAGAGGTTACAGAGTCTAAGTGATGACACTCGATTTGATCGGTCTCACTATTTCTCAAAGTCACTCTTTCAAGATCTCTCGAGATTACAATTTTCAGCCCACAAAAGACAAGTATATATGATTGAAGCTCTATTTGAACTTTGGAATTTTTTATTCTGGATCTCTCTTTCTCTTTAGCACATTGGTCTCCTTTTATACTCCTCCACTTCCAATCTACTCATTGGACAGTCTTTAAAGGATCTCTCTCCAATCATCCCGTTGGACAAGAATGTAACAAGAAGATTGAGTAGTCGTTGAGAAATAAGATTTGGATTTCTATTGATTTGGTCCTCCATACAAACAAATCTTGATGCCCATATGTAGAGTTCTTCAATTAAAGAAGGTAGCTTGTCTTTGGAAAGATTGCTTTAATCAATCAAGATCCGAATTGTCACGATTGCACTTTTTTTTACAAGTTTTAGGACTCGGTTGCACTTTCGAAAGCTTTAGAACTTAATTGTACTTTCATGATAAGTTGTAGAACTTTCAATGTCCTTATCCCATTAATGTTTATGTAGGCACGAAAGGCTATGTGATTGTTAGTCAATCATTTGACCTGTTTCAATGTTACCACGAGCCAACAAATACTATAAGTTCGATACAACAACGTGAATGAGTTCCATTGTGCATTGCGCTCTCACGCCTATCCAATAAAAAAAAATAAAACTTGCGCCTTCTCATGGTATAATGTCACACGTAAAAGCACAATATATGTGGCTCGGTAAGTATGCAATCTAAGAGGCAAATCATCACGTCCGACAGACATTAGTTAACTTGACTGCTCCAAAAGAGTCTTGAACACCCAATTATATGGATTGCGAGCCTCGCGACTTGGCAGGACGGAACATCACCGGCTTCGAGTCTCGACAACGTTCTTTGACTCATCCGTTCGAGCCGGAGAGGGCACGATCAAATCGATTTCGCTCAAACTTTCTTAGAAATTCTTCTCGCAGGGTGATCATGCTGTCGTCCTGGAGACACATGCACCCTATAGCACGTCCTGTCCTTGTGTAACATGAATAGGCAATGATCTCAATGTCGATTGATCGTCACATCTATCACACATCATCCTTCAATGTATTCTCCACAACCCTAGGCATGCTATTCCTTGAATCAATCCTCCATACCAATCTTCAATGTCTAGAACAAATTCCCAATATATCTAACTTAATGAGAGCCAATACCAATCTCTAGAGAGCAGAAACCATGATAATTCTCTCTAATAGCGATTAATTGTTTTTTTTTTCTCGAAAGAAAGCTTTCCTTCATTAATAAGAAAAATCCTCAAAAGATGCATAAAAGGCTTTCAAGCCTAGCCCAAATAAACACAGAACAAAGCAAAAGACAATAACCAAATAAACAGGCACAATCTGCAACTAGCACACTCTCTTCCCTTAAGAACAGATTTGCAACTATAAGCGTTTGGTGGCCAACTACTAGAATTAGTGATGAGCATAAGTCAAGATCTCCCAGTCCAAATGCAACGACTTGCGGTGCGCGTCTAGATTCAACATCTCCATCATCATCGCCGAGCAGTGATACCAACATCACTATATTAAAAGAATACAAATCAAATACCTGTAAGGAACTCTCAAATCTAAAAGTAGTTATGATTTGAAAGAATAAAACCCTCGAATCTAAATCTAAATTTAAATCGAGAGATGAGAGTGGCCTAATCTCGAAGAAATTGTAGAGCCACGTCACGTATATCCTCCTCGATGACGGATAACTGGATGAATGGCCAAAGCGGTCTTTACGTTCACCCAAAATTAGCTGTAGAAATTTCTTTATACACACAAACTTCCAAAATAAATGGGAGAAAAAAGGAAAGATAATAGAAAAAAATAGAACTCAAGTAAAGGGAAGAAAGAGGGACCCCTCTCTCCCTTTAGTTGGGGCGGCCAGGGTTTGATTGAGAGAGAGAGTGTGGGAGCAATTAATTGTTTATCAAGCCACTTATTTGCTCGTTGATATCTTAGTATTCCTAGTGGCTCATAGATCCATATAGGGACAGAGTGCACGTCTCATCACATAACTTCTACCTAACGTGCAATTTCATCCCGTAACTTTAATTCCTATAACTATTATTCCTATAACATGTCCGCCGGGTGCAAAACGTCCCATGCCATATGGGATAGAATATCTCCATCCACTAATTCCAACCTTTTTCTCTCTCGTATTCTCTAGAGGTTTCGAATAAAATATGCCAAATGACATTTTTAAATGAAGTCACCATTATCTTAAGGAGATAATTTGTAAAGTAGTTTGTGAATTGTTGGCTCTCTTTTAAAAAAGTAAAGTAAAATTCAATCTTAAGAAGGTACGTGCAACATACTTCCGCACATCCTAGGAAACCTCCTAATTACTCGTCGCGATGAAGGTTGAGACCGCAATAGAAATAGCTATTATGCATGGTTCTCGCGTGCGTCCAACCCATGAATTCTGTAAGGTCGGCGGGCTCGTGCTCGACCGGTGGATCGGTTACCCGATGCCGACGGTAGAGTACCAACATTAGCCGAGTTGGCAAAGGTTCTCCCTGGTCTAGACCCTATATGGCAAAACGAAAACAACACTTACTTTAAGCCGTAAACTTGTCTTACCCACTGTCATCATCGCCCGACTCCAACGTAATGATGGTGGGGTTTGCCCTTTTGTACATGAACTCTTACCTAACTCATAAAGGGCATCGGCATCCCCCCACGTCCAACCCAAACCCAAATCCACGAAAGAAGTTAAAAAAAACGACACCCGAAAATTAAAAAGGGCAAAAAAAAGCTTAATCCTCCCTCCACGCACCGCGAAAATCAGCACCAATTCAATACTATACTATCCACCAGTAGGCAATGCGGCTTTATTGATAAAGGGATTCAAAATGAGGACGCTAGTATCATAGATGCAGAATTCGATTCTCATGCTCTCGCAAAGAGATAGAGCAAAAATCAAAGAGAGTTGAGCTAGAAATCGGATAAAAACTAAAAATTAAAATACTAAAGTGTACTCCTCCCCTCAATCATTCGAGTCAACACGGTTACGAGTAGAGCAGCAAGTACACTCCTTCGGGCACCTACCGGAAGAGGACAAGAGGGCAAAATTCAAGAGTAGCAAATGGCAGGGCCAAAGTTTCTCTTCTGCCTAGCTATGTCCATGCAAATCGGGTCCCTAATTTTACCCGATGTCCTCGGGATTTATGCCCCTTCTCTGTACCCTTTGTTTTTTCAATTGGGTTGTCCAGACTTTCATCTGTGAAAGAAATTTCAGAACTGGGGTCGGGGTTCAAAGAAGTTTTGCTTGCCTCGAAGACTCCACCATGTCGAAGGCTCCAAGGTTCTTTCTCGACTTTCATGCTCTGTTCCTTTGGTTATATAGAAAAAAAAAAAAAAGGACAGCTGTTGGTGTTCAGATCTCAGATGTCCTCGGGTTAAATTTTAGGCCAATTAAAAGTTCAGCAATAGTTAATGCACGACCCATTTGTTTAGTCCGTCTGTTCATAGCACTTGGGCACGCTGTAGCTCCGAGATCTCACGGTGATAACCGTGTGCATTGAATGATGGTCAATGGGGAGGTTCCGATATGGAGATTCATGCTGGAGTTAATCGGGAAAACTGGGGGGCAATGAGAGAGCCCGGAGCTCTGTCGTTCACCAGACGAAGCAATTGAAGAAGAAGCTCTTCATTCTAGCACTCACGTTTAGAATCTAAATGCCAACTCGACCGTGACGGATCCATGCTCGAAATCACGACGTACCCCGTTCGTTCCGAGATAATCGTCTCGAGAGAGATCGAAATCGGAGATTTGGGTTATTTTATTGCTAGCGATGTTGTCGCGCTTGAGTAATGTACCGACTAAACTCCCACTGCAAAGCTAAAAACTCCATTTTCTTCTTGCACATACACATGGAGAGAGACATCTCAAACTAATGGCTCCATCTAATCTAAAAGCCATGGAAAAAAAGCAAGAGGCCAAGTTAAGCTGAAGCTCGTTACGCAAGTTACAGCAGAGCGGGAAACAAAAGAGAAAAAAAAAAAGGCGGACTAAGGCAAGCAAAGTAAAGTAAAAATATTAAAAATTAAAGAGCTAAGTCAACGGCCGTTAACGAGGGGGCTAACGGCGGGATTGGAGTCCTTGCAGGGGCTTGGGGGCAAGCTACTCCTCCCCGAGGCGGCGACGAGCCGGTGCACGAAGCCGTCGAGGCGCTGCCCGTTCGTCTCCGTCAACAGCCGCTTCCCGCCGAACGGCAGTGACTCCACCCCCCTCTCCGCCAGCACCGCCTCCTCCTCCCCTCTCCGCCACTCTCGGCCCACCCCGCTCGCCTGCGCATTTCGATGAGTTATTCTCAATTTCGATAATACATTGATGTGTTATGCACAATTAATGCTTAAAAAAGATGGATAGATACCTGAATCCTCAGGTAGTCCGCACGGTTCCAGCAGAAGGCGTTCCCCAACATCTGGTCCACCGTCTCCGACACTCCGTCCAGCGCGATGCCCACCACGGACGACGTCGAGCACTCGCCGTCGCGCAGGGCCTTCCCGCCGGCCGATCCGTTGCCCAGGGACAGCACCAGCAGGTCCTCCACGCCGTTCACGGACGGGAAGTCCCGCTTGTTGTGGAGCACGTGCGTGACGGCGGCGGCGGCCGGGTTGTTCATCACCAGGCCGCCGTCGACCGAGGCGCAGGAGGTCTTCCCGTCGACGGAGGCCAGCGCGAACGGCTTGAAGTGCCCCGGCGTCGCCGAGGTGGCCCGGCAGGCCTTCCAGAGCTCGAAGTCGAAGCTCGGCGACTCGGTCGCGTCGGCGCGCGAGAACACGAACGGGGCGGAGCTGTTGAGGTCGAAGCAAGGGATCAGCAGGGGCTTGCGCGCGTCCTTCAAGGTCAGGCACTTGCCGTCGTCCCGCGTGAACAGCTCCTTCAACGCCTTGTCCATGCTCCTGCCGGAGAACCTCCGCCGGCGCCGGCGGAACAAGCCGCCGAGCCGCGGCCGGAACATCTCGGAGCTCCGCGTGGCGAGGAGCTCGACGGCCTCCCTGGCGGAGTAGAGCGGGCGGCCGGAGCCGTCGTCGGCCGCGAGCATGGACGCGAGGACGCCCCCGACGCCGGTCCCGGCGAGGAGGTCGAAGAAGTCGGCGACGGAGGCCTGGGGGTCGCCGGTGCGGAGGCGGATCTGGTCCTCGAGGCGGACGAGGGCGGCGCCGGCGGCAATGCAGGTGGTGCCGCCGCCGTCGATGCAGAGGAGGCGGGTGCGCTTGGCGGTGTCGCAGTGGGACAGCCATTTCTGCTCGAGCTTGGAGAAGATCTCCAGGGTGACCTTACTAAGTTCCATTTGCGCTGTCTCTCTCTCTATCTGCGTCGCTGCCGGTGGCTAGTGGTCAGTGTATATAGGGGAGAGAGAGAGAGAGAGAGAGAGAGAATGAAGGGAGAGGAATTCAACGAAGAGCGTCCCGTGAAGAGGGCGGGGGGGCTTCACGCTTTGGGGAAGAGAGGGGGGGAGTAATGGCGCAGAATCTGCTGCTGCTCTGGGCAGGGCTTTCTCTCTCCGGAGCTCAATGGCTTTGAAGGTGA
>BCNH02000008.1:9990924-10003058 GCA_001662345.2 Metrosideros polymorpha var. glaberrima | reverse complement strand
CACACATATATATATTTTAAAATCCTAAAAAGTCTGGAATTTTCGACTCAAGAATCATTATATGATCAAATCTCACGAATTGCGCACAAAATACTTTAGATCAACCCAATGCGATTAGGTCAAGGCACGAACTTCATCGATTTATGAGATTTATAGGCGTTTCGTGAATTTTTAAATAGTTGGGCCTTTGTACCTTTACTTCTAGATGATAAAAATACATTAATTTTAATAGCATTGTATAAAATATAACACATCATATAGCGATTATACTAAGTATCGAACAACTAGTAAGCAACGGCTCTACCTTAGATACTATAATATGTATTGTATTTGTGTTGAGAAACTTTTTTCCTAATTTCATAGTTTTTATCGTTATAAAACACCGTTGCAATGCCAGAGACTTTTCTTTTTCAAATAATAATTCAAATTTTCTCCAAGTAAAAGTGTAGGAGGAGATCACTTGCTATCTCCGTCTATAGAGAAATAGTTACTTCTACTATGATTAATTTTATAGGTAGGATAATTGACAATACTTAATAGTCATGAGATAGAGAAATATATTGAAGTATTTAAATCTATCGCTATTCCCAACATCTTATATCTAATATAATCCGATATCTAAAATTTAATACTAAAACTGACTGAAGTGCATTTTATGTGGATATTCAATAGTAAAAGTCTCTTTCCTTCCTATAGAAGTTTAATAAAAACTCTTTGAGCCCTTAATTTATACACAAATATGTAAGTCTATTATATAATACTCATGTTACATAAATTAGGAGAGATTTTTTTTTCTAATCTCATTTTCTTATTTTTTTTCTTTTTTAAAGATAAACGCCAATTCAACGCATAAGGCTTTTCCTTTTCTAATAAATGTTTATATTTTTCCAACAAAAGTAACAATTTAAGAGAATATCTTTTGATAGTCCATCCATAGAACGGTCCTAAGGTCTATCATAAATTTTATAGGTCTTATGAGGCAAATAAATCTGCTAAAGCATCTAATTCTATAATTGTTTCTCGATATATACATATACACGGTAAACTGAACTCTACTATGCACAGTAATACTTCTTATACTTTCTTCGCACCGGATGAATGTATTGTACGAGAAATGATTTTCTTTTCTTTATAAATTGTTCATAATTTGTGCGAATAGATTTCTTCAAGATGGATTAAAAGATTTGATATCAATTCATGTAATTTCTTTTGTGAGAAAGTATAGGTTAGATTGACCGTTCTCATCCCGTGTTGATTATCACAATGTACTTTCTTTTGTGAAATAAACTCCTATTGATATATAATTTATTGAAACATTAACTAAAGAAAGTCAGAAAAATATCTCAAATTAACTCCCGACATATCACCTACCCAATATAGCTTTTTCTAATATGACTTAAAGAGAGATTTTGACTTAAAAGGAAATTTTGACAATCTCCCTCTGTCATGTCCATGGGACGACTTCATCAAACAAAAATTGGAAAAAGAAAATATCATGGCAGAACTTAGCACACGGACTTATTTTTTTTTAGATCTAGTAAAAAAGCAACGATAAAATTCAGCTCTGGGGTTGCGTTAGGACTATGTGGTTATCCTTTTCTTAGTTTAGTCACTTTTTATTCTTTAGGATAAGGTCTAGCAATTGATGTACTCCAGTAAAATAAACATAAAATATTTTGTCAATACATGAGGAAAAAATGATACGTCATGTTGATTCATATCATATTTAATCAATGGTTTTGTGCTTATTATTAATATGTTTGAATTAGATTCTATTCGTTATTTCCAGAACTTGCTCATTTTTTGCCCCAATTTTTGAAGATTAGAATAGGCAAAATAAAATTGTCTTTCAATTTAGGGAAAAAATCACAAATTATGCCCACTTTAACACATTTACCATATTAGCACAAAAAAAAAACAAATTTACCATAAACTCTTTTTTTGTGTGACGTAAAAAATCACAAACTTTGCCCATTATAACACATTTACCATAAACTTAAAAACACTTCAAACTTGTATTTATGTGACACATTTACCATTCGTCAAGGATCATTTAAATGAATGTTGTTTTTATTTCGCTTAAGCCGCGTGAGTGCCATATTAACACCGTTTCCTTTCCAACGTCCAAGTGGATAGATTTTAAATGATCCTTATTAATGGAATTTTGACGGAGGGTAAATTTATCGCACAAATACAAGTTTGGGATTTTTTGTATCACATAAAAAGTTTAGGGTAAATGTGTCATGGTAGGTATAGTTAAGGATTTTTTGTGGCTTTTTCTCTTCATTTTATTACATTGACTAATCCTTTTTTAGAGGAAAAAGATCGCGAAATATCTTTTCTTTTTCTTTTTTTTATTTACAATTAGTTTAGTAACAAAAAGTAAATTGTTCATAAAGTGAGCATTTATTTATGATACAAAATTTGTTAATTATGCTATAGGGAAATACTTGCTCCTATCTATTTGTGGATATTTAGGGCACACGTGATTATACTTATGGAGTAGAATTTATGCTCTAAAAGCACTTTTGGAGCATAAATCCGTTTGTTAATGCAATTTCAATTTTCTACTTTTAGAGCAGAAATGCGTTTAACAAAACAACTTCGAATTTCTGCTCCATAAGTACTTTTTCCTCTGAAAGTTGTTTTGGTCCAAAAAATAGAAGTAACTTTTTTTACTTTTCTACTTCTGAAGCACTTTTTCTTATCGATCGAGTCCTAAACTTTTTGCATTTGTGCCAATTCAGTCCATTTGGCCGACCGACACTGACGTGGTGTGTCGGTCGGCCAAAATTAATATTTTAATATTTTCAAAAAAAAATTTATTTTTTATTTTTTCCTTCTTGCTTAGAAGTATGGCTGGCGAGAGTCATCGGAGCTCGGGTCGCCAAGCCCTCACCCCGGCACGCGAGGCAACCTTGCCATGGCCTCGTTGGCCACGGGCGAAGGCGTCCTCACCCGTGGCAGGCAAGGCCATGGTCAACTTTACTTGTGACTGACGAGTCATGGTCGTCGGAGCTCGCGATGGGTCGCGAGGCTAGCCTCGCAATGACCTCATTGATCGCGAGTAAAGCTAACCATGGCCTCGCCTGCCGTGGGCAAGGCCACCTTCGCCCGCGGTCGGCAAGGCCATTGCAAGGTTGCCTTACGTGCTTGGGTGAGGCCAGGCAAGCTCCGACGACCCTCGCCGGTAGCTTGCCAGTCACATTTCTTACTGTGCAGTCCTTATCTTGCCTTTTGTAACGTGATGTTGTATTGTATGATTTGTATTTTGTGTAATTGAGAATTTGGTATTAGATTTTCTTGTAATGTGATGTATTTTTGAATTTCCTTTCTTTCTATTTGAGAATTTCCTGTGTTGTACTAGATTTTGCCTCAAATATCATGCATTGTAAGTTTTGATAAATAATTTTTTGCAAAAGAGTTTGGATTACCTTTATTGCGAAAATTGAATTGACGCGCCATTATCAAACATATTTCTTTTCCAGAAGAAGAAATTTTCTGCTGGTTTATTAAACGTATTTCTCTTCCATAAATCTACTTCTGGAGCAGAAGTAGAAAAATCAACTTCTTGCCAGAAGTTAATTTATGGAGCAGAAGTGTTGCCATTCGCGCCCATATTTACAAAGCCTGTGCAACGAACCATTAGTAGAACAAGTATTATACGAACTGATTTCATTGCATTTAACATTAAAATATTATACCATAATAATATATATCAATAAAATTAACGTTTGAACATTAAATGGATTCAATTTATTGAAAAGATTTTCTTGTTTCCCATACAAAATTCAAGATCTTTCCCTTGGATTCGGTAAAAACTGTATGGAAAGAAAAGGGGGATTGTTCATTGAATAAAAAAAGGGGGGATGGTTTCGGTAATTTCTGTATGGAAAGAAAATAAAAAAATTCGAATGAATCGAAAATTTCAATTTCGAATTTGGAATATAATAAGAGAAATTTATGAGAGCATGATTGATACGTCGAATATTAATTTGGAATCACCATTTTATCCACAATTCAATAGCCTAGGATGGTTAATCATCTTGCACGAGTCAGAGACATTATTGCGGTAAAAGTTGCATGTTGAAAATTGTTTTTCGGTTTGCTTCATGATATAGAAAGGTTAATATGTTTAAGCAGGTAGTCGGTTTTATTTACCTAAACTAAATTATATACTTAAAACTTCCATTTTGATAAAAGAAATATACTCTATTACTTTTAGTGTAAGAAAATGTTTTACTTTGTAATTGAGTTTGTCGAGAATAATTTTAGACAGAGTTCGCAGGATAGAAATTCTATATATAATGCAAAATTTGCATAAATCGATTTTCCTTATACTTTTCCCGACATGTCAAACATGACTATACTTATATTGAAAATGAAAGGCAAAGTTTAAATTAATGAATTATAGGCTTGATCATGGTGAGATAAGCCACTTTTTTTTATTTTTGGAAAATCGACGTGTTGGGATATCGGATGCCGTAAAAGCATGGCTTCTATAATCTAAAGAAACGTCCTATTTTCTTTTTCATGTGTGTATTTTGTCAGAGAATCAGGTTCATCATCAGTCTTTCACTCTATCCCTCGATCAGGGTACTGCAGTCAACGCCACGTCCTTGACAGGCTTCGCCAACAGATGATCAAAACTGCCTTAGGAAAGCCTGGTGGAAAATAATAATAATAATAATAATAATGATGATGATGATGATGATAAAAATAACCCATTTATGAAGATCTTGGGGGTGAATCTAGGTAGTTTGCCTAAAGCAAAAAAGTAATTTTAAAGAAATGGATCGAACGCTTACGAAGCGCATTGCATCGATCATAAAAAAACCAACGATAGAAACTTCGAAACTACCAACGAGGTGTTGACTTAGGTAGCGAGAGGATTCGATCCTCTCCTTGTGGTCTCTGATTTAAGTTTTGTTGGTTTGGTCTAATCCAAATTGATCCAAGTAATTCGCTGTGACCCATTTTCATTCAATACAAATATAATAACTCATAATTGATCTAACTCATATTGCTAAAACATTTCTATATTTAATCAAATCTAAAAAAACTCTTACCTAAATTGATGTGAGAACCAGAGCAAAAGAGCGCGAGATCAAGTGAGGGTGATAGAGTCATAAAGGTGAGTTAAGTGTAAGTAAGTTGTAAACTCATTTAATACCCATAATATTTTGGATTTTACCATTCTAAACTTATTTATGATATTTTTTTTATTGAATATAACTAACAAAGTTGGGAGCGCTCTAGGAATAAGATCCTCAATGCACCGGGCCGACGTGGGGAGCGCGCCCTTAAGGTCGCCCGAGGAAATGGATCGATCGAGGTGCGCGAATGCTGGCTCGGGAACTACTCAACTACCTGTTATAAGCTAACTCTATTCATACAAGCCAGCTCGACACATGAATGAGACTTCATTTACCTCAGTCACAACATATACTTTTGCAATAATTCCTTTTCATTAGAGCCAGCTGCGCTGCACAAATAATAATGCAGGTGAATCCAACCGACCCAGGTAAAAACAAGGAGCGTACCTTCATCTACCTACACATCCTCTCGCCGACAAAGAAAGAAATGAAATGGAAATGGAAATGATCATAGAAGTGAATGAAAAATCCACCCATTTAAGGGAAAAACCCAAACACCAGTTCACTGTCGCACGGACCGCCCATTCCTCCATGTCCCCAATGCCATTACTACCAAACACCATGCAACGCACACGTGTGGCTTCATGGAGGTACCAAGATCTCGCACCCGACGCGTTCATGAGCCTACTCAATCTCAGCCGCTCAGTCCCGCGGGGGCCCCCACAGCGCTGGAGGGTCGAGATTGAGCGGAATCGCGGACGATGCCTGGTCTAGGTCAAGAAACAACTTTGCGTGCGCAGGAGATCGTGATAAGATCCTGTCTCCTGGGCCGCACGGAAAAACTCTACGTGAGTTCTCCCCATCTCTTCTTGTCATCTTCTCCGCAAGAGAGAAATGCGACCGTCCCATCCATCTCATCGCTCTCTCCGGCGTTGTTTTCTGCTCAGCGGGACATGGAAGTTGAGGTCTGAAGCTGAAGATAACATTTACAGCTGAACATTTGACAGAGAGAGAGAGGGACAAAATCGACGTTGACGTAATCAAAGCTGCGGTCTTTCATGTCTCCCCCTCCCAGCCCACCGACACGCAGCTCGACTCCAATCAATGAACCGGAGTCTTTCTCCTCCTTTCTCTCTCTTTCTCTCTCTTTCATCAGATCTAGTGAGGTTCAGCCAATCGTCTGCATCGGAATGATTGATTTTACATCACTAGTGCAGCCATTGTCCGTGTACTTGCACGATGCCCCGCATGGTGACGACTGATGTTCCATCGGGATTGATTTGGAGGGGGGCCTGTTTGGATGGAGCCAAGCGGTTCGGCTTTCTTCTTTTAAAAGAGACTTTAGCATTTAAGGTTTGATTCTCGTTGATGGCATTAGATATTCTAAGTATCCATGTCAAGGATTTGCTCGGGGTGGGTTTTTGTTCTTCTTCAAATCTCAATGACTCTGTCTTTACGCAACATCCATAAATTTTTCGTTCTCTCGCAAAGTAATCGAGGGTTTATTCAACAGTGGCAGCGGTGACTCCCGGCAACGCCGCCGCCGCCGCTGTCTTGCGTGATCAAAGCCGGGACGATCTACACGTGCGATGCCTAAAAATATCTCGAGGATCCGTACGATCCGTGTCGACTGAGTCGCGTACGAGTCGTGTAATGGAGGAGGAACTTCTTTCTCGAATCAAAGTCATTAGTACGGTGTACAGGTTGTTGCGAGTGTCCTGTCCCCAGTTGCAAGATTCGGAGGATTCTGCAGATTTTTAAGTTAAAAGAAAGGGCAGAAAAGAACCCACGATATTGCCCTACCCTAATCAATTCAACGCGCGAATAGGAAAATTGCAAATGCGTAATGACGAAATTCTATTAATGGGTGTCCCGAATGAGCGCATAACTAAATCAAGAAACGATACGGTTTCAATGCACTAATTTTCATTTCATAAAATGCGTGATAAGAGCTTTAATTTCGAAACTTTCCGGGTAAAATATACTTACCATTATCTCGACACCGCTTGTTCGCAATAACCCGTTTGCCGAAAAGACGCGCAATTAGGTTAGCTAAATGATGGTCTAGATCCCTGTAGTACATGTATTAGCTTAACTAAAGAACTTCAAAGTGCCTATACTAAAGATTCTCGACCTTAAAGTTTTAAGTTAGTAACTAGGTGCTACTAAATGTGCTTTAGGCACTCTCTGTACTGTTGCATGCAACCATCATACCTGTCTTACTGCGCAAACCGACCAATCGAGGGGCATGCAACAAAAGACGGAACAGTCTTTTGCTAGGTTGGACGGTAGGAACCCGAGATCGAAGATGGGGATTAGTTTTTTTTTTTGTGTGTGTGTTTTCCTAGGGATATCGAGATCGATGCTGTGTGCTGCTGCGTTTGTGCGTGTCTGCGCGAGACACGTGGGAAACATGGGGGTGCGTGCGTCGGACCTCGATTCCACGGGCCTCGTGCGCACCATTGATTTCTGGGGTTCCTTCACGACCCTGACAGTCTCTAGTTCCTTCGAGGCCAGGGACGATTGATGGCTGGCTGGCTGAGTGAGTGAGCGACAGAGAGTCAAACTCCGAGTTCGACCGAATGATTTCCGGGTCAAGGCGCACCTTCCCGGAGAGCTCATGGATCAGGTGTATCCCGACATCTGAAGTTTTGCCAGGGTGGTACATGACACCTGCTCCTATCTCATATTCATGCCGTGCTGTGGCGTGGACGAAACTTCAAAGGCAGGTTGTTTCGATTATCAAGAGACTTAGGGTGCGTTTGAGAAGCATTTTGGGGAAAGTTTTTTGGGAAAATGCAAATACCTTTAGAGTAAAGGAGTTTTTCGATATGAATTAGGAAAGTTGATCTACTTTTCCAACTCCAACTTGGACTAAAATAGGAAATATCGCACTGATATCACCAAGGATAGATTTCGTACTATTAAAAAACAAATCTTATCTAATACAGAGTCCAAGTTCGGTCAACCCATATCCAAATTGTGTGCTCCTCTTCTTTTTCTTTAATTTCACGATCAAGAAATTCTATTCGAATTGGATTTAGTTTTAGTAGGCTCAAACTCGAGACATATTATAATAATCTTCATCTTTACTCGATGCTTGAGCCAAGTCACAATCCCTTCACTGAAAAATTTGAATTTCGCTACTACTCTCCCGTAGCCCTCAATGGGCTCAATCGCCACAGACTTTTTCTAAGTCTAAGTCGCACTTGAACTTCGTCATAACTGTGGACCTCATCAAAATATCAAGTTCACATGCACCTTTATCTGCTCCGCAAGAATTTTTTCACACAACCTCCTTCACCACAGATAAAGCAAAACCATTGTTGCATCCATACCTGTCTAGAAATTGAACACGTACCTTGTCAATATCAACAGTTACGAGAACTGTTGGCTCTTTAGGCTCCACCTCGCTATAAGCACCATATATGTCGATTACCTCGCTAATGCCCGCTACCTTAGGAGTTTCTGGTTGCAACTCCACCTCAAGTTGAACATCGTCCAGGTCTGTATAAGCATTGCTAATAACACTCCTAGCTCAAAGTACTTGAGACTCATTAAATATAACTTCTCTACTGACAACAAGTGAATTTAATTCTGGGCACCATAACCGATAACCCCTCTCACCTTATGCATAGCCTAGGAATATGTACTTTCTTGCCCTCCCATCAAGTTTACCATCACTAACTCGAACATAACATAGGCAACCAAATATTTTAATACTAGAATAATCAACAACGTTACTCGACCATACTTCTTCGGGAGTCCGATATCCAATCGCAGTTGATGGGGATCTATTCAACAAGTAGCTTGCTATACCAAGCGCATCCGCTAAGAATCTCCTAGCCATACCAACACTAGAGAGCAATTTATGAGCTGTCTCTAGTAATAGTTTGCTCATCAATTTTGCAACATGTTGTGGTTCATTGGCACAATGCGGTGTCTCACTATTCCTTCATCTATGTAGAATTTATTTAACAGCTCCGAGCAAAACTCCATACTATTGTCAGTCTGCACGTGCTTGATCGTTTTACCAATATCCTTTTTTATCAAAGCTCTCAATTGCCTAATTCTGACAACAGCATCAAACTCGTGCCTAAGCACAAACACCCAAGTCTTTCTCGAGTAATCATTAACAACCGTTAGTATAAATTTGGTACTCTTCCTTGAAGGAAACCACGATAACTTGCGAACATTCAAATGAATTAATTTTGCAATTTCCGTGGTTTCTTTAACAATTGTATTGAACTACACTTTTTGCCGTTGATCTAAATCACGGTACCTGCATACATTCAGTTTGTCAGTAATATAACTATATAATAAATTTATTTCACTTAGAACTTTTAGGCTTTTTTCGCTAATGTGCCCTAAACGCATATGCCACAATTTAGATTCTCGAATAGATGCATCTAATGTCTTTGTGGTGAATTCCATCACTGTCTCATCTTGAAGCTCATACAGGCCACCATGCTTTATTCCTTTCATTATCACCAAGGCACCTTAAATCACCTTCAAAATTCCACATTCTGAAGAATGCTAACGCCCAGCTAAATCCAAGGCACTTAAAGAAATCAAGTTCTTTTTTAACTTTGGAACATGCTTTACTCCAGTTAATGTCCACACAATACTATCATGCATTTTGATTCTAACATCACCAACACCTATAACATCGCACTTAGTGTTGTTCCCCAATTGCACTTTACTGCTATCCATGCATTGATAGTAGTAAATCAGTTTCTGTTTGGTGTAGCATGAAAATAACAACCGGAATCCATAATCCATCTATCAAAATTTTTTAGCTTAAAGCAATCCCTTCTATGATATCCCCTCTTGCCACAGTTTCAACAGACAACATCACCAATTCTAGACTTACTACGTCTGTTTAGATTCATATTACTTCTGCTAACACAAGTACTAGTTCTTCCTCTATTTTCACATACTAAAGCAGTAGACACGAATTCGCCAAATTCTCTTCTACGGATGTCCTCATTCAGAATCAAATCTTGAATCCCATCAAATGTTAAACTAGTTGACCCAGAAGAATTACTAACATCAATAACAGTAGTATTCTAACTATCAGGCAATGAGGATAATAGAATCAAAGCACATACCTCTTCATCAAAGTCAATCTTAACTGAACTCAATTAACTAACGATCACATTGAATTCATTAATATGATCAACAACTAGCACACTTTCGCACATCTTCAAATTAACTAGACGTCGCATCAAATAGACCATGTTAATCATAGAGGGCTTCTCATACATATCTGACAAGGCTTCATCGTATTTGGCTTCTCCCCAAACAAAGGTTGGTGCAACTTCATCTGATACAAATAATCTTCAATCTACATCTTCCAAAAATCAAAATCCTTTTCATCAAATTTGTCGATTTTCACTTTTTCTTCATCTGTCGCCATCGATTCACTTCAACTTAGTCAAACCAAGTACCGGTATTAATTGTTAGAAAATCAAGCGATCGAAACAATAAAATAGACGAAATAAAGAAATAAATCGAACACAAGATTTACGTGATTCGATCGTAGAGACCTACATTCAATGGGAGAGCAGATGAAATTTCACTATAAATTAAGCAATACAACGGAGATTATAACCATACTCGAGTTACTCAAACACTCTCAGTATTTCCCAAGGCCCAATTACATTCAATAACTCATAAGTGTTTAGCCTCACAATTTCTCACAGAAATAATCTCTCAATCTCACGAAGGAATTCACAAATCTTACGCTAAGATTTAATCGGCTTCAACACTTGAATAATTGATGTAATTTCGCTCGACTAGAAATGGCGCTTTAAAACACACGGAGAATAACCTCTGCACATCAACCACACAGCACAAAAGAAGTCCCATAATATAATTATATATATCCCTGTAAGAGGACACGCACAGTGACCGACCAAAATAGGCAACTTCAGTCAACTCGTTGGACTTTTTTCCTTTCTTGACCGTGAGTTCAATATGAATCAGGAAAGTGGATTTAGTTTTCCAACTCCAACTTGGACTAAACACAGGAAATATCGCACTGATATCACCAATGATAGATTACGTACTATTCAAAAACAAATCTTATATAATACAAAGTCTAAGGTCGGTCAACCCATATCCAAATTGTGTGCTCCTTTTCTTTTTCTTTAATTTCACGATCAAGAAATTCTATTCGAATCGGATTTATTTTTAGTGGGCTTAAATTCGAGACATATTATAACACTTAATTTTTCCTCAAGTTTCTCCCTCTTCTCTTCTTGTTTCCTTGATTCGTTGACTTGGGTCTCCCCTAGATCTGGAGTTGGAACCATGGTGATGAAGGTGTTGCGGCCTTAGGATTGCATGATCTAGAGGATCTAGGTCTCTCCGACATCTTTCCCTTGCCACAGAGCTTGCAACTATGGGAACTTCACCGGCATTCGCCCTTGCCCCCGCGAGGTCGACCTTGCCTGTGGCGACGAGGGCCACCATCGCTGGCCACCGGAACCTGTTACAGCAAAGGAGAGAGAGGGAAAAGAAGAGGAAAAAAATAAAGAAATTAAAATTCTAAACTTATAAAATATTATTAAAAAATATCCGCATCAGGGCTGACCGTGCCACGTGGGCTGGCCGACCTCCACATCAACAAAATCCGACGAGAATTAGCTGAAATGACTGAATTTGCTCTAGATCAAAAAGGTTTATGACTAAATTGGCACCAATACAACATGTTTAAAACTTTTCCGACACTTTCCCCGACGGTGCCTATGTTGAGGGGCGGCTCCGAGAGATAGGGATTTAATATTTCAACCAAAATTAAAGGTACTTGAATTGTTTTGAAGCCATTACCAATGATGGTAACATCACATAAGCATCAATGTAAGTATTAGGATAATGATACCGACAAAATATACAGGAAAATAGAAGGAAAAAGGACCAGATGACAAAAAAAAAAACACCCATTTGAAAGTGGAAAAATCCTAGGACCAAAGAAAAAAAAAAGAAAGTGGAAAAATCCAGGCGATGAATGAGCTGTGAGTGAACTCACGGGGG